>CM049603.1:42891-75848 GCA_026979955.1 Megalurothrips usitatus
ATGACGCGCAATTCAGTTTTGGTGACAAAAAAAATTCACCCCCCGTAGGGGGTGGGGGTAACTGGGGTGGGGGGTGGGTTTGAACGACCGTTCAAATTGTGATGTCACCTTGTCACTCGGGGTCTATTGAACTGGTAAACGAAGTTTTACCCCCATTGGACCTCCTTAACGGTGTTTTCTGAAGCCCTCTTTCGGCGTTTTTCCACCCCGCCGCGCGTTAGGGGTGGCTCTTACCAGAGGGGGTGGCACCTGGTGTTGCCGCTTTCAGAGGCTCGAGTCAAAGGTTGGAGGCAGGCCTGTAGCAAATTTCAAGGTTCTACCTTCAAAAACTTAGAAATTACAGCGCCCGCCGTTAGTGGACCGCTAATTTTGGTCGCCAGTGTATAATAAAATGTGTTAGGTTGAGTTAGGTTTACGTGAAAGATCTTGTTTTTGTTCATTTTTTTATTTTTTTATCATTTTTAACGTTTGGCAAGGTTAGGTGTAAGGATTTAGGTGTAAGATTGAGTTAGGTTTACGTGAAAGATCTAGTTTTTGTTCATTTTTATTATTTTTTTTATAGTTTTTAACGTTTGGAAAGGTTAGGTGTAAGGATTTAGGTGTTAGGTGTAAGGTTGAGTTAGGTTTGCGTGGAGGATCTAGTTGTTATTAATTTTTTTTACCTTTTTATCATTTTTCACGTTTGGAAAGGTTAGGTGTAAGGATTTAGGTGTTAGGTTGAGTTAGGTTAACGTTAAGGATCTAGTTTTTGTTCATTTTTTAAATTTTTTATCATTTGTTACGTTCGGAATGGTTGGGTGTAAGGATTTTGGTGTGAGGTGTTAGGTTGAGTAAGGTTTACGTGAAGGATCTAGTTTTTGTTCATTTTTTTTATTTTTTTATCATTTTCCAAGTTTGGAAAGGTTAGGTGTAAGGTTGAAGGTGTTGTGTTGAGTTAGGTTTACGTGAAAAATCTAGTTTTTGTTCATTTTTTTTTATTTTTTTATCATTTTTCACGTTTGGAAAGGTTAGGTGTAAGGATTTAGGTGTTAGGTTGAGTTGGGTTTACGAGAAGGATCTAGTTTTTGTTCATTTTTTAAATTTTTTATCATTTGTTACGTTCGGAATGGTTAGGTGTAAGGATTTTGGTGTGAGGTGTTAGGTTGAGTAAGGTTTACGTGAAGGATCTAGTTTTTGTCCATTTTTTTATTTTTTTATCATTTTCCAAGTTTGGAAAGGTTAGGTGTAAGGTTGAAGGTGTTGTGTTGAGTTAGGTTAACGTGAAAAATCTAGTTTTTGTTCATTTTTTATTTTTGTATCATTTTTCACGTTTGGAAAGGTTAGGTGTAAGGATTTAGGTGTTAGGTTGAGTTAGGTTTACGAGAAGGATCTAGTTTTTGTTCATTTTTTAAATTTTTTTATCATTGGTTACGTTTGGAATGGTTAGGTGTAAGGATTTTGGTGTGAGGTGTTACGTTGAGTTAGGTTTACGTGAAAAATCTAGTTTTTGTTCATTTTTTTTTATTTTTTTATCATTTGTCACGTTTGGAATAGTTAGGTGTAAGGATTTTGGTGTTAGGTGTTAGGTTGAGTTAGGTTTGCGTGAAGGATCTAGTTTTTGTTCATTTTTTTTATCAATTTTCACGTTTGGAATGGTTAGATGTAATGGTTTTGGTGTTAGGTGTAAGGTTGAGTTAGGTTTGCGTGAAGGATCTAGTTTTTGTTAATTTTTTTTTATCTTTTTATCATTTTTCACGTTTGGAAAGGTTAGGTGTAAGGATTTAGGTGTTAGGTGTTAGGTTGAGTTAGGTTTACGTAAAGGATCTAGTTTTTGTTCATTTTTTATCATATTTTACGTTTGGCAAGGTTAGGTGAGATGATTTAGGTGTTAGGTGTTAGGTTGAGTTAGGTTTACTTGAAGGATCTAGTTTTTGTTCATTTTTTAAATTTTTTTATCATTTGTTACGTTTGGAATAGTTAGGTGTAAGGATTTTGGTGTTAGGTGTTAGGTTGAGTTAGGTTAACGTTAAGGATCTAGTTTTTGTTCATTTTTTAAATTTTTTATCATTTGTTACGTTCGGAATGGTTAGGTGTAAGGATTTTGGTGTTAGGTGTTAGGTTGAGTAAGGTTTACGTGAAGGATCTAGTTTTTGTTCATTTTTTTATTTTTTTATCATTTGTTACGTTTGGAATGGTAAGGTGTAGGGATTCAGTTGTTAGGTGTTAGGTTGAGTTAGGTTTACGTGAAGGATCTAGTTTTTGTTCATTTTTTAAATTTTTTTATCATTTGTTACGTTTGGAATGGTTAGGTGAAAGGATTTTGGTGTTAGGTGTTACGTTGAGTTAGGTTTACGTGAAGGATCTAGTTTTTGTTCATTTTTTTTTATTTTTTTATCATTTGTCACGTTTGGAATAGTTAGGTGTATGGATTTTGGTGTTAGGTGTTAGGTTGAGTTAGGTTTGCGTGAAGGATCTAGTTTTTGTTCATTTTTTTTTTATCAATTTTCACGTTTCGAATGGTTAGGTGTAGGGATTTTGGTGTTAGGTGTAAGGTTGAGTTAGGTTTGCGTAAGGATCTAGTTTTTGTTAATTTTTTTTATCTTTTTATCATTTTTTCACGTTTGGAAAGGTTAGGTGTAAGGATTTAGTTGTTAGGTGTTAGGTTGAGTTAGGTTTACGTAAAAGATCTAGTTTTTGTTCATTTTTTTATTTTTAGGCACGGAGTGAAACGGAGTTGCCTTATCGTCTCACCCCGAACTAGACTTTTTTTTTCTATGAAGCAAGTACTCTTATGGTAAAATTGAAACGACATAAAATTTCAAAAATCTGTCTTACAAAATTGTGCGTATCATTGCCACAAAGACGTCTGTCAAGTTTTCACATTCGAAAAACATCGCAAACTCGCAAAAAAAACGTTTTGAAATTCAGCTTTCTCACTCCACCCACATTGGAGAGAAAGGGATGGAGCTAGCCTGGTTCGGCTCGTCAGCTGGCTGTCTCCGTCATCTATCCTTTTCCATTCCACGGAAGAAAGCATGCCTTCCTCCTTTTTTGTGAAGCAGCCCACATTGTTGATGTGCCGAGCCGAGCCGGGGCAGGCCGGGGCCCCGAGCCACAGAGGAGTCCCCCGGTGCCGGCGGCAACAGTGCGACCGCCTCGCAGGAGAGTTAGGCCCGCCCCGCGCATGAGAATGTGAGCGGTCCGCTACCTTCAAGCTCTACTCCAAACCTACCGTCTTCCCTTGGACGAAATAGGGGGAGGACTGTGCACTCCCGGGGCTAGCGCGCTCCCTGGCGGCGATTGGGGCGACCCCCACTTTCCGGACGCCCGGGTTGCCTACCTCCCAGGCACGTTGATCTAAGCGAGGCCGGCTGCATATCGGGAGACAGGGGTTTTACATCTAAATCGTCCAATTCGACGGGTTTATATTAGTGACGATCATATATGCGGTACTTAAGGTTGATTCCAAGTGCTGTGCGGAAGTTATTTGGTGTATGCAGTGATATATGGCCGTGAGAAGAATATTATTGGCTGAGGGTGTACCGGTTTGAGGGGTTATACAGGTTGTTTATGTATTTAAACATGAATACATTCATAAAAAATAAAATGGAAACTCTCAAAAAAGCTTGGAGAACAAAGCTTCAAGAATTAAAACATTGGAAACATAATAATCAGTACATAAAAACGAAAGGTAAGGAAAACCTACATCAACTTAGATTGTTTAACCAATTTTCTGGCCTTGTCCTTCTTCTCTTTGTAAAAGATATTTTTGTTGTCTATCACGAAGAACATGCGCATTGTTAAGTAATATTTGATGAGGCGAGAGGTCACTTTGTCCTTATGTTCCAGGCAACCTACATGTGCTTCAGGAGTTAAACGCAGGTACTTGATAGTAGTGACATACATATCTCCACTTATGTCATTGGCTGCTATTGCTTCTCTGATGGCCTTTTCACATGAGGAGATGAGCTGTCGAAGTTCTGGTGAAGCATAACTATACCCATTATATATCTCCTTGATTTTCTGGAATGTATAGTTAGCACCAGTTTCTTCTCGAAACACTGTTAAGGTAAGTAGACAGTCTTCACAATTCTGGACTATTTTTCTTTGTCTAAATGCAGTAAATCCTGCCATGAAGCTTGTCAAATTTTCTTCACACTGCTCTGGTGACACAGAATAATTGTGGTCTAGCTCATAGTGTAAGGGCATACTTTCAAATACTTCTCCTGCAGGAAAGATTTTGTCCGAATACATAAATTTCAAGATTTGTATTGTTTTCATGGTTTGTATCTATCAGAACTTACCTTCTGTCAATACTTCATCAATGAGTTGGTCTATTTCCTCCTTTCTTTCTTTCTCAGAATTAAGCAACTTGCTTTCACATGATAACAAGTGTTTTACATTTTCTCCACCTGTTACATTTGACCCCTTTGGAGGCTTCACCAGTGAGTATATACAAAGCAGTCTGTGCATTTGAGCAACTACCTTTGGGTCAGGGTGAGGATTTTGTCTTAAAGCATTCCGAATTTGTCCAAAAAATTGCTAAGTTTAAATTATTTTTTCAAGAATATGGTCCCCTGGTTTATTCTTGTCCTTCTCAGGTGTAAATTTTCCCAAGTCTACAAGACCAATTGTTTTCTTGGTGTGCCGATCAAACGAAACACCAATAGGTACCTTCATTTCATCTATAACCAGGTTGCCTGAAATAAAATATAAACCTTAATTTATTAATTTTCAGAGGGCCACAAAGGCTGTCAAACTTGTGCTACATTGTTTACTTTACCATGTTTATCTGCAGAGGGCATTGACTCTAATTTATGCTTAAGCACGTCAAAAAGAACAGGCTGAAAGCCATAAACTGGAGGCAATTTTCTCATGTAGCGGTTCAAGGTTGTTCTGCATGGTAGGGGTAAAATTTCCTGTTCTTTGAGGTGCTCGTAATTGGCTGGCCCTTTTATTCTCAACAGGATGCATTCATAGACCCATTCAACTGTGAATCTATTTCCCTGTGGTCCTTTCATCTTTGCAGCACGTATCATGGCATGCACTGCTTCTTGTTGGGGCTTGGGTAAGTCTTTGATGGCTTCATCTATTTGGCTCTTTTCCAATTTTTTGCACTTTGTGTATGCTTCTTGAAACTGTTTTTTCAAGGATTTTTTCTATTTTAGGGAGAGAGAAGTGACTAAAATTAGGGTAGTTTAAATTTTATTGAATTGATAAAGTGAATTGTTTCATACTTGCCTCAACTCTTAATTTCAAATTTTGTTTCTTATATTTGTGGAGGGTCTTTACTCTCTGTGTCTTTTGCCTTGCTAATTTTTGTCTTCTCTTTTCCTTTCTTCTGTCACTCTTCCTTGATTCTCTGCAAGCTTTGCACCGGAGCCCTTTCTTAATTCCACCCATACAATTTTTAGAAAAACCCATGTAACCATTTCCTCCACAGACTTTCAATGTGTCAACTTTTTCCAGTAATGATGTTATATTTTCAGCATTTTCTACAGATCCTTCTTGTGGGTATGTACATTGCCTAACTTCAACTGTGAATCTTTTAGTATTTGTGTCTATCTTCACCATGTGGGTTACTGTTCCTTTGTCATTGATTTTCAGATATGACACCTGGTTTGGAAGGGATTGGATTACCCACTGGGTCATCATGACTGAACCAGGCAGCTTTACATTTACATAATCGATACCATGATCAGTTCTAGGATTTTCAGGAGATGGAGGGTCATCCTCGTCATCCTAAAAATGCAAGGAAAAAATAAAGGTATATTTCTCCCTAGCTTGGAAAGATACGGTGGTGTTTATAAATTTTTCTACCAATGTAAAATTATACTTTCACATTTTGAATGTTCAAGCTAAAGAGATATGCATTATTAGTAGTGAACTTTCTTTGTGTGCGTGCTTTTTTTTCTACACATACCTGAACAATCTGATCTGTTTTGGATACTTTTTCCTGGGGACCTGATCTGTGTGATGGTGGTTTTCTTTTCCTGCAGGGTTTGTTGAGATATGCAGGCCCATTGAAAATCGATGGCACTGCTCCATCCCTCAATATTGGCTTTGATCTCTTCTCTCCTTTAATCACTAAATCTCCTACAGTTATGTCTTCAAAATATCGAATAATATCGTTCTCGTGAAAGTGTTCTGAGCAGACCCAGTCGTTTGTAGTGAGCCTGCGGTCTGCTCTAGGGATTGCTCTATTCCATGGCTCAACTTGTTCCTGTCAATTAAAGTAAGTGTGAAGACAATTCCAATGATACAGAAGCAGTTCACTACAATATTCTCAAAAACTAAACCAATTTTTATTGTAAATGTAGTGTTAGGTGATCGGAACCCAAAGTGAAAGGTGCATAGGTCGTCAGTAGTCATCAGATGTTAGTTTGCATACCGGCCTGATCTTAAAAAATGAAGGGTTTGGTCGTGCAGCAGCCTTTCTCTCTTTTTGATCTGAGCTGTACCCACTGCGACACAATGGGACACAGCAACTGGGCATTTTGTGTTTGTCTCTTCTACTTTGTCTGACAAGTGTCTTGCCTGTACAAAGGGCTTCAGAGGGCTTTACTAGGCGCGAAAATAAAGTAAGCAGTAAACTTAAGTCTTTTGTTTTCAATTTATTGATTTCCCTTCTTTTGTCACAGTTTGCAGACACTTTTTGGCGTATTCTCCTTGCGTCAGGTGCATGCAGACGATACACGCGACAGGGACAGGACGATACATAATAAACACAACAAATACAATGCTTCGTAGCTCAATTTTTGCACAAGAAGCACGGAATATACTTCATTTTTAACCAAATTATTTTATTTTTCAGTTACAAATCAATGTCACGCTTCTTATAATGCTGCAAAATAAGTCTTAGATGGAGGTAAACAGACGGGACCGAGTCCGTAGGCGGCTGCTTCTGCGGTTTTATTTTGCCGTCGCTGGCTATTATTAAACTATCACACTCAACACCTCTCTGCATTGCATGATATTCACTGCTGTGTCCCTTAAAAACATTATTACCCTTTCTTGAACCAAAATTAACTATAAAACACAGGCAAACACTATCTCTCCCATATAGCCCTTGCCGCACTTAGATCAACGTGCCTGGGAGATAGGCAACCCGCAACTGGGGGCCGCCATCTTCCCCGCCTTCTCGGAGCGAGTGCACAGTCCTCCCCCTATTTCGTCTCGTCCAAGTGGTCGGTCTCAGGAGAACTGCCGTTGTGGTTATCGTTGTCATGCACCTCTAAATGTTGTAATTTATTTCGTAGTATGGCAATGGCGTTAGACGTGAAAATATCGTTTAGCTGGACGAACTATTGTAGGTTGTGCTTGTTGGATAATGGCATCATGTTGCCATTATTCGAGGAGGAGGGACAGAATCGTCAGTTGGGGCAGAAGATTGAAGCTTGCCTACAGTTAGTGGTGGGTTTTGTCTTATTTTTGGCAACAGTCTTTTCACTGCAAATCATTTTAATTTATTTCTTCCTCTGTTGTAGACGTATGATGGTGACCCACTACCGCGAAGGATTTGTCACAAGTGTCTGTATAAAATTAATCAGACTTATGAGTTTCGAACAATGGCGTTGGAATCTTATGAACGACTGAAGTCGCACCTCCTTCCTTTAAAACATGTACCTGAGGTTCGGCAGTACCTGGAAAAAGCGAATTGTCTGCAGAAGCATGTATGTTTTGTGCACCTGATGTTTAAATTTGGTAGTGTTCTGAATTAGTTACTAACCATCATGCTTTCATTCAGATTGATTTTGATGCTGTAAACTTAGCTCCATGCTCAACACCGACTATTTCTGTCAGGCAAGCATTCGTTTCCTGTGTGAATACCGGTATGTATTATTTACAAACCCTTGTATTAATGCTGTGAATGCCATTGCAGGGATGATGTAGCAAGATCAAATCAGTCTCTAATCCGCATCAAATCTGAAAGAGACCTTATGGAGGATCAAACTATTTCACCTTGGCCATCTGCATCTGTATCTACTGATGAAGATACACCCTTCTCAAGTATTACTTATAGCAGCTCTCCTCTGACTTCACCAAATATTCAAGCTGCCGAGTCAACTACTACATCTGACTATCAAAGTGCCACCTGGAGTGTTAAACATGAGCCCTTGAAACGAAAAAGATACCCTGCTGCAGACATAAGAACCAGTGAGGCCTCTGAAGGTCATACATCCCCAGTGTTAAAAAAGATGAAGGGTAAGAGGCAGTTGGCTGGACCTGCATCATGGAAAAGGAAAATTCAAAATACTCAATGGAAGTGTGTCTTTTGTTCACTAACTTTTGTAAACAAACACATTTTAAGGTTGCATCTTGACAAGTGCTTGAAATGTCCGACCTGTCAAAGAGAGTTCACTTCACTGGCAGAGAAAGCCGCTCATGAGGCTGAGGATCATATGTTAGTGGTACTTGTTAGTGAGATAAAGCATATGCGGAAGCGCTGTTCTCGTTGTCCTGCACGGTTTGCATCAAGTGTCATGCTGTCCACGCATTTTAAATATGAGCATATCTCACCAGCTAAGATTGAAGCAGCAAATATCAATGTAAATAAGATCTTGGATTCACCTGTACCTTCTCAGGATGAGGAATATGCAGGAGATGGTAGTAAGAACTCAGATTATGAATCTCTGACCAATGGTTGTAGTGAAAGTGAAGATGATTATCCTCTATCTTTGTTGAAAGCAAGCACTGACAATGGTGCTTCTCAAGAATGTTTAAAATGTCACAAACTTTTCTCTTGCTCTGTATTACTTGAAAGCCATGTTTGTAATAACAGTAGTGTCTCTAGTGTCTCTTGTAAAATTTGTAATGAATCCTTTCCTGGAGCTCAAGTTTTACAAGAGCATGAAAAAATAATTCATGGACGGTACAAATGTCCAATTTGTAACGAGCGTTTTGATTCTCATAGAGCCTGTAATGCTCACAGAAAGTGTCATGTTGCTAAGCAAACAAATGCAAAGAAAAATCTAGAAAAAGATGGGACTATCTTAAAAACGCTCCTGACAACTTCAAAGAAGAATATTTTGTCATGCCATACTTGCTTTGAAGAGTTTGAAGAAGAAGACGACTTTGTTTTACATTTGTATAAGCATGCCACTGATCAATCGGATGACGAAACCATGCCCAAAAAGAAGTCAAGGAAAAATGTAGCCAAGAAATCTACTTCGCTTCCTAGTGGTGATAAAGCTGAAAATCAGACTGAACAATTCAGTGTTAAATGTGAGCGCTGCCATGTTGTTTGCCGCTCTAAAGAGTATTACAAAGTTCATCTTGCGACACACATGAGCAAATCTAAAACCAATTTCCCTTGTAGTGGCTGTAACCAAGATTTCCGAAATGTAGAGGCTTTGAACAGACACACGTGCGGAGGAAAACAATCTGAGGATACACTGAGCTGTTGCTTGGATTGTGGGCAAGCTCTTGTGCAGGGTGAAGATCACATTTGTGACAATAAGTGTCCAGAATGTGATAAAGTATTTAAATCTGCTAGAGGCCAAAGACTTCACTTTGTTTCTAAGCATCAAAAAAGAATTCTTGTGGAAGATGGTTTCTGCGACGATTCACGGCTCTTTTCTTTGGAACAAAACGATGTAAAACCGGAGGGAGAACAGAGGGTCAATTATGAAGAAACAGAAGAAAAGGTACAGCCAGATGTTGGTGAGACTTCCTGCATAAGTGAGTCCAAATTAAACAGTTTTATAGATGAAAGTCCTCCAAAGGAAAGACTTCCTCCAGATGGAGCTCCGCCAGATGAGATTGAACTATGCAGATTTGACTCTGAACTAAATGACAAAATCTTGCCAAACATGTGTGACATTTCAGCAACAAAGGGCATAGTCCTACCCAGTGTCTGTGATGATTCAGATGGTGATGAGGTTCAAGCTGAAAAGTAGCAGCCTTCCACGTCAGTAAATAGTGATCACAACATGGATGGTATAAATTGTACTCAGGATCCCATTCATTCTGAACCTCTTGGTTCATCTGCTTTTAAGACAGTTGATTTATGTCCATCATAACAAACTTTTCCATAGTTTACTTCTTCATTGTAAAAATTGTCTGGAAAAACAAAATTGCAATGTACTTTTTACAGAGTTTTGCATCGTGTTGGAACTGTAGAACAGTTGTATTGTATTTTATTATTCATCCCAGCTTGCTATATAATCTCAATAGACAAGTTGTGGCCATGTTTCAGTGTTGATTTAATGGTAATTTTGATTTCTTGTGATCACTTCTGGTAGCATTCCTATTTATGTATTCTTTTAAATTGAAGTATGATATACATTTAAAGTGTTTAAGTGTTTCCTTATTTTCTCTACTATAGCTTTCACCTTTTTCTTTTTATTTTGAGGAAGAGTGTGATTTGTGAGCTGTAGTGTTGTATTAATTCATCTGCAGTTGTGAAAAGCTCTAATACTATACATTGTCCCTCTGTTTTTTTTTTTAGATGATATGAACTTTGAATCAATGACGTTGTTTTCATACGGTGATTTTGTAATTTGTTGATTTCTGTACTAGATCAGGAGCAGGTCTCGCATCCAGTATTAGTCCGCTTATCAAGTGCCTTATGCTTAGTATCATATTCAGTTATCATTATCATCTGAATCATCACCTTGATATTTATTTTAAGTTTTCTGGTTTAAATAAAGTAAAATCGTATTTTTTTCTAATAAATTTGTGTTTTGAGTGTCATTTCCCTCCAAATTACTACGGCAAGTGAAACACCCATTTTTTAAAACAAGGAATTTTTTCGGTGTACAATATTTACAGGCAAAAGGAATTACAAACCAAATTCTTTTATATTTCACAAAAATTTCTAAAGGACTAAATGAGACTGGCAAGACTTCGGTATCACCTGTGCTTCCACCCTTCAACGCTTTAACCACAGTGAAGGTGAGTAATTTATTGCATTATGGTACAAATTTATTTTACATCTTTGGATACTATAAACATGCAAGAGATTCTGTGTGTTTGGTCATAACGTGTAAGATGCGGGTGAGCTGGAGTGCGGCAACTCCGAGTGAATGTCATATTATTAATCAACATGTGTTACGCTTCAGATAACTGCCCGAACCCTCACAAGCCCCGTGTTGGTGACAGGCGGATCGTCTAGTCCACGCCACAGTGAGCAGGTAGCGGCTTGGAGTCAGAGGGGGTCGTTCTCGAGCCGGATGCCGGATGCTAGCGATAGTAGCTACTCCATGCAGCCGCCGGTGGCACCATCTCTCGGACACTCCGCCTGGAAGTTAGTTACGGACCGCACCCGCAGTACAGTCGAGTAATGCGTGCTAGCTACCTTCCAGGCGGAGTGCCCGAGAGATGGCGCGACCGGCGACTGCATGGAGTAGAGCTACGCAGGCCCGCGAACAGTTTTTCATGCTCGTTTGTGTAGCCTCGCGTCGACCTTTCGCGCGGTCGAGAATGTGAATGCGTGAATCAGGTCCAATGACTGAACAGAATACACCACAAGCACAAGCCGCCGACGGTGACAAAGCGAGCCTGAACTGTCACTTTTTGCTTAATTGTGCTGAATCTTGCGTTAAGTAAGTGCTGAAATTTGGCTAGATCTGTTGCGATTATTGTGTTCTATGTGCGGCAGGATCTATTAGTCTGTTTACTCCCGAACTTTCGATTGTGTTATAGTTTTCATTGAATGGGGATTTAACCTAACCTTCAAATGCTTTGTGGATGTTCTTCATTTCACTCATCTTCTTTCAAATATCTTGCACAACGTACATTAAACTGCCATTGTCTAGTTGATTATGTTATGTGATGTTTAAAACAATAGGCACTTGAGCACTATTCTTAAAATTCCCGCGTTGAAAAATCGCAATTTTAGCCGCGTCATACATTGTCAACAGCAGATCAACTGTTATGAGGAATAGAATTCGTGGCTATGTGGCCACACAACATTACTCCTTTCTTTTAAAAATCGTTTGAACTCTCTAAACACGGGCGGTTTCAATTTCATCATATTTAGTCGTGGTGCTCAGCTCTCATTTCCTTCTCTAATAAAAATTTCTCCCCCCTCCCCCTCTCCATAGCAGTATATCACCATGGATCGGCTCCTCAGACTTGGAGGTGGAATGCCTGGCCTGAGTCAGCCTCCTCCTTCATCTGATGCTCCTGCCGTAGATACCGCTGAGCAAGTTTATATTTCATCTCTTGCCCTGCTCAAGATGTTGAAGCATGGTCGTGCGGGTGTCCCCATGGAAGTTATGGGCCTTATGCTGGGTGAATTTGTGGACGACTATACAGTCCGTGTCATTGATGTTTTTGCTATGCCACAGACTGGAACGGTAAGGCGTTTGTTGATTAATTTATAATGTTATGTGCAAGGAACACACTTGTGTGATCAATTGTTCTGCTTTTGGAATGTTTCAGGGAGTGAGTGTGGAAGCTGTTGATCCAGTATTCCAAGCTAAAATGTTGGACATGTTAAAACAAACAGGCAGACCAGAAATGGTAGTGGGCTGGTACCACTCCCATCCAGGATTCGGTTGCTGGCTATCAGGTGTCGATATAAACACACAGCAGAGCTTTGAGGCCCTCTCAGAACGGGCTGTTGCTGTAGTTGTTGACCCTATTCAGAGCGTTAAAGGTAGGTTTTAATGCCGACATTTATCCTAATTATTAATTGCATTGTACCTCAGAACATCTAAAGCAATAGTGCTAAATATTTGCTTATTAGAAAACTACTGATGTGTTCCGTGCTTTTCGTTGTGTTTCTAGGTAAAGTGGTGATTGATGCTTTCCGACTTATCAATCCAAATATGATGGTACTTGGTCAAGAGCCAAGGCAGACAACCTCAAACCTTGGACACCTTCAAAAACCTTCTGTTCAGGTGAGTGTCATGACATTTCTGGCCTTTCACAGTTGTTTTCCTTTATTTTAATTGCATATCTTTGTTTTGCTCTTACGCCCACAGGCATTAATACATGGGCTGAACCGTCACTACTATTCCATTAGTATTAACTACAGGAAAAATGAACTAGAGCAAAAGATGCTTCTTAATCTTCATAAGAAGTCTTGGATGGATGGTCTGACACTTGCGGATTATTCTGAACACTGTAAACTGAATGAAGATACTGTTTCCAACATGCTCGACCTTGCCAAAAATTACAATAAAGTAAGTGTCTAAATTCCCATTATAGCTTCTTAACGTTTTGACTGTTATGTCTCTAGCTCTGATGTTTATTTTCTTGGCACTCCTTAGGCTCTAGAGGATGAAGAAAAAATGACACCTGAGCAACTTGCTATTAAGAATGTAGGCAAGCAAGATCCGAAGAGACATTTAGAAGAGAAAGTTGACGTTCTGATGTCCGCCAATATTGTTCAATGTCTTGGAGCAATGCTGGATACTGTTGTGTTTAAATAAATTCTTTAATACTGAAGGCTGATGTTCAAAGCAGTTAACATTTTCTCAAAATTGTATATTTTATGCTAACACTGTGGTTTGAAACTATTTATAAGATTCTCTAAGTTGTGAACCATCAAATAACGTAGGTCGTGTGACGATATTCACCCACTCAACAATCTGCAATGACCATAATAATAAACAAAATTTCTTGAAGTTATTTTTATTCTCTTCTGTACTTATCCAACCAATGGCGTAACGACTGTAACCAAGGATGAAATGAGACACGTACACCATGTGAAAATCTATATATTTCTAAAAAGTTGTTCTTGGTAGAAAGGATTATTGCAGGCACCAATAACATTTCTGGGAAGAAACAACAAAAATCATAGTGCTTAAATTTCTACTGCATCTGAAACATCACAAGCCAATTTCAAACCTCGCCTTACTAACAGGCTTTTATCACATTGGTAATAAGAATATAATTCCAAGTCAAAATTTTCCGTATCATAAATAGAAGTCACCAGTTCATTTCCCATTCAGACTAAATGATCAAAATCCCTCCCAGATAAGATCCTTAACAGTGATTAACATTGCACCATACGGGCCAGAGCCTATGCATACAACTACTCACTAAATATTTGTCCTTGTTCATCAATTTGATATCTTAAGCCCACCGCTGGCAGCTGTGTAGCACCCTACCCCACACCCACTCAAAGCCTACAGGCCTTGTGCCTGTGCTAACTTTCATTAGGAGTGTTAATGTGTAATAATACATTTTTTAATGAGCACAGTCATTGAAATTATCATAAGGTGACGGCAATTTTTAAGGTCAAAAACTTCTCAAATAGGAACTATGGCAACAAACAAGCTAGTAAAAGTAGAGTGAAATTGCAAAATTTAAGAAAAAGAACATGTGATAAAATAAATGACAGACCTGTGGTTTGACACAATTTAACAAGCCTTAAGGAGCTTTCTGGAAGTGAAATTGACATGATGGAGCTAAGAGATGGGAAGAAGGAAAAAAAAAAAAGGTCAGTGATATGCAAATAGTGTAAACTAATTGTGTCCAACAAATCATCATAAGAAGCCAATTTAAAAACTTGATCTAATTAAGTGGTGTAACTGATTGTAATAAACAAGGGTCTAGCGAACTCCAAAAACCAATATGAGTGAAATATTTCTGACTGGTAACTCCCTACTGCACCATCTGTTTTCATGTTGCAAGCCTAAAATTTGATTCTTGCGAATGGCGAAATCTTGAAGAGACAAGACATAGAATTAAATAAAAAGTAATGACCTCACAATACATCGGCAACTTCCTAAAAAAGGAAATTTAAAAAAGAAAAAAAAAAAAACTTCACAGCAGATCCAACGTTATGGATCGTTCCACCTACTCTCGCAGCTTGATTCATCCATTAATATGTGCAAGCCTAGATACAATAAAGACTAAGACTTGACTCATGAACATTCACACATCATTCCACACAAACAGCTTACACAGAAACGTACATGCTTACATATATACAAGTGCCATAGCACATTCCTTCCAAACAAAAAAGAAAATCTCTTGAAAATAATAATAGTAATAATAAAAGAAAAACAGTGATTGCAGCTATACATTTCACCCTTCTAACTCATACTGTTCCTATGACTTCTTGTGTCACAGTAAGAATTAGAAAGATACCATAAGTCTACTAGTCAATAATTTTTATACTAGAATGAAAGCTCTTTCCATTCCCTAAAGGATACAAATACTAACAAATAACAGATTAAAATTATAATAAATTCCATAATAATCTATGAAGTTACTGCTTTGGTAGTCAAAAATTATGAAAATGGGCAGGATAGAAACTCTGAAGGTCTGATGCAAAACTAACTTGCACTAACAATGTGACTTTGTCATTATTTCATAGCAACAAATTATAGAAAATTTAGTTATCTTTGGACAAGGGGGATAGACATTCATGCCCATTACGTTGGTAAATCAACAAAGAGTTATAAACTCATGTTAATCCTTTCTCTCCATACAAAACCCGACAAAATTTTAGTTAAAAAATCTATGTTGTACCCAAAATTTTTTCAAATTAACTTAAGTTTTGTATCAAAAGTTGGTCTTTTGCAGTCTTCCTGATATTACCATGTTTATGACACATATCAAATATTATGAGAATATTGACTTTTTGTAAAGAAGAAAAAAATGGGACAAGACCACACACATTCAGCAGAAAGGGAAATTAGGCATGTATCTTTCAAGTGAGAGATTTTAAAGCAACCCGATGCAGTTCTACCTATATGAGATCAGGATAGCATGCTTCCATCTGATACCATTTGTCTGAATGTAAGTCTTATCGTTCCCCTGCAGTAAACTTATCACTTAACTCTTGAAGTGGAGCCAATTCTCTTCTGTCAATGAGATTGAATTCCTGGAAGAGAAGACAGATTAAAACAATTACGAATAAGGGAGTTCTTGAAGCAAATCATGGTCTTTAACTCATTAGTGTCACAGTATTCCACTATCACTTACTTGAACAAAAAAGATAAAATGTTTGAAAGAGGTATTGAGATGAGCTTCCTCACCAAGCTGTACTACCTCTGAGAAATGTTGGTGGTACAGATGTGCATAGACCCTGAAAAGCCGCTTTAAAATAGTTTTCGCTATGGAAAGGAAATTCTTTGGAAATGGGACACCTACAAAACAATATAAGAACAATAATAGTTGAAAACAATGCAAAAAAGTCAAAAAATATTTTCAAATGGTCATGTTGAACTCTCTTTACCTATTTTGGATGGGAAAATGGTCTCATCATCCAATTGGTCCTGAACCCATGTCATGAGGTAATCTACATATTTTGGTGCAGAACATTTGATTGGTTTCTTGAAAGTGTGACCATCTGCCCAGTGATACTCATATTTGGGTCCTGCTGACATGATAGGACATACTTCTTCTGTGCAAAATTCTGTGATAGTGCCATACAGCACATTTATTTGGTTGAAAAAGTCGACAGCTGGAAAGAAGTTATTGAGATACTTTTAATAAAAAATTGAATGCATAGGAACTAAGGCCTTAGGAAAAAAAAAAAGGTTAAAAGTAGGACTTAACTTCCCGATTCCAAATATAACAAAAATGAGTCCAAAGTTGTTCAAAAAGCCACTTACTATTGACTGCAACCCATTCATTAAGGTCTTCTCCCTCTGGAAGGAGAACCGCCAGCCGTAAATTTCCTGAACCAAGTGTAGCTGCAGCATACTTCATCAAATCATATTGATGAGTCCCCTCTGGAATGTTCTTCTTTGGTTTAAAGGTTTTGGATGAACGGCCTCCACTGAAAATTGGAGAGGAACTGGTTGTTAATAGAGTGCAACAATAAAGAAATGCTGACCTGTGTTCCCAGTTCAAAACACTATTTTGTACTCAGCACTATCCCCCACTCCTGCCCACATAAAAAATTAACAACAACAACAAATAAATGCGTAAAACCAATGACTCATATAATGTGCCGGCGTAAAGTCGACACATGACTGAGAGTCATTCTAAAAGAGAGGTAAGGTGTACAAAGTAAGACACAAAAGAAACATACACAAAAGAACCTCTGAAGCTTAAAAAGCTAAAAGTCATAAGAGCACAAAAGTTAAGAAAGCAATGGACACATCCCTTGACCTATCATATTTGTTATACTCAGATATGGGATATATTCTGTGCTGTACTGAAAAGAACATTAGCTAACACAAATCAGAGAGTTGTAAACATGAATCCAGGAGGAGGTCCGAGCAATTTTGATCAAGAGTGGGCTATTGTGAGTATGGCCAAAGGTATGAAAGGCTACTGCTGCATTTACTTACAATAGGAAGCTCATGTCGGAGACGTCTCCAATCTTGACAATGTTCAATATTAATGACTACTGTTTGAACTAAGAAACAAAGTAATGTATCTTGATTTTGAAGGTATCGCTCTAAAATAATTTCTTTTGTATTTTACATTCACAGAACTTCACTTCCACTCTGTGCACTAGCCACCGAGAAAGCCCGTCACTGGCTGGTGACCTGTGAATTGTAACAGTTTAACGAGAGTATGGCGCTTCGATATGGTGCTTTTCGGTAATATCGCGTCAAAGCCAAAGAATTTGAAGAACTTGATGAATTTCCAAGAAAGAAGAATGTCATTTGCGATAATGATCAATAAACCTAGAATAAACGGCCATGTAGAGGAATCAAGCTGACGCTGGTTCTCAGCCCGACAGCACACGAAACCAACCATAACCAAACCTAAACCTACAGAAGACAGACGGACAAGCCGACCGACACTAGTCCGTCGTTACATTCTCTCAAACTGTTAATGATCTTCATCTATCGACAAGTGTACCGAAGTTGTTCCTATGAATGGAAGAATTTAAGCATTAACCATGAAGAAAGACCGGAACGCGGACTCAACGCGCCCGTTTAAATTATAAGTATCCTCTGTTGCCGCTTTACCCTCTTAACCTACCCAAACTTGTTTGTTTACAATTGGTGTGTTATTAAATACTTCCTTCAAATATCACAAGGAAGTATTGAAGGGGATGATTAGATAAGGATATTCTACTGACTATCATTTCTCTGAAACAGCAAAATGAAAGAATAACTGCAATTTTCTTTCGTTTTTCCTTTGAAAATATCTGTTTATGTGCAGACAGTTTTTTAAAAGTTACAATCTATAGTTATGTTCCATTCATTGTTTTCCATTGATTTTTTCATATCGCCATTTAATAGCCTTGTTTCCTATTTTACAGCGCACCAGATTGTGAGCTTGACTGGCATTAGCTTTCAACGTAAAAGTATCATAGTATGTATTTTGACTGCTCTGTACAAGTTTTGTTATACATTTTTGCCTGCATGATTCATACTCGTTTTTGTTTCAGGGCTTTGTGGAACTTACTATTGTGCCTCTCAAAGAGTATATCAGGCATATTAAATTAAATGCCAAACAGAGCCGTATCTACAGAGTATCATTAAATGATGAATATGAAGCACCATTCCAATACTTTGACCCATTTCTGGACATATGTCAGTCAGACCCAACTCAGTAAGAAATTTTGTGCCAGAAATTATTTGGTCACATTCCTATTGTTCTGTTCACATATCAAATTCATCCTTTGCTTGTATTCCTCAGAAGATCTATGGAGCATTTTGCCAGTGCTCATTTGACTGCAGCTCTTCAGATTGATCCTGATAACAATGCTGGTGAACTTGTCATTAGTTTACCAGTGGAAGCTCAACATCTTGTCAGAGAAGGGCAACCACTTAGAGTCGGCATAGAGTTTTCCTTAGAACAACCTCAGGGAGGAATCCAATTTGTTGTTCCAGATATTGAAGGAACCCCTAAAGAAGTATGTAAAGTTAAATTCATAAATTTCTTATTAACTTGATACTGTGCTATAGTTCTTGCATACTCTTTACAGAAAGGAGCACATATGTTCACATATGGCCATTCCTCCAGATTGTGGTTTCCATGTATTGACAGCTTTGCAGAGCCTTGTACCTGGAAATTGGAACTGACTGTTGATGAATGTATGACTGCCATTTCCTGTGGCGATTTAGTTGAGGTTGTTTACACTCCAGATATGAGAAGGAAAACTTTCCATTATGTTCTCTCTACTCCTGCCTCAGCACCAAATATTGCACTGGCTGTGGGGTATGTTTTCCCAGAACCCAATTTTAATTTATTTGGTATGTAGTGCAGGGAGATTTCAAAGAAAACATGTTTATACATTTTGTTTTTTCTTCCAATAGGCCTTTTGAAATGTTTGTAGACCCCTACATGCATGAAGTTACACACTTTTGTTTGCCTCAGTTACTACCTCTCTTGAAGGTATCAGCTAAGTATATGCACGAGGCACTTGAATATTATGAGGAAACATTGTCCACTAGATATCCATATACTTGTTACAAGCAAGTGTTTGTTGATGAAACCCCAGATGAAGTGTCAGCTTATGCAACTATGAGTATTTTAAGGTAAACATCTTTTAATTTAGTTACTTTTCTCCACTTATAAATAGCCTCTGACCTTTCCTTTTAAATTTTCAGGGTGGACCTCCTTCACTCATCAGCAATAATTGATCAAACATATATTACTCGCAAGGCAATGGCTTTGGCCATAGCTGAGCAGTTTTTTGGCTGCTTCATTTCAATGCAAAATTGGGGTGATAATTGGCTCCCTCAAGGCATTGCTTCATACCTTTGTGGGCTCTATTCTAAAAAGAACTTTGGTAATAATGAATATAGGGAATGGGTTCGCGCTGTAAGTCACAAAATGTATCCATTTTACAATTTTGATAAAAACATTGTGTTCCATTGTGCAATATTCATATATTTTATTGTCTTTTAATTGGAAGGAATTGGAAGAAGTCATTAAATATGAAGAAACCTATGGAGGTATTGTGTTAGATCCGAGTCAACAGCCTGCTCCACTACCTGTTTCATCAACAAGTTCACCTATGCCACCTCAACGAAATTCTCCACAGCCTTTCTACTTTTCCACTCGATCTTTGCACACAATGTCACCTAAGTACTTAGAGATGCAAAGAAAGAAGGCTCATTTGATTATGAGAATGCTTGCAGATCGCATTGGACATGAATTGCTTCTTCAGGTATAAGATATGTTATCAATAGAACGTCTCTTTTGTAAATTTCACAAGTGCATATTAAACTACTTCGTGTTTCTTCTTCTTAATTAGGTTTTAAACAAGCAGCTGTCCTTAGCTAATATTGCAGCTCAACAAAAGCAAGCCTCTAATCAGTGGAGTCATATGCTTATAAGCACAACTGTGTTTACAAAAGCAATCTTTACTGTTACCGGGAAAGATATGGCTGTCTTCATTGATCAGTGGGTCCGCACAGGAGGACATGCAAAATTCCATCTCAGCTTTGTTTTTAATCGTAAAAGGTAAACCATCCACTACACTATATTCTGTGTTGTATTCTATTATGAGTTTCTTTTGTAGTACTTCATTCTCTTCAATCAATATCTCTCCCATACTCTGAAATCAGAAATACAGTGGAACTTGAAATAAGACAAGATGCACTAAATCAACGTGGTATTCGGAAGTACATGGGTCCCCTGACCGTAACAATTCAAGAATTGGATGGCACATTTAAGCATCAACTCCAAGTTGAAGGCACACCAGCAAAAACAGATATTACATGCCACTCTAAAAGCCGCCGAAATAAAAAGAAGAAGATTCCTCTCTGCACAGGTGAAGAAGTTGACATGGACTTGACTGCCATGGAGTAAGTTTCGGCTGATGTTCTTGTTTTTCCTAACATTGTAATTGAATTCCAATTTTTTTCTATGCTTGTAACATGGAATGTTTCTCAATTTGTAGTGCTGATTCGCCAGTTCTATGGGTCAGACTTGATACTGAAATGACTATCTTACGGTCAGTATTTATAGAGCAGCCTGATTACATGTGGCAATATGAGCTCAGGCATGAACGTGACGTCACAGCGCAGCTTGATGCCATTGCAGCCCTTGAACGCTTTCCTACACCTGCCTCTCGTCATGCTCTTACATACACAATAGAAAATGAATCATCATACTACAAAGTTAGGTGTCAAGCTGCCCATTGTTTGACCAAAGTAGCAAATGCTCTTGTCGCCAACTGGTCAGGCCCATCTGCAATGCATCAAATATTTCAAAAGCATTTTGGATCAGCGTCATGTCCACATATAGTGAAGCAAAATAATTTCACAAATTTACAGCATTATTTTCTTCAGAAGGTTAGTGAAATTGTCATCCATCAATCTAATTGTTCTGTGAAGCATTCAAGTACTTTATAATATATGAAATCTTTTTTGTAGACAATACCTCTGGCAATGGCCGGTCTAAGGAATACTTTAAACATATGCCCACCTGATGTTCTAAGACTGCTTTTAGATTTGTTTAAATATAATGATAACAGCAAGAATCGATACTCTGATAATTATTATAGAGCAGCCCTTATTGATGCCCTGGGGGAAACCATCACACCAGTGGTGTCAGTTGTAGGAATGCAACATGGGTGAGCCATACTGGATAAGAAACCAGTAGCTTTTGTTGTCAGAGTAAGGTTGACTGCACTTCATGTATTTTATTTCTATATGTTATTCTTTACAGCACCATCTCCAGTGAATCTCTCACTTCTGATACCAAATCTATATTGGAGGAAGTGGTTCGTTGTCTGAATTTGGAGAAAAAGTTACCTTGTTATAAACAAGTTGTTACATGTGCTTGTTTACGAACAATTCGTAAGCTTCAGAAATTTGGTCATTTACCTAGTCAGGCCACACTGTTTAGAACCTATACACAATATGGCATCTTCATTGGTAAGTGCTTTCAAGTGACCTATATTTACAAACATTTGTTTCTTGGATAATATCATGCAAAAAATTGCATTTAGTGCACTTTTTCCTTAACTTTCAAAATTCTTTCTTTCCCCAACAGACGTTAGATTAGCAGCACTAGAAGCCCTTGTAGATTTTACAAAAGCTGATGGCAAGTGGGACGATCTTGAATTCCTTCTAGACATTGCAGAAAATGATCCTGATCATCTTGTTCGTCATAAACTGTTACGAATGATGATTGAAAATCCTCCATTCCATAAGTCCCAAAGGCATCGGTTGGATAAAGAAGACCTTGTGGAGAGACTATGGACAAATATTAAGTAAGATCAACCTTTAAAACCATGTATGGTGAATTTTTCTGATTTACGTTTTAACTGTCCAACTTTCTTTGATGATTTCTAGTGGGATGCTATCTCATGATACCAAACAACGGTGTGACATGGTGGATTTATATCATGCCCTGTATGGCACAAAGCGACCATTTTGTCTGGCTCAGCAAGAAATGTCATTTCTTAAGCCAGAAAGAACTATCAGCCCAACATTTGATCGAAATTACAACCGAGATCTGGACCTGGATCATCCTCCTGAAGATATCCCAGAAACAGATTTGGAATGGGAGCGAGAACGGATTCGTGAGAAAGATAGACAGGAAAGAGAGAAGGAAAGGTTGGAGAGGGAGAGGGAGAGGGAGAGGGAGGGAGAGGGAGAAAGAAAAAGAACGTGAAAGAGAAAAGAAGAAGGAAAAAGAACGAGCAGCAGAGAAGGAAAGAGCTGCAGAAAAAGAACGAGACTCCACCAAACATTTAGAGTTTGGAGTTGATGTGAGTTTTTTTTTATTATTCACATTTTAAATACATTACATAAATAATTAATTGTAACTAAGAATGGATGCTTGTATATTGCAGATTAAAACTGAAATTGAGCTACAAGAAGAAGTGGATTTGGGTCCTGTATATATTGATGAAGTTGGCCCAAATTTAAAACGGAAAGCAACATCACCTCTAATGATAAATCGTGAGCAAGAAGTTATATGTGCAGATGATAATATGGAAATTGTAACAGTTGAAGTTGTGGCAGGAGATGAAGGAAAAGTTAGAATCAAGGTATATTGACATATTTTGTTTTGCACTTTTCAATAATGTTCTATCTATGTGTTATTGCTGAATCTATGTAACTCCCCTCTCTCCAGGACGAACCAAACCTTATGTCAGCACAACCCAGTGGATCAACGTTATCCCAGAGTTCTACTACTGTTCCTGGGCAAAGTGAATATTACTCGGACAACTCTGCATCTTTACCTGGCATTTCAGGTCTAAGACATGGTCCGGTTGGCTTTGAACCAGGCATGTTTAAAGGGGGCATATCATTTGTTCCAGCTAGTGACACTGCAGGACCAACAAAGACTCCTGGTGGTAAAACTGATAGCAGTGGCAAGGTAAATTTAATTTCTAATTAATTCCCTTCCGTATCATGGTTTGCACAATGAAATGACTAACGACTGCAAAAACATGTTTTTCTTTTCTTCTGCTAATTCAATTTCTTCTGATCTTGCAGCCAAAGAAAAAGAAAAAAGAAAAGAAGAAACACAAGCACAGACACAAACATAAACATCATAAGGAAAAGAAGGACAAAGATAAGAGTAAAGATAAGGAAAAAGACAAGGATAAGGACAAAGAAAGGGAAAAGGAAAAAGAGAAGGATGGAAGTCAGCATAGCACCAAAGAAGACTCCATGAGTTCCTCAAGCTCAACCCCAAGCCCGGAACCACCCACCTCGGTGGAAGTTACATTTTAATTAATACCATGAATTTTGAGTGTAGTTCGTCTTTCTTTTTTTTTCAGAAATGTAAATTTTATTTCCTTCTCCCATTTTGAAACTGAAATAGTGAATAAGAGCAAGTCACAAATATTGAAGACTTGTAAGTTTACCAAGCAATTGATGCAGGAACTAGACAGATTGGCACTTTCTTGTATATAAATTGTTGAAACCAGCAAGATATGGCTTAAACTGTTGAACTATCACATTATTATTGAGATTTATCCTTTGTAATTTATTGATGTTATTTGTCCTTTTCGGCCTCTGTTCTGTTAGTTGTGTTAAAGTGCAAATGCTGCTGTTTGATTGTAATCTCTCAGTTAAGTAAAAATATCATTTGCCTCCTAAACGGGTTTGAAAATGGAAAATGTCAGCTCCCCCACATGAGGTCAATTATATTTTTTTAATATGTTTATTTTTAAATGCTGATGACTGCTCAAAATATTGTACATCCCTACCTGCTCTTTACAGTGATTTTATGTGAAGTACTGCAAAAAATCAATAAAAAAGGAGACTCAGTGACTCATTTAATTATTGACACTAATCTAGTATAAATCCCTTCCCCCTTTTTTTCAGCCCTCGGCCAGTTAAGCTTCCCGCAGGATCCTAGAAGAGCTTCCCGCAGGACCATGGAAGAGCTTCCCGCAGGATCCTGCAGGATCCTGAAAGAGCTTCCCGCAGGATCCTGCAAGAAGCTTCCCGCAGGATCCTGCAATAGCTTCCGCAGGATCCTGCAAGAGCTTCCCGCAAGATCCTTTGATAGCTTCCGGCAGGAGCCTGAAGGAGCCCGCAGGAGCTTCGCGCAAGATCCTGGAGGAGCTTCGCGCAGGATCCTGGAGGACCTTCCCGAAGGACCCCGCAGGAGCTTCGCTAAGGATCGTGCAAGATCCTGTGAGAGCTTTCCGCGGGACTCAACCTAACACCTTACACCTAAATCCTTACACCAAAAACTAGATCCTTCACGTAAACCTAACTCAACCTAACACCTAACACCTAAATCCTCTCACCTAACCTTGCCAAACATAAAAAATGATAAAAAGATAAAAAAATGAACAAAAACTAGATCCTTCACGTAAACCTAACTCAACCTAACACCTTACACCTAAATCCTTACACCTAACCTTTCCAAACGTGAAAAATAATAAAAAGATAAAAAAATGGACAAAAACTAGATCCTTTACGTAAACCTAACTCAACCTAACACCTAACACCTGAATCCCTACACCTTACCATTCCAAACGTAACAAATGATAAAAAAATTTAAAAAATGAACAAAAACTAGATCCTTCACGTAAACCTAACTCAACCTAACACCTAACACCTAAATCCTCTCACCTAACCTTGCCAAACGTAAAAAATGATAAAAAAATAAAAAAATGAACAAAAACTAGATCCTTTACGTAAACCTAACTCAACCTAACACCTAACACCTAAATCCTCTCACCTAACCTTGCCAAACGTAAAAAATGATAAAAAAATAAAAAAATGAACAAAAACTAGATCCTTTACGTAAACCTAACTCAACCTAACACCTAACACCTAAATCCTTACACTTGGACGAAATAGGGGGAGGACTGTGCACTCCCGGGGCTAGCGCGCTCCCTGGCGGCGATTGGGGCGACCCCCACTTTCCGGACGCCCGGGTTGCCTACCTCCCAGGCACGTTGATCTAAGCGAGGCCGGCTGCATATCGGGAGACAGGGGTTTTACATCTAAATCGTCCAATTCGACGGGTTTATATTAGTGACGATCATATATGCGGTACTTAAGGTTGATTCCAAGTGCTGTGCGGAAGTTATTTGGTGTATGCAGTGATATATGGCCGTGAGAAGAATATTATTGGCTGAGGGTGTACCGGTTTGAGGGGTTATACAGGTTGTTTATGTATTTAAACATGAATACATTCATAAAAAATAAAATGGAAACTCTCAAAAAAGCTTGGAGAACAAAGCTTCAAGAATTAAAACATTGGAAACATAATAATCAGTACATAAACAGTACATAAAAACGAAAGGTAAGGAAAACCTACATCAACTTAGATTGTTTAACCAATTTTCTGGCCTTGTCCTTCTTCTCTTTGTAAAAGATATTTTTGTTGTCTATCACGAAGAACATGCGCATTGTTAAGTAATATTTGATGAGGCGAGAGGTCACTTTGTCCTTATGTTCCAGGCAACCTACATGTGCTTCAGGAGTTAAACGCAGGTACTTGATAGTAGTGACATACATATCTCCACTTATGTCATTGGCTGCTATTGCTTCTCTGATGGCCTTTTCACATGAGGAGATGAGCTGTCGAAGTTCTGGTGAAGCATAACTATACCCATTATATATCTCCTTGATTTTCTGGAATGTATAGTTAGCACCAGTTTCTTCTCGAAACACTGTTAAGGTAAGTAGACAGTCTTCACAATTCTGGACTATTTTTCTTTGTCTAAATGCAGTAAATCCTGCCATGAAGCTTGTCAAATTTTCTTCACACTGCTCTGGTGACACAGAATAATTGTGGTCTAGCTCATAGTGTAAGGGCATACTTTCAAATACTTCTCCTGCAGGAAAGATTTTGTCCGAATACATAAATTTCAAGATTTGTATTGTTTTCATGGTTTGTATCTATCAGAACTTACCTTCTGTCAATACTTCATCAATGAGTTGGTCTATTTCCTCCTTTCTTTCTTTCTCAGAATTAAGCAACTTGCTTTCACATGATAACAAGTGTTTTACATTTTCTCCACCTGTTACATTTGACCCCTTTGGAGGCTTCACCAGTGAGTATATACAAAGCAGTCTGTGCATTTGAGCAACTACCTTTGGGTCAGGGTGAGGATTTTGTCTTAAAGCATTCCGAATTTGTCCAAAAAATTGCTAAGTTTAAATTATTTTTTCAGGGAAAAAAAAAAAAAAGATTAGAGAAAGAATTACTATGTGAAACTTGTTATTTCACTGTCTGAATCACAAACCTCGATTGCATCTGAATTGAACCTGGCTGTCATGACGTACAGGTAGTTGCATTTGTTGATGAGGAATGCACTCAGGTCCAATGTTGACTGAAGTGTCACTAATATGCCCAGGTCAGTCTCCTCACTTAAAAATGCCTTGAGCCCTTTCCTATTTCCAATTGCAATGCATTCTTTATAATATTCCAGGAACTCCCTGATTATCTGTGGAAGGCAGATTAAGTTACATCAGGTTCTTTTGCTTGTATGCAAATTCTATCCATACCATCCCATCTTGAAGCACATACCCTTTCTTTATCATTGTCAGCACGTAGTGCACTTGCTGGTCCATTAGAATTCATAGCATCCGCTAATTCATTCATTCTTTGAATGAATGCTATTGTAGGATCAGCATTCTGTAATGCCTCCACTGCCTTTTCCTTTTTATAAAAGATCATGCCAGCAGCAACACTGTTGCTGAAAAACTAAATGAAAATTGGATTTAATTATATAACAGCTACTTTTCCTTGTAGTTTTTTTTATTATTTGAATAAAAAATTACCTGGTATGCCTTTTTTACATTCATTCTCATGAATCCATCTGGGAAGACATGGTCTTTAGTCAGTTTGGGTACATAAGATAAAGCAGCCAAACCTTGCCTCATCCGCAATTTTTGCTCCTCCTCTAAAAGAGCTATCCAGTGTTTTCGCTTCACTATGCCCTCAGGAACCTGTAATATTTGATTTTAAAACTTGCATTAAAACATAGTTGTGTACCAAATTTTTTCTTGATATAATGGTGTTTATTCTTCATACCTCAATTTCTTTGTTTAGAGCTGACTGCACCTTCATCTCATAAATTTGCTCTTCTGACATTTCATTACCTGCAGCATCTTTTATCTTTCTTTTCCTGGTTTTGGGACGACTTGCTTCAGGCTTTGGAGGCAGCTCTGGACTGAGGATATTCCGAGCACACTTCATAATGTGGCTCCAATCAGAGAAAAAATGCAGTCTGTCGTCCTGTCGTACAGGATGCTCACAGCTGCTGTTGGTAGAGTCTATTCCAAACTGTGACCACATAACTCTATTCCATGTTGCAGCATCGGTAACTATTCCATCTACAAACAGCCCTGCATTTTCACTGAGTGTTGTGGCTTCTATTATAATTTTGGCAAGTACATCTCCCTTGCAATTGCTGTTTGTGAGGAATATTCCAAGGCTTTGAACCCATCCACCTCGAAATGGCTGAAAAAGTATTTCAAGAATATGGTCCCCTGGTTTATTCTTGTCCTTCTCAGGTGTAAATTTTCCCAAGTCTACAAGACCAATTGTTTTCTTGGTGTGCCGATCAAACGAAACACCAATAGGTACCTTCATTTCATCTATAACCAGGTTGCCTGAAATAAAATATAAACCTTAATTTATTAATTTTCAGAGGGCCACAAAGGCTGTCAAACTTGTGCTACATTGTTTACTTTACCATGTTTATCTGCAGAGGGCATTGACTCTAATTTATGCTTAAGCACGTCAAAAAGAACAGGCTGAAAGCCATAAACTGGAGGCAATTTTCTCATGTAGCGGTTCAAGGTTGTTCTGCATGGTAGGGGTAAAATTTCCTGTTCTTTGAGGTGCTCGTAATTGGCTGGCCCTTTTATTCTCAACAGGATGCATTCATAGACCCATTCAACTGTGAATCTATTTCCCTGTGGTCCTTTCATCTTTGCAGCACGTATCATGGCATGCACTGCTTCTTGTTGGGGCTTGGGTAAGTCTTTGATGGCTTCATCTATTTGGCTCTTTTCCAATTTTTTGCACTTTGTGTATGCTTCTTGAAACTGTTTTTTCAAGGATTTTTTCTATTTTAGGGAGAGAGAAGTGACTAAAATTAGGGTAGTTTAAATTTTATTGAATTGATAAAGTGAATTGTTTCATACTTGCCTCAACTCTTAATTTCAAATTTTGTTTCTTATATTTGTGGAGGGTCTTTACTCTCTGTGTCTTTTGCCTTGCTAATTTTTGTCTTCTCTTTTCCTTTCTTCTGTCACTCTTCCTTGATTCTCTGCAAGCTTTGCACCGGAGCCCTTTCTTAATTCCACCCATACAATTTTTAGAAAAACCCATGTAACCATTTCCTCCACAGACTTTCAATGTGTCAACTTTTTCCAGTAATGATGTTATATTTTCAGCATTTTCTACAGATCCTTCTTGTGGGTATGTACATTGCCTAACTTCAACTGTGAATCTTTTAGTATTTGTGTCTATCTTCACCATGTGGGTTACTGTTCCTTTGTCATTGATTTTCAGATATGACACCTGGTTTGGAAGGGATTGGATTACCCACTGGGTCATCATGACTGAACCAGGCAGCTTTACATTTACATAATCGATACCATGATCAGTTCTAGGATTTTCAGGAGATGGAGGGTCATCCTCGTCATCCTAAAAATGCAAGGAAAAAATAAAGGTATATTTCTCCCTAGCTTGGAAAGATACGGTGGTGTTTATAAATTTTTCTACCAATGTAAAATTATACTTTCACATTTTGAATGTTCAAGCTAAAGAGATATGCATTATTAGTAGTGAACTTTCTTTGTGTGCGTGCTTTTTTTTCTACACATACCTGAACAATCTGATCTGTTTTGGATACTTTTTCCTGGGGACCTGATCTGTGTGATGGTGGTTTTCTTTTCCTGCAGGGTTTGTTGAGATATGCAGGCCCATTGAAAATCGATGGCACTGCTCCATCCCTCAATATTGGCTTTGATCTCTTCTCTCCTTTAATCACTAAATCTCCTACAGTTATGTCTTCAAAATATCGAATAATATCGTTCTCGTGAAAGTGTTCTGAGCAGACCCAGTCGTTTGTAGTGAGCCTGCGGTCTGCTCTAGGGATTGCTCTATTCCATGGCTCAACTTGTTCCTGTCAATTAAAGTAAGTGTGAAGACAATTCCAATGATACAGAAGCAGTTCACTACAATATTCTCAAAAACTAAACCAATTTTTATTGTAAATGTAGTGTTAGGTGATCGGAACCCAAAGTGAAAGGTGCATAGGTCGTCAGTAGTCATCAGATGTTAGTTTGCATACCGGCCTGATCTTAAAAAATGAAGGGTTTGGTCGTGCAGCAGCCTTTCTCTCTTTTTGATCTGAGCTGTACCCACTGCGACACAATGGGACACAGCAACTGGGCATTTTGTGTTTGTCTCTTCTACTTTGTCTGACAAGTGTCTTGCCTGTACAAAGGGCTTCAGAGGGCTTTACTAGGCGCGAAAATAAAGTAAGCAGTAAACTTAAGTCTTTTGTTTTCAATTTATTGATTTCCCTTCTTTTGTCACAGTTTGCAGACACTTTTTGGCGTATTCTCCTTGCGTCAGGTGCATGCAGACGATACACGCGACAGGGACAGGACGATACATAATAAACACAACAAATACAATGCTTCGTAGCTCAATTTTTGCACAAGAAGCACGGAATATACTTCATTTTTAACCAAATTATTTTATTTTTCAGTTACAAATCAATGTCACGCTTCTTATAATGCTGCAAAATAAGTCTTAGATGGAGGTAAACAGACGGGACCGAGTCCGTAGGCGGCTGCTTCTGCGGTTTTATTTTGCCGTCGCTGGCTATTATTAAACTATCACACTCAACACCTCTCTGCATTGCATGATATTCACTGCTGTGTCCCTTAAAAACATTATTACCCTTTCTTGAACCAAAATTAACTATAAAACACAGGCAAACACTATCTCTCCCATATAGCCCTTGCCGCACTTAGATCAACGTGCCTGGGAGATAGGCAACCCGCAACTGGGGGCCGCCATCTTCCCCGCCTTCTCGGAGCGAGTGCACAGTCCTCCCCCTATTTCGTCCAAGCCCTGACAGTGCCTGACAGGTCGCAAAAAGTGCGCCTCGCCAACGTCCCGCCGAAACGCAGACGGTGCAGACCTGGACACGAAACCACAAGAAACTTCGTAGGCTCACAAGACCTCGACAACGGACCGCCAACAGCCTCAACCTGAGACCAGGGGAGGTGAAAGGCTACTACGCGTTAGCCTTTACCTTCCCTGCTGAGACCACCTGAGACGAGACAACGCGCGGTAACGCGGCGGTACGGTGGTACCAACACTCCGCATACACCAAACCCGCTACAAGTATTTTGAGTGCACAGCCGTCTTAACGAGAAATCCGAAGACGATGCGTCGCTTCAACGACGACCAATGAAAATTAGCTGTTTAGGGAAAATACCGATAAACACAAGAAAGGCGTTTCTTTCTCCCTTTGGCCGTGCAAAATGTTGTGTGTTTGGTGGGCTCTGGAGGGTTGAATCTGAATAAGGGAAGGTAAAGGCTCTCGATGTGAATCTGATGTGTACACCATCCGACAACCCCCCCCCCCCCCCCCCCCCCCCCCCCCCCGAGGGCCGGACTTCTGTAACAGGGGGTATCCGTGAAACCAAAGCCGCTTTGGTTTCGTGGGGTATCTCCGATCCGGGATATCTCCGGTTTGGTCGTATCTCCGGAATTATACGAAAATTTTTAATGTCCTGGATCTCCCAGGCCAGGCGCCACCGTGGTCGGAAAACGTTTTCTCCACTCCCCACTTGTCACGGGTCACCAATCTCTACACAGAACCGTGTCTGCGACCGATCCATACCCATTGCGCTCAAAAATAGAGATTTTTTAAAAAAATAGTTCGTTCTCACTGTAAGATATTTTGTGTTCTGGATTTCGATTAAATGAATATGGCAGATGGTATCCTAGGAAGAGTAAAACCTCTCTTGCTGAAAGTGGTCCTTTGGTTTTTGCACAGAAGGGCTTTCCGGATTTTGATGAAAGCAGTGTGGTGGATGTGAAAGGTCCTACATTGTCCAAAACCACCCTTGGTTGCTCAGAAACGCGCGTGGTTCCGTCATTGAAGGGTTTAACGTGAAGTGGGAGCCGAAAGCGGGTTCATGAGTATATGGAATGACTGGGGGGAAATGTAAACAGCTTCTTTGTTTCAAAATAACAGTTTAATCAACACCGTCTATTCGAGTGACTGTTGCATATGGGTGATAGGCGCAGACATTGTACATATCAGGCAAATACGATGCAGATCCATCACTATAATGATGTTTAATTTATATTTATACAACGCACAAGTTTCTGTAAAGCAAGTTTACAGCATACAGTTAAAGAAATTTCAGCGTCATCACCTACTGGTGAAGATCCTACTGGTGAAGATCCTACTGGTGAAGATCCTACTGATAAAGATCCTACTGGTGAAGATCCAACTGGTGAAGATTCAACTGGTGAAGATCCTTCAAATGCTCCATGCACTCCTGTTCCTGTGGCTAGGCCTCGAACGTCCATGTCATTGCACTAAATCACCTTGCATTCTAGCATAAGCCTTTTGCATTGTCTGGCTTTAAGTTACTATGTTGCATTTTTCTACAATGTCTGTGACTTTATGGTTTGAACACAGGAAGGACCTTTGGTTTAAAGGTAGTAGACATGAGTGTTCAAGCTTCAGTCAAAGTAGATGTGGTAGTCCTGTGAAGTCAATTGAAGATTGGTCCTTCAGATGCTTCAAATATCGCTCCCTTACAGCCTGCCAGGTCCTAGATCTGTTTTCTATGGTTGATAGCCCTATTCATGAAAGATCAGATGTGAACTTGTCTCTAGAAATTAATAGAAAGAAACCATTCTTCTGGAGGTAAAAAAATATGAATGTGAACGTGAGTTTGGTTGCTCTGTTCACTCCCCAACTGAAAACATCGCAGCATACCCTCCCACACCCACGCTGTCCCCGTCAAACAAGTTGCCTACAAACTGGGCGCCAATAGCACACACCACACACACCCCTGGCCACACAAAAGTGTAGCGCGCATGCCCACAGGCTCCCAGACCCCACTCCTCCGCCCGCCAGCCTCCACTCCCCCGCCCGCCAGCCCGCAGCATCGCTCCGTCCTTATCGCGCTCGCTCCTTCTCTCTCCCACTCGCCGCACGCACTCCGCCCCCACTCCTCGCCACGCCGACCAATGCGACCCGACGAGGCGCCGCTGCGAGAGGCGACGCGACGAGGGGCACGCAGCGACTGGCGCGCGGCCCAAGCGTGACAGGAAACCCCTCTCCAGTACAATAATATAGGCACTAGCAATAGTAGCATAACGGCTGGAAGAAAGGCACATTCTGCCTTTAAAAAGTTCTCACTCAAGTATTATAAACGAACCATTGGTTCTCCTTTTACACTAACCTATAAAAATACTAATGATACGTTTTTCAAATCTCTCTTGCTCAGATGAAAGGCCGAAAGCCAAAGCTGAGTCATCTAGCGATAAATCTTTACAGGAAGATCCTTCAATTGAAGATCCTTCAATCACACAAATCACACAAATTGTTGTCCAAACTGGCGAGGCTCGATTCCGAATCGGGAGAGTTGGAGCGAGAGTTCATCGCGAAGCCATGCTCGAGCGGGGCCCCGTAATCACTGCAAAACAAGAGCGCATTAGTCGCGACAATGCGG
>CM049603.1:76348-335579 GCA_026979955.1 Megalurothrips usitatus
AGTTGAATATGATGTAGATGATGGGTAAGTGGAGTCTGACAAAATCTTGGACCTCTTCTCATTTTTTACATTTTTCTTGGCTCCAGTCGCCTGATCATGCCCATTTCTGCTATGGTCCTCAGTTGCAGCCTGTAACAAATATTATTTGTCGACAAAGAATGGGTAGCACAAGGGTTTTTTCTTGGTGTTACAGCGGACCAATTGCTTTGTGGATAAATCCAATGTAAAATAGCTGGGGGAACAAGAACTTAAATTTAACACATTATATTAAGTAACTAAGTAACTTTCAAAATGAGACGAAAAAAGGATTATCTAGACAATGCCACAGCAACAACACAGATCAATAAATTCAAAAGGAAGAGGATGAAGGCATTGCAATTTAAGTGTGACATGGTACAAGGATACCAGGTGAAATCAAGGCTGACTCCCCGGCTCGTCTGGTCTCAAAATTTACTCAATGAATTCTGGAGGTGGAACCACAACTGTGTAAATATTTGTTTTGTTTATTAAAAAGTCAATAGGGCAAGGAAAGTCCCAATACATAAATTCACCCAACCTAAAAATAGATTCTCGAGCGCTCACCGTAGCGACGAGGATGCAGCTAATTATGATAAATATACAGTGGTCTAGGCCATGGAGATGTTCACCATAAATGTGCAAATCAACAGTAAATCAAGCTTCAAAACCAGCAATAACAGGAAGAGTAAACCAAATCCATAGGGTACACATTGGACACTCACTTCGCCATCAGCTTCGATCTTGCCGTCTTTTCCTTGATCTTCCATTGCAATACAATTTTAAGGCACGGACAGCATTGGGAAAACAGCCGAGGCTGAGTATTCATTCATCATGGTCGCGAAATATGCAGTCAAATCCACTTTTTAAGATGCTTGACTTGGTTTGTTGACGGTTGACAGAAAGCAGAATTTGATAACGTACCGAACGTTCATGTTCAAAGGGGCGACGCGAGGCTAACTCTGGGCGCGCCGAAAGCGATGCTAGCGCACCCTGGTGGTGAGTTCAAATTCCACGACTGTTTTTCGTCATTCACATTCATATTCTACGTCGCTGCGCCAGCAGAAGACACTCGGCCTTCTGTGTCGGGTGTTTATATTCGCTCGAGGCGAGACGAAAATACGAATGCTTTTATGCTTATATGATAGGGCTGATTTAACGACATGGCAGGCATAGAGGATTATCACAATTATGGAAAGTACAAGGATTTGCGAGCGGACACAGGCCCTGGATGGGAGCCAGCGTTCCCGGAGGGTCTGAGACCGAGTCGCAGCATTCGCCCCAAAGAGTTAGAGCTGAAACCCCGAGCGCCTCCACGCTCTCCGGAAGAAGATGAAGGTTTGTAAACCGCATAGAATTTCGAGCATGTTTCTAAAACGATCTGTAGTCATACGCCGGCTCAGGTTCAAGGATTTAAGTCCAAAGTTTTGTGCCTTTATTATTCAGGTGCAACTGCGAAGTTGAAGGTTAGCTTGTCATTTGAAGTTTTCATTCTCATTACTTCTTGTGCAAATAGCGTAAATAAAATAGCGTAAATATTATGATTCATAAATTCAAATTATTTGTCAATGACTTCAATGACTGATACTATTCACAGCACTTGCTGTGTACTCACTATTATCATAGTTACATGAATGTTTGTTCTAGTTAATGATGTCGAGACTTGACGTGTTGATGTGTCCTTCTCATTGTATCTTACAGAGGCCGTTGTTCGTCGTTATGTTGGTGTAGGAGTTGGTCTTGCTACTTTAATTACCGAAAATCTTCTCAGTCATCCATTTGTCGTTCTAAGAAGGCAATGTCAGGTAATAATATTTGGCTTAATACTTAAATTTTTACTCCTTGTTTTATTAATCTGTCCCTAAATGAGTTTATATGGCTCACTTCTGCCTATTTTATTACTGTCAGGTCCACAATTTATCCCATCGATACCATTTGGTACCGATTACCTTGGTTCCTGTCATCATTCACCTGCATCAGCGCCAGGGAATAACAACACTATGTAAGGGATTAGGCTCTATTCTCCTTGTTCGAGGCATGACACTTGCAGTGGAGGATCTTATATCCAAATTCACACCATGGCCAAAGTAAGGAAAATTAAGCCATTGCAATGAAAGAGTTATTCAATGTGCCATGTGCATTATGTTATTTATGAATTGTAAAAATTCTTCATCTTTCTGTTTTAGAGAAGTGAATGCCGACAGTTCCATGAAGGCAATTGGACAGCACATCTTGCTGAAATGGTTGGTCTTTTATTGAACCATTGCATCTCTAACATAATGTTAAAAACTCACCATTGTTTGAATTTTTTTTCCTAGTGTCAGTCTGGCTATTGTTACCCCATTCTACTCTGCTAGTCTTGTGGAAACAGTTCAGAGTGACATAGCAAGTGAAAAGCCAGGTATATTTGATGTTTTCAAGGAAGGTGTTGTCAGACTTGTGAGTTGGGGTTCACCTCAAAAAGGTCTGTCATTTCAATTAATGCAAAATAATGCAACAGATGCCATTTAGTATGTGTGCTTAATCATCTACTTCTCTTTTGTAGGGCGAATGCTGCCTGTATGGGCTCTAGTCACTCCAACTGTGATGTACGGGCTTTTGAAATATGTTGTGTGTTTATTTACAAGAGGTATTACAAGCCGTTTTCTTCATTCTCAAAGACGTGCTCTAAGGGAAAGACAAGTGAGTGTTGGGCGTTATGACCCAGAATGTTCATTTTGACTTTGCTTAAATTTGGGTGGATGCTTTCTCTATATTTCAGGGTGCTTTTCCAAGAGAAATGCGTCAATCATCAGAGGACATTGAAATTACATCCTCTCTAGTTGGACTGGTAGCAGCTGATGTGCTACTGTTTCCATTAGAAACTATTCTACACAGGTATATTTGCATGCTGTTTAATTACTGCTGAGATCTGGAGTGTGTGCCTAGATGTTTATTCCTTTTGTTCCATCTGTATTTTCTTCATTTCAGGCTACATCTACAAGGCACAAGAACAATCATAGATAATCTTGATTCAGGATATGAGGTGACTCCAATACTGACTAGTTACTCTGGTATTAGAGATTGCTACAGAACAACTGTGCAGCAGGAAGGAATCCCTGGGCTGTATAAAGGCTTTGGTGCTCTAGTTCTGCAGTTTGCAGCACATGTTGCTGTTATAAAGCTTGCTAAAGTCATGTTGACTGAACTTGGGCGTTTGCTTAGTGGTGGAGGAAGCAGCAATGGCACCCCCAAAGCTCCCTCCCCCCAGGAAGAGATAATAACGGAATCTTTTAGACCCCAATCATACCCTTATGCACAACAGCAGATTCCACCATATCAGCATCAACAGTACCCCCGCTACCCCCCACCAGAGATGCCCTCCAACAACACTCCTGTTGATGAAAGTCATCCTCAGTTTTTCTGGACACACTGATGGTATAGTTTCCTTGCTTATTAGGTTGTAAATATTTCGTGTGTATTTTTTGTTTAAAAGGGAAAACTATGCTATGAAAGTTAGCTTATTCTTTTTTAAAGTAGCTGTACAGTGTGGTGAGTGAAGTAGTTAAAGTCTAGTCGTTAAGGATGCTTCACATACAATCGAACATAATTTGAATTACAATGATTTTCTTACTCACCTCTTAACTATATCTAAGAGAATTGATAACTTTTAATTTGCTGTCTTTGTGTTGGTATGTGATCCTCTCATTTTTAGATACCTGGTTGCTTCAGTCCTGTAATTGTGGTTTGCGACAATAAAAATAAAAGTCTCCCAGGCCATGATTGAGCAATTTTCAGCAGTTACATTTCCTATTGATGATTTTATTTTACATCGACATTTCCGTGCTTTTTATTCAGAGATTTGATCAATTGCAGTAGGTGGGTTACATGACGCTGTTCAACACAGAAGGTGGAATACAGACTTGAGAATTCTGTCTGAAACAGTGCAAGACTGTATTTGCCTTTGTTTTGCAATCCTGGTGAGCATTGTGAAGATTGGATGCACCTTTAAAAGTTGTGTCGGACACAAGTAATAATACTATTAGCACAACTTCTGAGCCATGCTTGTTCTACCAATTTTATATATCATATGTTTAAGGTATAACATTCAGTCCATGCCTCTAAAAGTGTGTTGCCTGTGATATACAGTATTGATTTTAGTCCAAATCTAGTTTCTGGCTGATTTTTCTTTTAAACTACATTTTTTAATGGTTTCATGATTTCTGTATACCATAATTGTGTGGTGATAAGTACTGAGTTTGTGCTGCACTGAATTATGTAACACCTCAAGATGGAAAGGTGCAATAAAATAATGAAAGAGAGAGTTGATGTTTTTTTTTAAACCTTATATTCTAAGTGAAAGCATTCTTTAAGTACATCCTTAAGTAGAAAGAAAAAATATTAAGACGTCCAATTACACTTCAGTATTTTCAGCTAGAAGTTACGGCGCCAAGAAACAGCTCCATCGAAGTGTTAGGTTTCATCCTGTTTTTAATTATCCTATAAAAATAAATACTTGCTACAAATTCGCCTGAAACAGGAACGGAGATTAAGCCATTATATGAAACATTAACTCATTTAAAGTACATCCTATGACATTACAGCCGGGGGCTGCTTTTAAATGCATCAATACTTACCAACAAATCTAAATAGTAAACGGCCTGACTAAATTTTGAAACCCAAACTCCTCATACATTGCTTATGTGCTTCTATTAGGTCTTGACATTCGGGTTCCCCTTTCTCAATGACACTGTTGTGCATGAAACATAAAAAGAGACGAGTGAATAGTACCCACAAACCACTTCTACAAAAGAATGGAAAATAATACGTCCGCCATAACTGACATCTACAGGAACATAACCTTCACCTACCACTCGTCTCTGGCTTTCTTCGTCTCTGGACACGCACAGCATGCTTTACATTTCGGCTTCTCGGCTGGGGCTGCCTTCTCTGGTTCACTGGGTGTAGAAGGTGACCCCATTATTGAAGATAATCCTAATCTCTCCAGCATTTTCCTCAGCAAGTCGCGTGATGTAATGGATGCCGTAAGAGAGGTAATGCAGTCGACGTCGTCTGCAACTGCACGCACTGGCACGCACGGCAAATGTGCGGCAAATGCCAACTGCCGACGGACCCCGAAGCCACACGAAGCTGCCGAATACGCCCCCCTCGACCCTCCCGCCTTCCTCTCCCGTGCCTTCGGCAGCTTTCGGTCCCTGTCGGGTCGGGCGGCGGAGGGGAGGTGGCGGGCCCGGCCCGGCGGAGGGGAGGGTGTAGGCCCGGCCTGGCGGCCGGCACCGCTCCCTCGCTCCGTGATACTTCACTCGAGGCGCCGCCTCGCAGCTGGCTCCCTAACCGGCACGGTCCACCCCGCCCCGGCTCAGCCGTTCACCCTGACTTTCCTTCGACCCGACGGCACGGTCGCACCGCGACAGGCCCGGCGCCCTGCACGCCCTTTTCCATGGTGAGTACCAGCGGTCAGCCTGAGATCCCGGCCCCCCCCCCCCCCCCCCCCCCCGTCTCTCTCCAGCCGTGCTGTCCCGCGGCGTCTGCTCGCGTGCGTCGTCAAATGACGGCCGGATTTTGTTTCGTTCGCGACGTGTGTCGCACCGGAGTGCTGCCCCGTCGCTCATGCGGGGCCTCCGTTGTCGGGTTCACGTCTGTCGACGCGCTGTCATTCACTCACTCAGTGAACAGAGGCCGGTGTTCGCGTTCAGGGGAGGTTATGTTGCCCCGAGGCTTCCGGGCCCGGACTTGCTGGGGCTCGGTGTTCAGGGACGTGCGGGGGCTGTCATTCTCTCGCGGCCGTGCCTCTGACTCGAACCGTTGCTCCTCTGTGCTTGCAGCTGCCGCGGATGGCGGGTAGCTGCTGCGATCCCGCCGGAGCCGGCCGCCCGCGCGGCTGGTCGGCCGCAGCTGGTCCCACGCATACGTGCGTTTGGTGCCGTAACCACTTGAGATCGACCGCCGTACCTCAGCCGGTCGGTTCTCCCTGCCGTCGCCAGCGGGAAGCGCGTTTGTTTAGCGCGGGCCGAACACGGGTTGATGTGGCTTGAGTGACTACTCGCCGACGCTCTTCCCCTGTCCGGCCGGCCTCGGCTGGGCTGTTTCCTACCGGCCAGGGTGCCGGTCCCTCTCAGGGGGACACCGCACGCCGCACAGCGTCCCAGCGGCGACCCATGCCGGCCGCCAAGGCTGGCTCTGCAGCTGTGGATGCAGCGCTGCCCACTTCTGGGCGCCGTGCCGACGGGTCGGACCCGGGAGGGTCAGTGACAACGCCACGACGCCACCCCATCCAACGGACCTGCCACAGGAAGGCGACTCCGCGCCGGCTGCGAGCTTCAAGAGGAACGCCTTCGTTCGTCGACCAGCCACATCGGTCTCTTCGCCCATCAGCGTGGTTTGTCCTAGATGGTGCCAGGTTCACAGCCCTGTGCAATCAGTTTTACACCTCCGCTTTTGTTACAGTGTCGGGACGATTCTGGACATCTTGTGAACGTCCCGCGTAGCGCATTGCGTTGGACGCTGTGACATGTTCTACAGTTGAAGTCAACTTCACCACGTGATGCATCTCCAAGCCCATCAAGCCCCTCAAGCCCATCTGAACCGCTCGGCCCACCTGACTGAAGATGACCACGAACTAGCAGTGACAGCATGCCAGCTTCAGGGAAGAGCTACATCAGGAAACTGAAAGTTCCAGTCTGGAGCTGGAATTGGAATTGGGTGAGGAGATGCTGTGGGGATACTGCTTGACACAAGATCTGGCTTGAGTTTCAAGAAGCGTGAAGAGAGCCCGAAACCTGCTCACATGATGATGAGGACTTGGCGACTTCTGCTTCCCCAGATGTCTATTGGGCAGGTCTTGACACAGTAGGTTTTTCTTGCCATCTGTTCTTATGTTGTCACTGAACTGTTCATAAATGATTTCTGCCTTGTTCCTGTCTCCTGTTTACTTGCCAAGAATGGCATTTCACCAACTTGGAGGACTTGATTAGACATTATTCTTTTCACCTCCCCAACTGCCCTAGCTTGATATCCCTGACGATTTGACTGTTTATTTCGAACATGGTTTGACAAGTACTGATGTTGCTCCCTGTGCTGTTCCCTGAGGAGCGTTCTCCCTCTGCCGGTTCAACGGAAGGTACTTCTTGCGACTACCACTCCCGAACTTGATCTGATGAACACCAATTCTCTCATTCCGGCAACCGACTGCGTTTCTTGCGACTGCGTTTCTTGCGACTGCGTTTCTTGCGACTGCGTTTCTTGCGACTGCGTTTCTTGCGAAACTTGCTTTAGTGAGCGCTGCTGATGTGGTTCCTGCGTTTGACTTCTGATTGCAACTCGAACTTGATTGAAATACTGATGCTATCCCTGATTTGTGTAGTATTTTAGTGTTGCTGTGTATGGGCTTGTTGGTCTGGCTAGAGGTATCTGGGGTAGTGTGTTGGTTCGCTAATAAAGGCATATTAATGGGTGTGTAGAGGAATAGTATGATCAACTCTCAAGTGAGCAGAACATCACACAAATACTAAAAACATTCAACTCGACTCTGCGCTTCTCACGTATCCCGGTAAGTTGTGTTTTGTATACTGTGACTTCTCTGGGAGTTGTGTCTAATTTGCATCTTGCAGTTATTGCAGATGCACCCTGAGTCCTGTCAATGGAGAAGACGCTCGCTCTCTGCTGTTGCCCACTGCCGGCTCTTTCATCGAGGTTCAGGATCGTCTCATCTCACCAGTTTGGCATGACAACACAAACAACAAGGTACTGTCCAAAATCAATTTCTGGCTGATGATGGAGTGGGAAAGACAGAATGGCAAGAGTGTCCTGTTTGTTTTCAGATACTTGATGTACCCTGCATATTTTCTTGGGCCCGAGAGATGTTCTACTCTAGTGCAGCTCCCTGCTTCAGGACGCCCCATCTTCAACAGTCAAGACTCTGACCTCCGGCTTTGAGCTAGCCCTTTGTCTACCACCCCTCCCTGCAGCACCATTACCAGCCAACGACCACTTCTCTACATGTAAGTTCTGGGTTCGAGTGTACCTGTCCTGCCTTGAGTGCCTGTCCTGTGCTCTAAGATTTCTATTCTGATGCAGGTGGGCGATGCCTTCTGCCGGCTGGCATGCTGGATTCGCGAGCTTACAGAAGACTTGCCGGACTCAACTTCAAGGAGGCGTGCCGCGACAGGAAGCTGGAAGACAGTCTGAAGCCGAAAGTTCGAACAAGATGAAGCTGTGGAGACTTCTTGGCGCATGATCTGTGGTGTGCAGAGCTTCTTCTTGGGCTACTGTCGTGGATTGATTGCCTAGGTGTTAACTGTCTGCTCGTGTCTGTGCTTTTGTCGCTAAGGTCAGTAGATTTATTTGTATCTGCTTCCTGCAAAGAAACGCCTCAGCTTCTCTACCACTCGGCTCTCATGCGCTGATATGGTTCATAAATTTAAGTTCTTTGTGGCTATGGCTTCATTTCTTTGGCCTTTAATTTAAATGGCAAATTCAGATCTAAGAACTTCTTTCCAGAGTCTAAATTTATAAATTTTTATGTATTCTCAGTTTCTTTGATTTATTTGACCTTGCTGTTCAACATAAGTGACATGGAATGTTCTGTTGTGCACTACCCTCCCTGTCAATTTTAATGTCTAAGGAAACTGGGTTTATGATCTCACTGCTGCAGAAGTGAGACCATCAACCAGTTCCGGGGCCTTCAGCTCTTGTTTGCAGGTGGCTAATCCACCCTCCCCAACGTTCCTGTCACTTTGTTTCTCCAGCTGGTTTTCCTTGTCTCTTCTAGACTTAAAAATTTATATCCTTTTCCCGGTTTTAAATAAGAGCACTTTACGTTCGATGCTGTATTGCTACTTTGTTTTTTATTGCTAACCTTTGTATTTGACATTGGCACGTCACTGCTGTTCAATTGCTTTTAAGAATACTGGTCATTGTTACTCGGATGCCTTTGGATTGTATGTCCATTTGTTAGTTCCAGAATAAAGCAGAAATGCTGTTACAAAATTTGCTCTCAGTTTTTGTCAATTTTTAGAAGTTGCCGATTATTTGTCACTACCAAAGGCAATAACGATTTTACCCACCTTATGGAGCTGGTATTGTATCTGCCTCAATGGGAAAGTGTTGCGAGACATTGAATTGAGAATAAAACGCTGAATTAATCACTCGACTGACTATTTACTTGGCATGACATGAGTATTTAGAAAATTCAGAAGGACACATACATGCATGTTTCCATATAAATAAAAGATTTTGAAGGGAAAAGCTAGCAACAAACGGGTGTATTTTTTTTATTAATATGGCAAAACTAAAGACACAAAGGAGTAGGGGATTCTTGCACTTGAAAAAGGAAAAATAAATATTAGTTCTAATATAATACATATGATGTATACTAGCTACCAATCAGTCAGAAAAAATATTCACAAGTGCAGTGGACAATGTTAAAATTTATTAAGCATCACAGCCATTAAGCTGATGGTTATACACAATGCATATTTTAATAGAAAATGGATCAAGTCTTGGCACTTTTCTGATGACAACTGAATTTAGGAAATGAGATGACCTGCCCATGACTATATCAGTTAAACATTTTTCAAAGTAGAAACCCCTTCAAGCCTTGATGAGGATATTTTGTGGTGAAATTCTGTTAACTACTGGCTGAAGCATCACAGCTTTACCTACTCTGCTAAAAGGAAAGCACAGTTCCCTGATATGCTAATGATCATACAATATCGCAATCTTATGGAAGGAAAAAAAAATAGATTTGAGATAGTCTCACAGCATGGTCTCTCTGAGAATTTGTAGCTGCAATAGCGATGGTAACCGCAATTGCTATAGCAATCCTAAACCGCAATGTGCAATCGGTATGGAAATTCATCGAGCCACTGCCAACTGCGAATAGGCGGGCCCGACACGAACGCGAAACGCGAACCCGAGCGAGTCGCTTCTGGTATGATTTGATTTGCATTCTTATTCCGTTCGATTTCATCAGCTTAAAAGTACACAAGGATTACACGCGGCTCAAACTCATAAACTGTCAACACGGGCTAAATAAAATACGGAAAACTTGAAAACTGTGGCGACTATCAGCGTAGTGAGTTCCGGCCGATTCTCGTGGTCAACGGCTACATCCGATCGGATTCAAGTCTGATCCGACCGACAACCTAAAGATACACGTGCGGTTCGGAATATTATTGGGTTTAATAATCAACATTGGGTGATCTTAAATTTGGTCCGGTATGCTGCACGCCGTTTGACCATAACTGTCGAGTCATTGCTCGTTGGATAGCTGTGAGGAGGTGTGTCGTAGGCACCGTCCGCTTTCCGAGCGCGTGGATGAAGAGGTTATAAGGTGCGTAAACAAAATACACACAATAACAGTATATGTATGTCCTCTGTACTTATTCAGTCTCCTTACGTCAGGCAACACTCTTTGCTAACAGCTTCTCTTTTTACAGACCCTGCTCATTGAGGATGACCATTAAGATGAAACGAAAGTCATCAAAAAATACAGTTGTTGAAGATGATACATCTGATTCCCATGAAAATATCAGTTCTTCCCTGATTGAACCTCCCATTAAAAGACAAAAGATATTTAATGCTGAAGAATTTATTAAGGCACTGAAAAGTCCAGGGGCCTCTGAAGGTATGTTGCATTTGTTGTCATAAACATTGCTCTGCTTAAATGTTACTTTAATTTTCTTTTATTCTTCGAAGCTCTCAAACAATGGCTCCATCTAATATCAAGCAAAAAGGAGAATGTAGATGCCAATGAAGCTGTCAATGACGCTGACAAAGATGATTTTAACACTCAAAATGGTGAAGACCAAAATGAAGGAGAAGAGGATACTTCAGGGCCTGTACAGAAGTCTGATAAGGAAATGGATGAGGAGAGAGAAGAGAAATCGGGTGCAGATGGAAGTCATTTGACAGATGAGGGTGAAGAGGAATCAGATTCAGATACTGAAGAGGAAACAGACAGTGAAAGTGAGGAAACGTCTGGTTCAGACGCGGATGAAGCAGGGGAGCAGAGTAAGGGGGAGAATGAAGATAAATCAGACGTGGATGTTGGAGAAAAAAAGTTTTTCTCTGCAGAAGAAGAAGCTGAAAAAGTTGTCAATAAAGAAGGAGTGATGGAAGTTGAAGAGAATGCTGAGGGTAAGCAGAAAACTGTTCTAGTGTGACAATTTTGTCATGAGTGCGTTTCTTATTGTCTGTTGAATTTTTTAGATGATGATAAAGAAGGAAGTATGAAGATTATTGATGCGTTTCTTCATGCTGGTGGCTCTGCGTCTGATATAGTCTATACTTTACCTTTACCTGAGGATGCCAAGACTTTACAAATCCGAATTGTGTTCAAAGTGCTCACCAAAGTACTTCTCAGGTTTGCATGCGCTCTTCTGGATTTCCTCCTCTCTTTAGTTCTGGAAAATATTTAATTTGCTTTTGTTTTACAGAATATCTGCTGAGCACCAAGGAAAGGTGCAGGAAACACTTGAAGTTTGCAGAGATCTGTTAAACACTTACTCCAAGTTCATTAAAAAAGTGTTTACCAATAAGCACAATCATGACAAGGCTACTATATTGGAACTCCTCACAGGTACATAAAGAGCCAAATACACTCATTTTCTTCTATTGAATTCTTTCAATTTATTTGTTGGTGACTAACCAATTTTTTCTTTACATTTGTAGCTATGGTTGCATTGGACGCAAGATTTGGTGCAGAAATCCTTGGTTTAGGATTTTTAGAAAAGGATGTTGTGATTGATCTCACAATGCCTCGGCTACTGTTTAAAGTTCGTGTTGCCTACCTGAAATTTCTTATTGCTCTCATGATTGAAGAAGACAATTACCTAATTTTTTCTGTACTGCAAAAACCTTGTAAGTGGCAGAATTTTAAGGATATCTCTCCTCGAATGTGCAGTATTTGAAAAAAAAAACCTTCTTGTTTTTAGGGTATTTTACATCCATTTGGGATGATATCAAATTTGACCCTGCAGAAATTGTTGCATTATTGCTTATGACTGTAAAGAAAGCAATTTTGGAAAACAAGTCAGTCTCCAAGTCCTCAAAACAAGCAATTTTCAGCTCTAATGCGATTATTTCTCTTCTCAATTTGTACAAGTGGAAGGGTCCTCAAAACAGAGCAGTGTCAATCTGGGATGAAAGAGACCAAGCCAAGAAACCTAAAATTTTGGTTGAGGTGATTGCCCATGTTTATGTTTCATATTTGAAATTTTTCTTAACAAGAATGTGTCCTGTTGAAATTTCTAACTATGCTGCCTCTATTACATCAATTGTATTTTGATTCTATACTTTTAATTTCAGGTTGACAGTCGTGATGCAGAGCTTGTTGCTTCTGCTGTTCATGAACTTTTGAAAGTACTTCTTGCTGATTTTCGCCATGGCATAATCTACAGAGATGCCCGTATTTCAGATGAGCAACACCGTAAACATTCTGATCAACGCCATAACACAATTGTGTCACAAGTGCTTCAGGTAAACTTTTCCGATGAGTGGCATAATTTCACATTTTCATTGCAAAGTGAATCAAGTTTCTCTAACAAGTTACAACTTTGAACCTGTGTATATGAAGTGATATTCATAATGTATTTGTTACCAGAGGATTGGTCATCCATGGGAAAATGTGAAAGTTGCTGAATTAGTTTCAAAGGTTTTGGCTGTCTGTCCTGATTCCATGCATTCAGTAATGGCAACTGTAGCACCGTTCATGGAGCCGAGGTCGTCGCCTAAATGGTTCACTTGTGCCAAGTTTCTGAAACAGGTTGGTTTTGATGAAAGTATGTGACATGGTTCACTATCAGAAAACATTTAAGATTCTATTCCCTCTAATTCTTTTCTCCCTCTGCGTAGGTTATTGAAGACCAGTGCCCTGAGGATGTACTCAAACGTCAACTTTCTTCACTAAGAACTGCTGAATTGGCAAAAGCTGCTATGACAATCTGCATACCCCAGTCAATCTTGCGAGCTCTCAACTCGAATAATTCAGCAGCATTTTATGCAGATGACATCACTGTTGGGACATGTACAATCGACATTATTGTGTGTATGCTTAGGAAGATTCATACCCTGACCAGAGCAGTATGGGGATGGGCCAAAGAAGGTCTCATCCATTATGCTCAGGCCCAATCATATAAAAATTTTATTACTACAAGCTTGAAAGAGGTAATATTCTCCTTCAATTTTAGCTTTGCCCACAAATTGTTTGTTTGTTCTCTTCTCATGTTGCTACAGCTTACTTCTTACTTTTCAGAGGTTGCCAAACTTAGATGCTGTTCAAAAATCCTGGCAAATGTGGAGTGAAAAACACATTAATGGTCTGTCTGAGACTGCTGATTCACTGAGTGAATTGTCAGGTGAACCCATTCATATGTTGTCTGGGCTTATTGAACTCATGCAGTTGTACAACAAGTTAGATCGTTCTTTCCTGGAACCTCTGCTCTCTCCTCAGTCTGAATTAAAATTGTCTATGACAAAGCTGGTTTTGAAAACTGTTGTCTCAAAAGACACTGCCCAGCTGCGAAACAATGTGTATAAGTTGCTTCTAGATATCAAGGACGAAAGTTTTACACTTGAAAATGTATGTGTTTAGTATATCTTGTCTTTCTTTTCATTTATTGCGTATGTGAGCTTTTTGACATTCAAAATCTTCGTGTTTCAGGAAGGGATACATGAAGGAGTCCGTTTGATATTCAGAGATCTACTCAGCTCTTGTGTTGCTGTTAAGCGCCTAGCTTGGTCTGTTCTTGTATCATTACTTAAACAAGTGAATGGCTTGGAAGGCAGCCCAGAGGAGGCAGTGTTATGGCTTTCCATCTTCAAAGAAACTTATAATGATAAGGAGGAATCTTGTGGAGATATGATCAGTATTTTAGTTCAAAGCCTTGCACGCTTCAATGAGTCTTCTCTTAAATATTTGGATCTTATTGCTCACTCAGAGGAAGATGCTGCTGGTAGTTTATATGAAAACAATGCCTCGTTCATTGTGTCTTTTGGTGAAGGAATCCTGGAAAAGCTTTATGAAGGTGAGGCCTAAAATCCAGTAGGTCACTCATCCCAGGCAAATGACACTGCGCCCCCCACCACATACCCACATTTACTGGTTTGTACCCTCTCTGCAGATTCGTCAGCTGATCAGACGGTTGAGCAATTCAGCTCTTTCGTTCCGCAACTCCATGTGCCAACACTTGGCCCATGGCTCCCAGCTTTCCTGGAATCATTACTTGAGCATATACATGAGAAAAAGTTAAAAAGGAGATCCAAACAGGTTTGATATCTATCGTTTGTACATAAAGTATTACTTTTCATTTTCTATGTTGAAGGTTCAAATTAAAATTGTGTCTTAGGCTGCAGAAGAATTTTGCTGCAAATTGATTTTACATTTGCTGTGGCGTCTTCCTTACCCGGGATCCCTTGCTTCGCTCCTAAATTCCAATGTTGGTGCGGTGCCTCCTAAGCTAATGGAATATTACCGAGAATGGCTTCCGGGAGGAAACCCACAACCCCTTGAATCTGGTGTTCTTGGAGAAAATAGGGAATTGAAGCTGAGTTTGTTTCTTTTTGATGAAGAAGACAATGACATGGACTTTTCTGATAACATTGAAAAGATCTTTAAGGACCTTGTGTTTCCAAACACTGATGGTAATTGTTTTGTTTATACTTTATTAGTCAAGTGTTTGAGGTTCCCTGCCTCCTGTGTGACATTTCCTCTTTTTTATTTCTAGATACATTATCTGAATGTGAAAAATCAGAGGTCAAAACACAAGTCACCAATGTGGTTTATTTCGTTTGTTTCCACTTGACACAACTGGCCCAGTTGCAGAAATTGACAGGAAAGCATCTAAAGAAGTCACAAGATATACTTCTATTCGTCTGTGATTTTGCATCCCAGTTTGACAATTGTGCGGAAGGGGAAGGTGATAAACTTTTGTGTCACTGCCTGAAGGTAAGAGAACTCAATACATGGTTTGCATTTTAAAACTTGATTTCAGAGACCTTACAAAGACCTTCATATTTTGTTAATTGCACATATTCTGGTTTGATTTTTACAGATTGTATTTTCCCATCCAATTATGTATCACAACTTCAACCCTCTGCCCACAAAAAAATCCAAATGTTCCAAACTGTTGACAAAACTGATGATAGTCTTAATCAAAACTGCATCAACACATCCTCCTCTAGAAGTTTATCTAGAGCCATTTAAAAACAAATTGCTGATGGCTCTCCGGACATCCCTAGGAAATAATGTTCCTAATCCGAATGCAGATGTGGTGTCTCTTGTGGATGCCTTTCCTCTTAGTTTCCAAGATGTTTCTGAACTGCTAGTCTTGGTCTCTCAACGACCTTCATCACATATTGCTGTTGAAGAAGAGTTATCTCAATGGTGTTACTTGTCAGCTCATCTTTTAAACCGTGCATCGGTGTGCAGAATCAAGGGCAGCACTGAGAAGACTGATGTTATGATTCTGCCATCTTCAGTGGTGTCTCTAGTGGCAGGGTGGATGCAGGATCTTTTACCTGAAGGGAAATGTAACTTGACACCCTTGATCAGTGCCTTTATGTCCTACATTGAGTCGTGCCCCCAACAAACAAACCAAATACCTAAAGTAATTATTCCACAACTTTGTCTTCTTTAAAAAAAATCTTGTACTTGATGACATAAATATTTTTTGTTTTCTCTTAACAGGCCCTACTATCCCACCTCCTAGATACAGAGCAGAATAGCACTGCTTACTGCAAGTTAGCAGAATGGCTAGCATTCCAAACACGAAGGAAAAAGAAAGGACAACTGCCATCAGATTTAGATAAAGATGAACACCTGCCATCAGCGTTCGCTGTGTTAAGGGGGAAAATTGGAATCCCCATGCCAGAAAAAGGTGCAAATCCACTTAATCTCTTGCAATTTAAAGGAAAAAAAAATTACCTGCATTTCAATTCTTTACCCTGTGTTTCACTTATTCAATTGTTCTTGATTTATATCTAATCTGTTACTTTTCTACCCCTTTACTGTAGATCTGAAAAAGCAGTTTTTACCTCTCTATGATGTGATTCGCTCAAAAATACTGCACACTGAAGCTGTAACAAACTTAGATGGCCATCCTGATTGGCTGGCTCCAAATATTAATGAAGTTGTTTATCTGATGAAGCTCTTCATGACTTCTGAAGAACGAAAAGTGCTTTCTAAAGCGCTACAGAAAAAGGCTCCTGCTCTTACTCAAGATAAACTATATTATATGCAGTTGGTCATTGAAATTCTGAGTGTCCGACCTCACCAGCTTTTGATGGTTCTTCTGGCTTGGCTTGCATTATCTCTGAAGAAACATGGGAGCTCCTCAGACCAAGCAACTCTTGTTACATCACTGTGTGAATCTATTTCTAAATTCATGAAGGGAGAGCCTGATGACGATTTCTCAAATATCAAAGACAGCAATGTTTGGCAAGAAACCTTGAGGCTGTCTCTCAAGTTTGGACTTAGTATTTCAGGTTCCACAAAGAATTCTGAGGAAGATTCTGGCACTCCTGAAAGGAGCATGTCGTGTTTGCTTCTACATACTTTGAGCTTGGTTTTTAAAAAAGTGTATTCTCCTGATGAGGAGCATGAACACATAGCAATGGCTCACAGTATGATTGTACAGCATTCCGAGTTTTTAAATATCATGATGAGTTCTTCTTCTTTGAAGCTGGAGCTAGTGCAGCTCCTCTACATTCTTCTGGAACGTAATTTAAAGATAATGAAAAGTTCTGATGCACCAGTGCTGTTATCTGCGTACAACGCTACTTTAGCCAAAACAGATCGTTTCCTTCTTAGAATCCTAGTTTTGTATGAGCAAACTAGGATAGATTTGTCCCAGTATAGACCATTCTTCTGGGGATACAGAGGAGCTGATCATTATTCTGTGTGGTCCCTGAGCTCGAAGAATGTGTCTTTGCAGCAGCAGCCGCGCCCTGACCATGTTCTGGCACTTCTAGATATTGATACAGTCTTAAAAACTGTTGAAAATTTCCCAATACACTCCACGTTAAAGGTTAAATTCTTTTAAATCTTGCTTTTTAGCTTTATCAACTAACAAATTCACTGCTTATTTTTCCTGGTTTTGTCTTATTTTTGTGCAGGTAGCAGAAAATGAGATTATTCAAAGTGATGGTGTTTATGACCCATCATTTTATCTTCCTTTATTCATCCACCTTTGGTCACCGGAATCACCTGTCAACCCCTTTATGATATTAAGATCTGGTGCATTGGCTTTGACTTTTGCAAGTCTATCAAGTTTTGATGTAGCTGTGCGAGCTGCTGCCTATACTGCACTTACTCGATTTGTTTCACATCTGCAAATGACTTGGTAAGAAATATCCAGTGCTGTAAATTCTTAACTCTCTCCGAGCAAGAAAAAATATTTACTTACAAAACTTGTTAATTAATTGCAGGGGTCAGAGCAAAAAATTACTGCTCCACTTTATGAATGCTGTCCAAAAAGGAGCATCAGCTTATAGTGGCCAAACTCCTCGTTTCCCAAGCATTGTTTCAGTATTCTTGGCTCGATTGTCTTTGGTGATAAATAATCCATTACACCCATTATGTACACCATTAACTGAGTACATACTTGCCAAACCTTCCATGAATCTGAATACTGTACCAAACATTTTTTCCCTCCTCCATTCAAATGATGTATCTTTTCTGTGAGTAACCAGTAGTCCTGTATGTGAGACTTCCCACTTAGTTCTTTTTTCATCGTAATTATTTCTAATGTTTCAGAGAACACCGGCACTGGATATTGAGGGTGCTGTGTGATGGTTTGAGAACTCCTATCGATATTAAATTATGTGTAGAAAAAGTTCCAGTAGTGAAGTTCCTGCTTTCGTTTTATTCAAGCTGTTTATGTGACTCAGAGAGCCAGGTATGTTTTTCTTCATAACTGACAAGAATTGTTTCCATATCCTTACAAACATATTTGTACAGTGATAATGAGATGATTTTTTTCCCCATGCTTAGCTCTTAATTCTCCGCTTCCTACGATCTGCTGCTGGTGTGCAATATGGAGCTTGCTGCCTGGTCAGAAGCTATGGTCTGACCTCTTGGCTGCACCAGACTATACTCAATTTGAATGTGGAGGATTCCAAATCAATTACAGAAATTGTGAGAATATTGCGGTGTCTGTGGACCTCATTGTCTCTGCCGCCCCTTACAGAGGAAGATCCGGAGGCAGGGTGTGTGAATGTCCGTGTTAACCAACCATCTCGAAAGATGTTGAATCTTTTGCTCACATTGCGTTTCAAACTCAATGCTCAAGTGGAGGAAGATGTTCTCAATGAATATATTACTTGTTTTAATGATGTAATGAGGAATCTTCCACCTGAAGACACACTCAAAGTTACAGAAGATATTCTCGTATCTCTAATTGATTTGTCCTCGTGTTACTGTCCCAACAAGAGAGAGTTCTTGGACTTACTGGATCTAGCCTGTGATTATGTAGATACACCAGAGTTTACAACTTCTAGTGCAACTGCTTTGAGAAAGAGTATGAGGTTACTTATCATCCAATGGATCAAAAGTAAAAGCAGCAGTTAGTCTATGAGGGTTGTAATTATTACCAATATTGGAAATCAATAAAATATATTAAGCACATTAAGTTCCTTTGTAATATTTTAATATCACAGAAACGGCTCTCATTACCAAAGAATAGACAGACACAAATCAAAGGCTAAAAAAGCATAGATTTTTTTTAAAAATTTGACAAAAGGAACTTACACTTTGAAAATGACGTCCTCTAACATCAATACACTATTCGGTACTGCTCTTCTCTTTTTCACCACTTTGCAACTTTCTTTCCAATTTTTGGAACTCATATTTAGTCATGATTTCCAGGTCATCTGTGGTAACCTCTTCTACAGCGACAACCTACCAACCACAAATGTCATTGATCAATCGAAGAACTTCAGACTAAGGAGACAGGGTGTCAAATACTTACTTCAGGGATATAAAACTGAAGCATGTTCTGGACTCCATTTTTAAGTGTTACTACAGAACTAGGACAGGAGGAACATGAACCTTGCATCTTCAACTTGACAATGCCATCTTTGAAACCCTGAGGGAGAGACAAAGAATGAAAAACAATGATTAGCACTTTTCACATTAAATGTGAGGGCCCACAAGCACTTCTTTTGTCTCACAATATTTCTTACCATAATTAATTTGTAATTTTGTGCTTACCATGAATAGAATATCTCCACCATCCTCTTGAACTGTGGGCCTGATTCGAGTATCGAGTAGTTCTTTAATCATTTGAACGGTTTCATCATCATCCTCTCCAATTTCTGAGACATGAAATTAAGAATACTTGTCGTGAATGCAGTATACTGCAACAGGGGTATATTAAGGAATAAAGAAAAATTGTTGCTTGGAAGGCCATACCTGTGTCTGATGGTTTCTGTGCCGACTCATTTATCACAGGCAAACCACTTGCAAAGAAATCCATTATGGTGGCAAATATCTCAGGCTTCAGAACTTTCCAATCAACATCTTCATCAATCTAGACACAGCGAAGGGAGCATAATTGTTATCCCAAATTTTGCCCCTCATGATACATGCTTTACAAACCAGAGTTAAATGTGCAAAGTAGGTGCAGAAATGAGTGCTAAAATACCTTTGTCACAGTTATGAAATCTGGTCCAAAGAAAACACCTTTCACACCCTCTATGCGAAAAAGTAACTTTCCCAGAGGCGAGCAGTAGGCCTCTGTACCATTGGGGAAGTCCATGGTTTTACCAGGACCAAGTACCTGAAATCCAAATTCAAAATTTTGAAAAGTCTAAAATGGTATTCACTTGTTTTCACTTCCAGAAGCAATTCACATACCTCAACTCCTGGCAGAAATTTTAAGCTGTTTGGGTTTGGTGTGTCCTGCGTTTGAATGAACATGGACCGATGAGATTTAAGAGCCCCATTGTGTGGCCCATTTAAAAGCTGACGCCCAAAATTACGATTAAATCCGTGTGCTACAGCAGAGTGGAATGCCCGAGCACTTTCAATATTCCTGAATGAATGAAAAAAAGACAATGGGTAAACCAGTAATTGAAGTTCAATAGAGGGCATTTAATTTATTTTTCCTTTTCAGAAACAGTTTGTTCACTTAATGACAAACAAAACTGAATGTCTCAATTGTTGTTTTTTTCTTAAATAGACTACATCGACCGAGTCCCGTCTTTTCATGTTGAAAATTTTAGGGTTATGTACTGCAACTGCGCGCTAAACCGTGACGCGGGTTAATGAAATGTAAACAATAGGTGTAGGAGAGCTAAAGAAAAACGAAGACAAACTAAAATAGTTCAAATTTAGATCAAATGGGAGGAATGACAACGTACTGCACATTCTGTTTAGCCGTAAAATAGAAGAAAATATTTCGTAATCTTGTGACATTCACCCTGGACGCCATCTTGCTTACAGTTTCTTTCGTCAGTCTGACCATCAGGGGAAAATGAAAAAAAAAATCGTTGACTAATTTTGGGGTTTGTACGAGTTGATTTGGTTTTCCGTCACACGAGAGACCACGTGCAGAAGTGCGATGTAGTGCGCCGTAGCAAGTACTTCATTTCACCTCATCACAAACCTGATGCCCATTTGTCAGGTTCGGTCAGGCTGGTGAAGCGCGCTTTTTTCAAAGAAGAACGGTTAACGTGGTCAGTGCCGTTCCGGGCAGTCGTGAGGGATTTGGATATTTTGAAAAATAAAAACACGTGAGTTAGGTAACTATAATTTAATATACAAAACAAACTTACTCAATAGCTAACATTGCTATAAACATGAAGCATTATATTATAATGTAGCGATCATCATTACGCAATGACCACATTAATATAATCATCACATAATCTCACCAACATGTCTTAATGAAGTCCTACTACACGTTTTAACACTTACATTACGTCATTTTATGGCAGGTTTTCTCTATAAATTCTATGAGACTGCAAAATTTGATTAGTAATCGAAATTTACAGGGAATAGCTATACTTGAACTCCAACGGGCTGGGAATCTGGAGGCCTGGGGCGAGGATGCAGTTACGTTGGTCTAATTTTGCCACTCTCTCCCTATTAATGTCCTAAGATTCTGCTGTTGATCAAATTCAATGATCTCTAGTTTATCAAACACACGCCTGTCCCCAATCAGAGCACTCCTAATCTGCAGCAAGTTTTTCGTCTATGAGAAGAATAAGAATGAGAAAAAGAACCAATCGCAAAAAAATATATATATTCAAGAAATAGATTAACGTGTGTGCTGTCGTAGCTATCGACTACAGGGATCATCCATTCAGTACGCCCACGATACTGTCGCAAGCGTCAACCTAATTTGGCTACTCTGAGCACAACAAGCGCGTGCTGGGCAGGCAACCATTGCGTCGGCACACGCACATGCCATGCCACGCGGCTGGCTTTGGTACCCTAGCACTCGCAGGTGCTCGGCGTTTAAATAATGTTGTCACTTAAGGAACACTGTTTGAAGGATGAACAATGAGCACTGAATTTGACTATCAGTCATAATTTTTTCTGCGTGTAAGATTTCCATTTTAGAACGGTTTGATAAGACTAAAACATTATTCCTTCAGTGGTCCTTTATCACGGAAATAGACCCAGGTGCCTCGTGTGGATCCCAACCAAAGGGGAAATGTCCCCTGAAATGATGAGGATGTGGCCCAAAAAGTTACCAATCTTACCACAGTTTCTTTCGGTATCACCTTGTGTTTCTATTTTATGAATATGTGAGGACATTGCCATGTTGACAAAATCGAGCACCGGCAATTCCCCCCTGAAATTATCTTGTTCTTGTCGGTTAAAAAAGAGAAAAAGTCAGTAAGAAATAAAAGTGATATGTTCTCCCAGGACAACTGAGCCTAAATCTATGGTACCGAAATTGAAAAAATTTCTACACTAACCGAACATATGTTGAATTTTCCCTCCAAATGCATGAGCTTTCCTTAAAAACGATAAAGATATAAAATTGCACGTGGTCGACATCATTAGTTTGAAATGCACTTTTTACCTTACTCAATTGGTGTATATTGAAGAGTACCGAGCACTCGACAGCGAAATAAAGTAAGGGATGGGGAGGGAGGAAAGAGAAAGATAGTTGCAAGTGTTGTGTCGTGAAATGCATCTCTGGGATTGGAAACAGCACACAAGCCGATCCAAAAGATTTTCGCCTCTTTCCCTGAGGAAAAGAGTCGTGCCATTCTGAACAAAAAAGTTCCACAAAATCTCTTGTGGGCTCAATTTACTCCTGACGGAAAATTGGTGATTACCAAATGTTGATGGCTCAAGCAACAGAGAAATACATTTCAGCATCTAACCGCCATCGTCATCTGCACAATTACGCTTTTCTAACACTCTAAAGCGTGGTACTATTATTGTCTGAACGTGCTTGCGAGTATTACGCCATTTGCACTGGAAAAAAAAGGAAATACTAAGAAAGAGAAGGAGATGGAGAAAAGAGTTTAGGTAGCAAAGACGTGGTTGGAGGAGAAGAAAAGGCATAAAACCCCGTTCTGGGAGGAAATAGGAAATAACATTAAACGTATATTTTGTTACAACGAACTAGCGATTGGACGATAATAAATTCGTTTGTATTTAAATTTTAAACATTAGTGTTATAAAACAATAAAAAGGCTAAATTAGCACGTAAATTATGTACACGAATTAAAGCTTTATTTGATTTGTCGTCTATTCACACATCCACCCCTGTACTGTACGCACTTTTTCTGTGTCTGTAAAATAATCACCTTCATGAACTTCAAAGAATGATCCAATGGTAACCCATGGGTTCTTGCGCCGCGACGTAGGGACATCGTAGGCGTATCCCCGCACGGTTAGCGACGAGGATACTGATTGCAGGCTTCTAGCAGGCACCTTGTGTTTGCACTATAATCTGCACGGAAATTTGTACTTGCCCCGCCCATATGCTCATACAATAAGATGCATCTGTTATTTAAAACTGTTATTGCGCTTTTCATTTTTGAATTGAGCTTGCAGCTGCCTACTATAAACTCTGTACTTACAAGCTAAGCTGTAAACACTTGTGAATAGCGCAGCACTCTTGATGCACATACGTGATCGGGCTCAGTCCGGTTATCCAAACCACGCACGTATAGCCATTGTATTGTATCCCACAGAAGGATGGATGATAATTCTCCAAGATGTGGTTGGGTATGTGCGAGACAGAAAACGTGAGGTAAGTATGTAGTCCTTTGTGCGTGTTTTAGACTTCTTTGCACCAACGTCGCTTGCCAATTCGAGGGAATTGATTTGCTTATGTATTTTAAACAAAAACAAATAACAACAAGAAAACAAGGGGAAATTCGACGAATTGTCATTTTATATTTGAAAGTTAAAATTATTAATTTACCCGACGATTTCTAGTGAAATCAAACTTGAGCATATGAACGCAAAATAAAAGATATCCTATGTAATACCCACTTGGCTCTTTTAAAAACGATATGAACACGATCACCTGAACTATAAATAGTTTGAGAAACCAACAATCATTTAGCTACGAAAGAATAGCCGCGGTGAAAGCAATTGCTAATGAGAAGGCTTTGCCTAAATCACGGCGAGCGCGAGAGCTTCAAATCTACGCTGCGACGCTTCAATATCGAAGCACGCCCCGAACACGTCGATATTGACGCAGTGGTGGGGGTGCCAGCGCAGTGGTGGGGGAGCGAGCGCCGCGCGCCGGCGGCCGCTGCGGGGACAGATATCTACGACGCGCGGCGTCAATATCGACGTGTTCGGGGGGTGCTTCGATATTGAAGCATCGCTGCGTATTTAAAGCTCTCGCACTCGCCGTGAAACTCTTATCAGGAGTTCACATCTCTTTTCCCCCAACTCATTATTTGCCCTACTCCTGCCAGTGTTTTGTCGCGTTAATTGATGTGCTGTACAATGTTACTATTGCGTCCGAGGGCCGGGACTGCGACGAAATTTACTAGTAGAAAAGGGAATTATAATATCGAGAGAGATGGGCCGGAGAGAGGAAGAAGCGTGGCGGTAGTATTCTTGTCCGTTCACTGACAATCTCTTCAGCCCCAGCAGAACAGCAACAACCACTCTATTCTTGAACATACACAGCGCCAGTGGTGAGAAGACCAGGTGTTAATTTTTACTTGCTATACGAACACATGTTTATAAAACATCAGGAACAACAAGACCAGCTCAGGCTGGCGTGAGAGCATCTGGTCGGATCCCCTTCGTGGTCTCTGGGTTACTCGTCAAAAACACATTCCGAAGCGAAAATCGCTGGAATTCATTTCACCCTGTTATTTGAAGGGGTGCATCCGTGCATGTCTGGGCCACGCCGACCAGATGCTTCTCATCCACAACAGATAACAAAATACAATTAACACAATTACAACGTATCAACATGGTTAAACTTCCAGTACCTAATGTATTTAATTTTTTAAAAAAATTGCCTGCATTACAGTGCGTACAATACATTATTACATAATTAATTAACGCGTATTAAAGATAAATATCTGTAAATGAGTTTATTTTAACATTAAGACGCAACAACCAGGATTAGAACAGTGGGCACCGGAGTGACTCCCTCCTCACGACAGCGCGGCATGCAGACGGCCACGCCGTGCGCGGGGCGGGACAGGGCCGGCAGGGCCGCGGGGGCCCCGCAGGGTCAGTCCGTCTAATCCTATTTCAATTCGTAGCCATCACACATCCTTGATCTTGTCCTTACGCTCTAAACCATGTCTCAACCGTCCCCTGATGATATTAATTTTTTTTTTACAGTGCCGTAAGCATTTACTTTCTCACTACACCTTTTCTTTTCTGTGGCCATTTATAATAATATAAAACGCAGTCTACATGTCTCTAGCAAAATTCGTACCTAGCTCGGTTTGACAATTATCCGGAAGCATACCTTAATTTGTGAGTAATAATAACGAACTTGGTGTTAGTTTCGATCTGTAATAAAATTGACTCTCCCGTGTTTGATATTGAATCAGCCCTCCCTGTGCATCTCGTGTCGGTCCCAGACTTCCCCCCACTGTCTGTTTCAAACGGATTGTTCTCGTCCCCCACTACATGAGCGAACACTTCTCTCTGATCTTCTTGGTGCCTTTGAGCTGGGACTTGCCCTTGGAGTCGAACTGCAGGGAGATGTTTCGGTTCTTCTCCATGTTGAGGAGCTCCTGGAACAGCTCCTTGACGTTGTGGTTGGTTTTGGCGGACGTCTCCATGAAGTTGCAGCCCCAGCCCTTGGACTCGCCCTCGCCCTCCGAGGTGGGCACCTCCCTGTTCTCCGTCTCGTCGCACTTGTTCCCCACCAGCATGACGGGGATGTTGGGGAGCTCGGCGCCCTGAAACACCACGGCCGCCCGGCCGATGCGTTAGCGAGGCGCTCCCCGGCGGATGCGGGCGCCCGCAGAGCGGAGCGTAGGCAACGCGCGGTGCAGCGCGGTCTGGGGTTGCCTACGCGGCGGGCGCTTCACGTCCGCCGTACTCACCTTCATCTCCTTGATGACGTCCCATATCGGCCTCAGCTCCTCCAGGGACTGCCTGGAGGTGCACGAGTACACGAGGATGAAGGCGTGGCCCTTGGAGATGGAGAGGCGCTGCATGGCGGGGAACTGGTGGGAGCCCGTCGTGTCCGTGATTTGGAGCGTGCAGATGTTCTTGTTGCAGCTTATCACCTGTAGGAAAGCATTCCGTATTATTTTTTTGGGGCGTAGATTTAATTTTTGCCTCGACGGAAGCTGGAGGGCGGCGACCGTTACCTGGCGGTAGGTGTCCTCGATGGTGGGAATGTAGGACTCCCTGAAGGTGCCCTTGACGAAGCGCAGGACCAGCGAGGACTTGCCCACGCCGCCCGCTCCGAACACCACGACCCGGTAGTCATTGCTCTGCTCGGGCATGGCGAACAGTCACTCCGCCTGCAACAGGACACCCTCCGCGTAACGCACGGCATGACGCGGGATGTCTTCCTCTCCCACCCTCTGCCGACCCTCCCAGGCCCCCCCCCCCCACCGCAGTAGTCCGGCACTGCACATTTCCTCACACAACGACATTATTCCGTGGCCGAGGAACGCGGCAGACGCCGCTGCTGAAAACCAGATTCCAAGTCCCATGTCTGTCTGCCGGAATGGTTAGTCTGACTGCAGTAAAGACGGCGCTCCTCAGTCCACCGCCACGCTGCGCCACGTCAGGAGCCCAGACGTTGGGTGCACGCAGCCCCCACCCCACCCCCGTCCCGGCTCCCTCCCCTGCTTCCTCTCTCTCTCGCTCCCTTTGCTGTGACTGCCTTACTGGGATAGGGATCGATAGGGCTGTGCTGGCAGCACCACCACCCCAGTCCGCGGCTCAAGTGCGAGCGAGATAGACAGAAGGGGGGAGGGGGAAGAGAAAGAGAGAGAGGACCGGGAGGGACAGAGGGAGCGGGGATGGACGCAGCAGCTGCCGCTACGACAACAAAAGGGAGGGAGTGAGGAATAGATAAGAGGCGGAGGTGGAAGGGAGAGAGAGAGAGAGAGAGAGAGAGAGAGAGAGAGAGAGAGCCCTGAGGATTGTGGAGGTCCGCTGGAGGAAGAGAGAGAGAGAGAGAGAGAGAGGGGGGGGGACGAAACGGGGCCGCGAGATCACTGTCTGCACAAGAGGCTGAGAAAAGAAAGATAAAAATAAAGGAGTGCTGTGAGGCACATTCCGGGACGGATAGGGTGGCTGAGGCCGCGGCAGGGCAGCAGGTGTGTGCAGTGAGGTCGACTGATGGCAGTTTTCGGGTTTTCGCCCGCTCCAACAACCCCGGTTTCAGAAAGGATTGTGACGGGCGGTCATTTATTCTGGAAATGCCTTTTCTTTGTCGCGCTCCGGGCCGACGTGCCTTATTCGCTCCACACATCGCCAAGATTTCGGACGCGTGTTGGGCGGGATTTCGGGCAGACAAAAAATTATTTCTACGTCGACAACTCTGGTTGAGATTTTGGTGTAGAGCTGTGCACTACTCGGACGGGGTGGTTGCGGTGCCGGGTGCGCCGCGTGGGCCGCCGCTGCCGCCGCCCACTGCGTCACACGTCCGGCTGCGTCAGGGAGGCGGGATTACGATAAGGCCGGGATATACATCGCGTTATCGCGCGGACATCGCTTTTCGGACAAATAATCGCGCGTGAGGCGACGGCAGGAGGACGACGACGGGGTCCTCCCCTCCCCCTCCTGGAGGACGGCCGCGGCGGGGCTCTCTTGTTCGCATTAAATCGGATCGAGAGGTGTGTGCGCTGCAGCGGCGGCACGGCGGCGCCGACGCTGATAGACACGCTGGTGCCGCAACCGACTCGTTATCACGCGTCGCGCTGACTGGTGCAAGCGGCGCGGCACCGCGGCACCCCTCCCGGACCCGCGCCGCCGCCTGCCGAGCCCGGCCTAAACAAGCCCGCGCAACAGCTCTGCCCTGCTCGCACACCAGCTTCCATCGCCGTCCTTTATTATTATAAATATTATTTTCTTTTTCTTCTCTCATCGCGGTTTGTCCCGGGCTGCCGCCATCCCCCCCCCCCTCCTAATTTGAAGCGGTTTACGAACGCTCGCCGCGGGCCGCAGTCCGGCCAACACCCGCAACACTGAACTCGAGCCGGAACACAGGCAGCGGGGGAGGAGTTTGGCCAGTTTGGCGGTGATTTTGCAGCCCTAGTTTCGGGCCGACTGCTCCGGGAGCCCGGCACTGCCAGCAGTCAGTTTAATTTGACAGCGGCTGCGGTAAAACAATGCGCGGCTGCTGCCGCCGTGTCGATACCACCTTTGTCGCGCCGCCCCCTCCCCCTCCCACCCCCCACCCCGCCGCCGGGGCGCTGCGGAGCGCTTGCACACGCCGTACGGTACGTTACAGTGCTGGTGGGCGCTGTACGCCCGCGCCACGGCCGCGCCACGCCCGCGCAGAGCTGCGCGTGCGACCCCACACCACGCCCAAGCTCCACATTGGGCCAAGGACACAGAGACAAGGTGCTGGCTGCGCTGGCTGGTCAGAGCCGAGCCGGGGGCCGAGCCAGGGGAGGACAGCGGCGGCCGGGGGGCGAGCCACGGCCAGCTGCCTGGCGAGTTGCCTATCTCAAGCCGGCCGACGTGCCTAGCGCTCTCTCTCTCTCCCTCTCTCTCTCCCTCTCCCTCTCTCTCTCCTCTCTCTCTCTCTCTCTCTCTCTCTCTCGCTGTCTCTCGCTGTCTCTCGCTATGCAGGTCCGCACGGCCTCCCCCGCTTGACCCACATTGTGTATCGGTTACCTAACCAGTTAAGCCCACTCATTCGTTTTGCGCGGGAGCGGGGGCGGGAACGGAATCGGCAGGTGAGGGGGGAGAGGGGCGGGATGTCCATGTGTCGCGTGCCCCCTCTCGGCGAATCCCTCTGTCATCGGAGTGCAAGGGAGAGGGGGGGGGGGGGGAGGAAACGGGGAAGACGATCGAAGAGGGTGGAGCTAAAATTCACCGCCCGCGTCGTATCTTCGATATCCACCCCGCCCCGCCCCGCGCCGCCGCCCCTCGCGGTCTAGCCCCCCGCATAACTGTTTACAGACGAGTTCAGCTTTTAGACAGAAGACATCGGATTGGATCATTCTCTCTCTCTCTCTCTCTCATCGGAGGAGGACTCGCACGGGGTGGGGCGGCCGCCATACCGCTGCCATGGCCTCCCTCTGTCCACAGCACCGGGCGGGCGCGCAGACAGCCCCGGGGGCGATCCACTTCGCCAAACTTTGGCCCGGCCTCCTCCCCCCCAAAACTGTCAGAACAAGTACATATCTCTGCGCAAATTGGCGTGCCGACGTCACGGGGCACTCCGCGAGCCGAGCCGGGCCGGGGCAGGCCGGGCGGCCGAGTCCCGGGGGGGCCACCGGTGCGGGGGTGGGGGGCAGCAGGCAGCGGGCGGCTGGTGCAGTGCAGCGCCTGGCCGCCTGGCAGGGCAGGACAGGCAGGGCAGGGAGGAGGAGAGAAGAGCAGGCCAGCCTCGCTAAAGTCGGTCAGTCAAAGCCGGTCCCATCTCCGCGCACAGTCGGTGCGGAGACGGGAGGGGGTGAGGGGGACAGTCCGTCGTGGCGAGGGCGGGACGGAGGGCGGAGGGGTGGGGGGGGGGGGGGGGGGGGGGAGGCTTTCGCTCATTGCGGCTTACCGCTAATCAGTCGCCGCATCACCGCCGCCGCTCACGTGTGCCGGCAGCGACGCCGCACCGCAACATTACCCGCATTACCTGGCCATTCCGCGGTAACGATTGTTTCCGCAGCGTGATTTCGTCGCCGGCGGCGGTCTCGACGATGTGACCCAGAGAAAACACACACACACACACACACACACACACAACGCGATTAACGAGGCCGTTCAATCAATCTCTGTCGACGACGGAGAGACAGCGGCTGAGCCCGCCAAGGGTTCTCTATCACTCGTAAAACCACCGCGCCACAATTGAAATTGAACGATTTTTTTCTTATCGCATTTTTTTTTACTTTTTTAAAAAATGTATTAAAGTATCTTTTTAAAAAAGGGCGTACACGATTGTTTCACAATTGAGGGACCCCTCGGGGCCCGCGGGCGCGCGGAGCGCCTGGGGGTTAGGCACGACCGTGTCGCTGCACGCACGGGTGTCGCGCGGGCCGGCCTACCCCGGCGACCGCAGGCGCTCGAGTGAGCGAGTGCCGCCGGCCGAGCCGGGAGAGGGAGCGGCCACAGCCGCTGGCCGCAGTCCTATGAGCCGAGGGCGAGCGGGGCCCCTGGAGCAAACTGTCGCTGGCGCGGACTCGAGTCTCCCCGACTCCAGTCTCAGTGGGTTCGATTCCCACGGACGGTTTCAGGCGCACTCACCCTCGCATCGAAAACAAAACACACACACACACACACACACACACACAGAAAAAAAGACAGATTTTGATTTCAATGCACTTTATGCGATTTTTGGGCGGTCCCTTGCAATGGGAACATACTTTCGGAAAGGAGGAAGGGCGTTTAATTCGACTTGTCGTTAATTGAATTTTTTAAAAAGGGGAGTTTGACTGGGGGTTGAGGTACCAAAGTTCCCTTGGCCAGCATGCAATCGTGGCTTGCCTCGCCGCGGAGAAGTTTGCCGCTACGGCCAGAACGATTCTGTAGGTCCGCATGCCTGGCCCTCCAGCTCCAGCCGGCCGCCGCTGCTGCCCGGGCAGCAATTCCAGCGGCCGCGCCATGCTGTCTGCTGCCCCCACCCCTCCTCCTCCCCGACCCCCGTCGTATCCAACAGGTTCTGAAAAGACTACTTGCTTCGCGCTCCGCCTGGTCATTAGGGGCTGCTGCTGCTGCTGCTGCTGCTGCTGCTGCTGCTGGCTCTTTTAGTAACGTGGCACACCGGCCACAGGGGCGGGCTGGCCGGATCCGCCACCTACTCAGGGGCTGCCGCCGAGAGAGGTGCTCTCACACAGCCATGGCCATCCATGAACAGATTTTTTTCACGTACGATAATTTTGTACATAATCGGACACTTTTAGGAAAAGGCCATTCATTTCAAACCCTGCTCCACTTCCTGCAATTTCGCCGCGGCAGTGAAAACACTTGATCGAGGCCTTTAGAATGACGGCCATAGAGATTGCCATTGTCAGGTCCTGTAATTTATTCTGAGTGGTTTGGCATTTTTGAGTGTGTCGGATGCTCACCTGTGATGCCGTTGGCTGCATGCACCCGCGGGTGCGGCGAGGAAGGGGGACTAGGACAACGTCTCCAGGCCCATCCCCGGGACCCGCCAGGCCCGTCCCCCTGGCTGAACTCGGGGGCGGCGCGGGCGGCGCGCGCTGCCGGCGGGGGCAGCGGGGGCGGCGGGGGCGGCGAGCTCCCTCCGCGCCTTTGTCCAGGGGCGGCGGGGAGGGGAGGGGTGAGGAGGGGCGGGGGCGCGCACGGGCCGTCACGCGGGGACGCGGCCCGTGACGGTCACGTGACGTCACGACACCGCCGCTCCTCGCGTCACCGACACGCTAGCGCTAACGGCAGAGGTCCGCACGGCGGGCGCAGCGGGCGCAGCGGGCGCAGCGGGCGCAGCGGGCGCGACCCTGGAGGGCCCGGGCCACGGAGGCGGGGCCTTGGGTGCCTTCGGCTGCGGCGGGGCCTACGGCGACGGCGACGGCGGGGCCTACGGCAGGGGCAGGGCCTGGGCGCGCCAGCAGCATCGTGTCGAGCGCCTGCCCCAGCACCACTAACCCAGCCGCCAGCCCGCCAGCGGCCGCCAGCCCACCACGGCCAGCCCGCGCACCCCGCGAGCCGTGACGTCACCGCTGCCGCTGGCGGCATGAACGGGACGGGGCTGCCCGCGTGGGGGTGGGGCGGCAGCGGTGGTGGCGGCCCGGTCTAGCCGGCCTTCGTGCGGGAGCGACGAGGACGGAGAGCACGCGGCGCGCCGCGGTGCGAGCGAGAGGCAGCGACTCGCAGGGGTGTTGCCGGAGCAGCCAACCCGGCGGCGCGAAAAGATCCGACCCGACCGGAGCCGGGGTCCCGGCAGGCGGCAGAGGCCCCGGCCGGGCCGGGACGCGAGAGGGGGCGGCGCCGGGCGTCACGCCGGGCCGGGCAGACGCCGGCTGCGGTGCGGGGGCGGCGGCGGAGGCTGCGGGGGCCGGAGGAGGCCGGAGGGTGGCGTCCGCGGGCGTCCGCCCCCGCAGACAGGCACGGCGCGCCGCCCAGCCTCATGCCGCACATGTTCATGAACCGTCCGGTTATTAACCGGCTGGTTAACTGGTTCGTTCCCGGAACGACTACCGAATGCATCGGTTATCAAGATAACTGAATGCAATAAACGGTTAACCGGTTAACTGCACAGCTCGCCCCGCCGCCGCCGCTATCGACGACCACCAACCCCTCCCTCCTTGTATACACTTTTATGCACAGGATGTGGCCACCGCTTCGGGGAGTCTAGACGCCATTTTTCAGACGCCGTTCGGAAGTGACTCCCCATTTCCCTGGCGCGATGTCACACTGTTACCACCACCGCCGCACTCTGAGTAAAGGTTGGGCGGGGCGGGGCGCGCTGTGCGGTGTGGGGTGGGGGCTGATAGATCGCCAGTGACAACACGGCAGCGCGATTATTTTCCCAACCGACTTTCTCGGCCGAGAAGTTTGGCGAGCGCCTCCCTGCCGCTTCGGGGCCCGCGGAGCCCGGCTACACCCGGCTAGGTGCGGCGGGGGCCCCGGCGGTACTCGAACCCACAGCTCGCCTTTCAGCCGGCGGTACTCGAACCCACAATGAGGAGCGTGGACGGAGGGTGCGGAAGTGAGTGAGCGAGAGCGAGCGAGCGAGAGAGAGACTGCTTTAGGAGAGGATTCCCAAGTAGAGCGAGCGGCGAAAAGCCACCATCACAGGAAAGAGAGAGAGAGACAGAGGGAGACAGACAGACAGAAAGAGAGAGAGAGAGAGAGTGAGAGAGATGTGGACAGGAAGAAAGAAGTACGAAGCAGTATAAAGAGTGGGCATAAAGGATGTCCGTAGGGAGGCCGGGTGGCCTCGCCTCGTGGCCAGCCAACCCTTCCAATCATATATATGTTTGATCGGTGGCCCGTGTTCTCTCTGCCTCTCTGTCTTTCTCTGTCCCTCTGTCTGTCTTTCTCTGTCTCTCCACCCTCCCGAATGAATACTGGGTGGGGACCGGCGGGTTCGGAGAGTCAAGTCCGCCCCATCCCGCAGGCAGGCAGCCTCCTGAATTGATCTTGTCCCAGTCTTGATTGGAGTGCCAGGGCCGCGGGGCCGGGACCCGGCATACACAAATATCCCTCGAGCCGCGAGGGGCGACGGCGCAAAGGCAGGCCAGAGCAGCCCCCGCTGTACTGTGCGACAAGGACAATGAAACCAATGGGGGAGGGGAGGGGGGGTGCTAAAAAGGAACTCGATTGAACAGGCGAGCTGCCGATTCGTAAATAACCTCGCCTCGTCCGGGGCGGTGCCGGGCCGGTGCCCAGCAGGTGTAGACCCCCGTAGTCCACCACACCGCCGCCGCCGCCCCCTGCCCACGCGGAGGGACTTTATTTGTAACGACGCTCACCGCCGGCGCCGCCGCAGGGGGCCCCCCCAACCCCCGCAGCCCCCGCAACCCCCGGTCTGTGAAGCCCCACCGCGCTGCCGGCGCCGCTGTGCTGCTGGTGGGGTCGGGAGTGAGCGGAAGCCAGGAGTGATCGTGGGGGCGGATCAAGCCGGGAGGGTGCTAACGCCATAGTGTGAAGGGAGAGAGAGAGAGAAGGAGGAAAAGTAGTAGGGGCGTGGGTTTTTTTAAGCCGGGAGTGGCGGTGCGAGTGTGTGTGTGTGTGTGTGTGTGTGTAAGCCCCGGGCCCAGTGGGAGCCCGTCGTGTTCCGCCCGTCCTGCTGTCCTGGCGGCTGTCCTGGCAGGAGTGTCGCTGGCGCTGCCCACCGCAGCTCCCACGCACTGTGTGCCGTCCGTGCGTCGGGCACCGCGCTACACCACATGAGGCACGAGGGGAGACACCACATTATTTCTTCTTTTTCGTGAAGTTTCCAAAAAATATTTCTATTAAAAAATCTGCTCTGGGCGCCGGGACCAACGACCTGTCGTTGCCGACACGGTCCGCGGCCGACTCCAGCAAGGCCTGGTCGGTTCGACTCCCACGACGGACGGTCGCCGATCTAACGGGCTTTAAATTCAGTCTTTATCGCATTCCGTAGTCTCCGGCCGCTCCGGCATGTGTGCCTCCGCCCGCGGCCGCCGGGGTAGGCCGGCCCGCACGACACGCGCGCGTGCAGCGCTCGGGGTCGCCTACCCGGCAGGCGCTCTGCCCTGCCTCTGTGTGTGTGCGCTCCTCCGGGCACAACGCCTCCGCCGGACCGCCATTTTCGAAGCAGTTCCCCAGTGATTGCCCGGGACCGGGACCGGATTGCCGGTACTGTACCGACCGGTCCCGGACGGGGGGCGGTGGGGGCGGTGGGGGCGGCGGCGGCGGCGGCGGCGCCGGGGGCTGCGCGGGCGTGGTGGACGCGCGGCTCCCGGGGTTGGTACCACTGCGGAGTGACGTCACCGCGGCTGCCATGGTGACCGCTGCCACCCCCCTCCACCACACACGCCCTATTGATTTTTCCCGGAGCCCCATGAGGGGCCCCGCCGGGCCCCGCGCGGTCCTGTGGAGGGGGAGAGGGAGGGGCTGGGCCGTGTGGGGGGTGCCGCGGGGCACGGAGCAGGGGCGGGGGAGGGGGGGGGGGTGGAAAACGGGGGTGTGAGGGATGCTTTGGTCGGCTTTACGCGGCTTGTTTGGTTGCCACTTTGCTGAGGACATTACTGGTGGAAACTAGGAGGAGGGGAAGAGGGGGTGTCCGCCCCCCTTTTTCCCTCCCCTCACGTACTGGACCTTTGCCTGCTTCGTTGTCCCCCGCCTCTCTCTCTCTCTCTCTCTCTCTCTCTCTCTCTCTCTCTCCCCTCTTCCACCCACCCACCCCGCTTGGCAGAGGGAGATGTGCCCTGCTACGCGACCGACCGCAAGGAAGAGCAACTAACTGCAGACTGACTAGATTGGAAAAAGGGGGGGGGGAAGAGTCTGGAGGAGTAGGAGAGGGAGGGTGGGGGATATCGTCATAGAAGGGTTCAGGGTGCGGGTCAGGGTGGGGGAGTGTGAGGGTGTGTGTTGTCCCGGGGCCTGCTGCCGGGGCTGCCGGGGCTGCAGGGGCTGCTCGCCCCATCAAGCAGCGGCGAGTGTCTCGCTGTGCCCGCCTGCGTTTTTTGCCGCTCCCGTCGTCGGTGTTCGTCGCGTCGCACAGGCGTACACACATGGCTGTGCGCGAAATGCTGTTAGGGCGCGAATTGCCCGATCTTGGGTGAATACAATAAAGAGGTCACAGAAACAAAACACATAGTCATTTTTTTTAAAACAACTTAAATACGAGTATCATGTTGAACACAGAAGCTCACATTTGGTACATATTTTCAGACCAATTGTTAATTTTAACTGAACACAGTACAGGCCTTTTTTACGTGACCGAAAATCGGGTCCACTATAGTCATTTCAATTAAGCAGCGATTTAAAATGGCGTCAGGGTCTGTCTCGTTTACAGATCCGAGGTAGGCACTGACGGCTGCTGTTCCGGGAGCTCCTCGAAGTAGTCCGGCGGTCCGTAGGGGTAGACCGGGTAGCGCGGCGTGAAGTCCTGGATGCCCATGGTGTACTCGTTGTCCCCGGACGCCGGGTCCATGATGTTGTTCCCCTTGAACACGCACTCCTCGTAGGCGGGGGGCGCTGGAAAGGGAGGTGGCGTCAGAGACAGCGGCCTCCAGCGGAGCGGCACGGCACTGCTGCAGCTACTCACGCGGCTCCGAGGCGGCGGCGGCGGCGGCGAGCGGCGGCGCGCTGGCGGCCTCCGCCAGCCGGGCGACCGGCGGCAGGTACGGGGTCCCGGGGGGCCCCGGCGGGCGCAGGGGGATCGTCCCGATCAGGACGGGGACCCGGGCCTCCAGGTTGGCGGTGCAGGAGCCCATCAGTGCCGTCACCTGCCACAGAGCACGAGTGTCAGACGACCGGAGGGCCTCCAGTAAGAGCCCGCCGTCACGCCGCGCGGTCACCTTGATGATGTACTGCAGGTCGATGATGCCGCAGTTGTCCAGGTTGGACGGCGGCACCGCCGGCACGGTGATGATCTGCGAGTAGTTCTGCGAGGAGCGCGCGCCCACGGCCTGGAAGGAGCAGCTCGCCAGCTTGGTCTCGGTCACCTTCGTCTTCTGGCGCCGGGCCCTGACGCTGGGCGAGCCGTACGTGAGGTTGGCGTGCCACTTGACTTCCTGCGACAGCCCCAACGGAGTCAGCCACGCTCTCTGTCTCTCTGCCTCTCAGCCGCGCGTCCTGGAGCCGACCTTCTTGAAGGAGCAGGTGACGCCCTCGACCGGCGATCGGCTCGCGTTGTCGACCTGGATCTGCAGCAGCATGGCCTGCCCGGGGACGTAGCCGCCGGCGGGGAGGCTGACGGCGATGCTCACGGGCCCCGACCGGCACCACAGGCAGCACACGTTCTTGCTCTGCTCCACGATGACGGGCTCCTGCAGCAGCAGCAAAGGTCGTTGACGAGCGTGACACCCACGATGGCAAACACGCCGCCCGAGCACGCGGGAGGGCGAGGGCCGTGCCGTGCCGTGTCCCCACCTTGGCCTGCATGTAGCCGTTGAGGTCGCAGTTGGAGATGACGGTGAAGGCGGCCTTGGCGCCGTGGTCGAACTTCCACGGCCGCTGCATGACCACCTTGGCCGTGTACCTGATGTGGCCGTACGCGCCCTCGAAGGAGGACGGCAGCGCGGCAGGAAGCGGGCACTCGAACGCGAACGAGTACTCGCCAGGGCTCACCTCCATCTCGCCTGAGAGCACAGCAGGGCGCAGAGTACAGTGCAAAAGTTTTTGTAAAACGTTAAAAAAAAATTAATAGCATTTTTTAAAAAATACAGATTGAGTCTGAGAACGGCAACCCGCACCTTTCTCCGCCTGCAAGTAGGCAAAGAGGCCCCCGCCGCCCCCTCCGAGAGCCGGGCCCTGTGCCCGCCCCTGGTCGGGTCAGGGTCAGCCCCGCTCCGCCCCGGGGACGGGGGTTGTTTCGTACGCAGAGTGGTCCCCGTGGGCGGCCAACACTAACTCACCCGCGTCGTGGCCCAGGAAGTACATCTTCTTGTCGAAGTAGGTCTCGCGCGCGGCGTAGTGCACCGTCTCGTGGCGTTGGTTGGTGGTGCGGTGGTTGCCGGACGTGGTGCCGTGGTTGGACGTGGCTCGGTGCACCGTGGCGCGCTCGCTCCACAGCACTTGCGACTCGCCTTTGAAGTGGAACGAGACGGCTGCGGGGCGGGGCGGGGCGTGTCAGTCGCATTCCGCCCCCGCGGGTCGTCGCGTGTTCCGAACTCACCGAGTAATTTACATTCCTCTTTATTTTCGGAGTCGCGGCGTCGCCGACCACTCACCCCTGATCTTCTTCTTCTTGGCCACGTTCATGACGACCCTGCCGCTGATGGTCTCCCCCGCGAAGTAGGCTGCGTGCGGCCGGTCGAACTGGATGTGGAAGGTGACGCTCATGGCGGCGGCCCCGGCGCGGCACCCCCGCGGGGGCACCCTGCTGCACACGCACGCACGCACGCGCGGCACGGCTGCGGCCTCAACGCGGGCCTCACCTGTCCCGTCCCTCCCTGTCTGCTCTGCTGAAAGCCGCCGTCGCTGTGCCTCGCCGCGAAACGGTCGCGAGTTTAACAGCCGAGCCGCGGGAGATAAGGCCGGTGCGCCGGTATTGATAAGGGTCGTCACTATCGCCAGCATCGGTGACGCTCATGCGGCCTTGGGGCCGAGGAGTCTGGGTAGTTAAGTCGTGCGCGCATGCACGCACTGGCAATGAGGTACTAACATCACGTCAAATCGGCAAGTTCACTTTATTAAAATCTCAAATGCCACACTGCTGGTACAGGCATAATAGGTGTTTTGTTCGACCTGCGCTCCCTGGGCTGTGTCCACACTCAGGGGGATCAGCCGGGCCTGGTCAGCCCTTCCCGGTCGGGCATAGCCCCCGGCAAGTAAGTAGACCACGGCCCACCGCACCGCTCACAAGGTCGGGAAGACTTTATTCCCTTGCACAACCCCTTGCGTCCCCACAGTGGACAACGAAACCGCCCAGACATATGATGGTCCGGTCAGACGACATCAGCAGCGCGAGAAGTCGGCTCACAATTCGACGGTGGCGCCCTCGGCGGCGGCTCCCCTAACTACGTCAGCAGCGTTGCAGTTGCACCGCTGGCCGCCGCCGTGCATGATGGCGCCACCGTCGAATTGTGAGCCGACTTCTCGCGCCGCGCGTATCCGTCGGACTTACACGACTACCTCGACACCAAACGTCCTGGATGTTGTGCCCCGGCGCCACCAGAGGGCGGCACCGTGCAACTGCCAGCCGACTTCTCGCGCTGCTGATCTCGTCTGACCGGACCATCATATGTCTGGGCGGTTTCGTTGTCCACTGTGGGGACGCAAGGGGTTGTGCCAGGGAATAAAGTCTTCCCGTCCCTGTGAGCGGTGCGGTTGGCCGTATCCTACTTACTTGCCGGGGGCTATGCCCGACCGGGAAGGGGGGACCGGCCTGTGCTGATCGCCCCAAGTGTGGGCAGAGACCAGCGGCACTTGGCACGGCATAATACAAGCCACTCTGACCCCGCGGGCGGTGCGGTGGGACGTATGTCACTGACTTGCCGGCGGTTATGTCCGATCACGCGCGCACGACTTAACTGCACAGACTCCTTAGGGACAAAAATCTGGGGTAAAAGTCAGTTCACTATTTAGATCACATTTTATTTTGTTCGTACATGGGTTTGTGCCACAGACATGCACTTAATTAATATTTTTACAATAGTAATGATTACATAAAAAGATTCTCTTATAATGTCTATTTGGACAAGTACAGGTACAAGTATTGTGCTTTAAAGTTTCTGTTTCAGGTAAATCATCAATTAATGTCACATTAGCAGGAGACAGAAGATAAAGATGGCATGCTACACAAAATATTGTTAAGTTCATGTTTTGTGCTTGGATAGAAAATTATCAAAGAATAAGAGGATGTAGGGATGTAAAGAAACTTCATTTACATTAAAAAAGAAATATAAAGAGTTGAAAAAATCTTTAAAATTTCCTGCATGACAAACTTTTTGAAATGATATGTAACATATTTTCATTACAAAATTACAAAAGTACTAGCTGTTATTCCATTTTTCATGTAGTCTATGCAGATGGTCGACAGCTCTTTGACTTAGATTTAACTCTGGATGGATGGCAAGGACACCTGGTTCTTTCATTAAACTCAGTCCCGCAAGAGCTACAAAAGATACAAAGAAATGAAAAACACTTTATCCTTAAGTGGCTCTAGGCTTAAATTTGAACTTTGAATTATATACCAACCAAAATAAGTATGAAGAGGCTCTACATCAGTATTTGTCCACTTGGAAAATCCACCAGTAATACCATTTTGAGTAGCTAGAGAGAATTCACGATTTGGGGCTTCGTCAATGAGATTAAAACAGTCCAGGATCTAAAAATAAAGAAACGGAATTGAAAAAGGGGCAATGGAAACAAAACAATACACAGCATTTTGTTTATATTGACCTTAAGTGTGGCGCCCACCCAAAATGAGTAGCATGTGTCAATAGGTTTATTTGGTCTACCCTGAAAACCAGATTCTTGTCGCATTACACACCAGCGGCGGAGCCTGTCCAGCTGAGAAAATTAATTGAAATGAAGTAATGTTCAAGTAAATGAAACTCCATTAAATGTCGAACAAGAATAAATTTTACCTGTTTTCTGGATAACATTGAGTGCAATGTCCCCATCAGGGATAGACTAGCTACAGCACAAAATGTATGTCCACCATGTGATTCCAGCCCTGGGCCTTGAGCAAATGCACCATCGTAGGACTGAAAATTTAAAAGAAGGCAAAGAGTCAACAATTAGGAATTACAGTTGAGAAATGAAATTGAGCTAGTTGAGACAACATACTAGGCTCTGAAGAATATAGTTAGTAGCAAGGCCCACATCCATGCCACTCCAATCTTGCAAAATGTAACATACTGCTGCAGCAGAGTAAACAAAACGCATATCACATTCACTGCCAGATAGTAAGGCACAAAAGCTGGAAATAGAAAAGAAAGGCTGTTTAACATACACATTTAAGATTAAAAATGATATTTAGGAGGAAATTCTATCATTGACAGAAACACTGAGCCACTGAGTTTACCTTCCATCAGATTGTTGACACGCTCGCACACCTGCAGCAACATCCTTCCTATTGACACGACTTAAGTCGTCCCCTAGAATTAGGAGCGTACCAAGACCTGTGTATGTCATGCTCACATGACTGCATGCGTACGGCTCAGAGTGATCTACCACACCTGTTGCAGGGGGCATAATGAGAGTGCTGGACCCTTGAAAACCCCAGCGGGCAACCTCATCTTGAGCACCTATTACATCAAACCAGAAAAGTCTACATTTTAGTACCAGACACTATTGTCAAGAGGAAAAATTGAAATCTGCAGCCCGAACCTGACTCCTTTGCTTGAATAAGTAAATGATAGACCCAATCCCTAATGTGGTCCTTTTTTTCAAGTGTCAGCTGATCCAAGGAATCGAGTAGATCCAGACCCGAGACGGCAAAAAAACACATGGCCAGCCTGAAAAGTTTTCAGATCAAAGATTAAAAATATCATTGAACAGGTTATGACAACTACTAACAGACGAAATGTCAAGAGAATCCACCTACCTGATGGAGTCATAGTGACTTGCGTCACTAGGGAGAATGTGAAGAAAACGGAGAAAATACCGTGCGTGTCGCTTAGGAACGAAATCCATTTGTCCCCGGCGAAAAACTAATGCAACCCATGCAAAACCTTTGAAATTGTTGAGCCGGGGAGGGAAGGATTGTCAGGACCAAACATGGGTTGTTACGATGAAGTTTTCATAGTTAGTCAGTCAGGGCCACCAATGATTTGTTAACGTTTTTATTTTCAAAACTTCACTTTTTGGTGCGCGTTTCGCTATAGGCTTTGACTATACCCGATCAAATTCATAAATTAAATGAGCATTGTGTTTTAGATGAGTAAAGTATCTTCTATTTTCATTAATTTGTCGTCTGCTAGAACGTCGAATAGGACTCCAGGCAGAAATGTCAAACGATGGCATGGGGTATTGCCATATGTTTTCTTTGATTCCCGTCCCGTAGCACTTCTGCGCTTGATTCATAATAAATCAGATCGTTGTACAACATTTCACCGCTGCAGTTATAATTTGACTTGTGTCTAGACGCTCTACGTGGATGTTGTTGCTAATGTTACGGTAAACGGCGATACCCCATTCATTTCACGTATATCCTTTTTCTGCCTGGTGCCGGCACTTCGAATAAAGGGGAGGAGAGACAGGAGACACCAGAAAATCATGCCCAGCGACGTCCCTGACGCCCCTTTTCCAGTTCTCTAACGGTTTTTCTGTCAGAGGACACGCCCTTACTGTTCGGAACGACCACTCATGAAAATTTAGGTGAACTTCCATCGTGGTGTATGTCTATGTCCTTGCACTTGTCATTTTCAACTGTAACCTGTGCATTCGCCGGTCTAGCAATATAAACAAGAATCTTTCATAATTATCTCTCTTAAATTTTCTCTTATTTGATTTGTTTCGTAGTTGTAATCGTCTCCTTTTTGTTCTGTGCAATAGGCATTCCATGATGATGCATTTCCTATATCTGGCTGGGACATGGTTCCTGTTTGCATCAATACTCGCCACATTGGGACTTTTTCTCTATGACTGGCTTCAAAAAGATCGCCAAATCACTGGAAAACATGTTGTAGTAAGTACTGTCTGAACTGAAATCTGCTCCTTCTTCTCTACATGGCGTCACACCTAACATTTATAATGGCTTTAGGTAACAGGTGGCTCAAGTGGAATAGGAAAGAGCGTTGCCATCAGTGCAGCGAAGAGGGGAGCCCACGTCACCATTATTGCCCGTAATGCTAAGCGTTTGGAGGAAGCTACGCAAGAAATCAGCAAAGCAGTGATTGATAGTTCTCAAAAAGTCCAGTATTTGTCTCGTAAGTGGCTTTTAAAGTGCTGTTTGGCTGTGATTTGTACTGCATGCTAAAAGTTTTTTATGTGTTTTGTGTTTCTGTTGCAGTTGATCTTTCAAGTGATTATGCTGTTGTGGAGAAGGCATTGTGGAGTCTTGAAGATGAAGCAGGACCGATTTTCATGCTTATAAACTGTGCTGGGGGAGCCGTCTGTGGCAAGCTAGAAGATACATCAGCAAGTGACATTCAGGTATGTCATGCATTGTTATACTAAGAATGCTTCTGGTGGATTTCCTTTCCAAGCTTGTAAAATAAATAAAAAAAAATTCTCCAATTCTGTTCCAGGGTCAAATTTCCATGAATTTTTTGAGTTCTGTTTATCCTACCAAGGCTCTTGTTGGACGAATGAAAAGCCGTGGTGAAGGTATTATAGTTATCACAGGCTCAGTTGCTTCTCTTTTTGGAATCTATGGTTTTTCCATTTATAGTAGCACTAAATTTGCACTGAGAGGTTTTGCCGAAGCCCTGCACATGGAGGTATGTCTGCATTTATTAAAATATTGCAGGATAGCTTTTTTAAAACATTTTCTGCCTGTTCCAATTTTAATAATTTGTGAATTCGTGTTTCAGACAAAACCGTATGGCGTCTCAGTGACACTCTCATTTCCACCAGACACTGATACTCCAGGCTTTGCTAATGAAAATAAATCGAAACCTATGGAGACTCGTTTAATTTCTGAGTCTGGAGGTCTTGTTAATCCAGATGTTGTTGCAGAGAAAACTATGTCAGATGCTCTGGTAATTAGTGAAATTTTACTTAATTATACTCCTATTTTGCTTAAAGTTTCCCAGTTTAATACTTTCTGTTGTTTTAGAGAGGCAAATTCTTCAGTTTCGTTGGATTTGAAGGAGGCATTGTTAGTGCTGTGTGTGCTGGAATGTCACCCCCCTCGTCATTTACAGCCCTTGTCATTCAGGTATGTCTTAGAAAGTAAAACTGTCATTTTTTAAACATTTATTTTTCTGCTCTTACATTTGAATAGTTAAAACTTAAAAATTGTATCGTTTTTAGGTTCTCCTTATGGGTCCTCTTCGGCTTGTCAGTGCTGGACTCCTACTGCATTTTAATGGCATTGTAAATAAGTGTAAACATGACAGAAACAAGAACAAGAAATTGGAGTGAGTTGTGAATCACTATGTGGAACCTGAGAAGACTGTTTGGTAGCATTTTCATCATCCTTCAGGGAAAGCACCGGTTGTTGTTTTTATATGTAACATGATAAAGGGTTCGAAAAAAAAAATTGCGTTATTTGCTGTGATATTTATAAGTTTTCCGATCATGTTCGGGATCTTTGGTGTTTTGCTTCTGTGTCCAATAATTGTAACATGCTCTTTTTTCACCCTGCACCCTGATTAAAAAAATATTTAAGTCAAAGAATGCTCTTTATTTACTCCGCCCTAATTGGGAAGTACCTCCACTGCCCGCACGTCGCATACATCCTTGCTCTCTGCGGAGCGCCTTGCTGGGTAGGCAATCTGCCGGGGTGCGAGCGGGGGTGTCGGGCGGGACTGTCTACCCGGCAGGGGGCTCGCGGCGCAGCGGCGCGTGCACGCAGCCGCGCTTCGACTTACTGCGCGCAATTAAAGTGCGCGTGGCGATGGGTGCATCCGCCGGTATGTGCCGGAGGGGGGGGGGGGAGGGGGGGGGAGGCTGTGTCATCGCGGCCTGTTGACGAGCACGGCATCCGCCGCGCGGCCCTGGCCGACACGGGGGCGCGGCTGCCGCGGCGGTACGGCGGGGTCACGGCGAGATGGAAGCCGTGTACCCGGGCCAGGCCGGGGGTTCCCCGAGGAGGGCCGTACACACTCCAGCGCGGAGGCAGGCCGGGCCGCGCCCGCCGCGAATCGCCCTCTGCGAGGAGAGCCAGACACTAATGGCGGTGACGTCGCGGACGCGTCCGTGGCGCCCGGGGCGTCGCATGGCGATGAGGCTGACCCGCGCCGCAAGCGGAGCGCGGCCGCCGCCGGACTCTCCTCACGGCCTTGGACACACACGGCTGTGCGGTGCCAACTCCTCACTGCGTGTAATCATGGTCATGGGAGCAGCGCGGGCAGGGCCGGGCCGGGCAGGGCGGCGCCGGCAAAACATTGCGGCCTAAGTATAGCTCCGCCCGGCTCGGACTAGCCCCGCCCAGCCCCGGGCCCGGCCGCAGCCCGCGGGCCGCGGTACGTACTACGCACTGCGCACTGCGCCTCTCGAGGACGCGGGCCGGGAACAGGCGGTGACTGCCAAGGATCAACACTGATAAGACACGCACAGCCTGCCGCCGCGTATCTCCCCGCGGGCTCGTGTTGTTGATCGCACGTCCGCGGACACCTCCTACTCATCGCACGGCGGCTCACATGGGGAAGGACCAGCGCGTGTGACGGAGAGAGAGAGAGAGAGAGAGGGTGGGGGCCTGACGGACAGAGAGCTTTGCCAGAGAGGTGCGGAGAGTGAGGCGCGGAAAATAGAGGGAGAGAGAGGGAGAGAGGAAGGAAGGAAGTGAGAGGGGAGGGGGCGGCAGCCGTGGTGGGGCCCCGGCTCCGCGAGGTTCCGCGGGCGCTGCGTCGGCTCCTAGCATTCAGCAGACACCCGCCGACTGGCTAGGCCGGCGTGTGCCAGCGCCGTGCCCGCCGTGCCCGCCGCGTGCCCGCCGCGTGCCCGCCGCGTGCCCCGCGGGCCTCCTGCCTGCCCCGCCTGCTCCTGCCCTGCCCCCCTCTCGCTCTCTCCGTGCCGTACGCGAGTCGAGTCAGGCGCCACGCGACGACGAGGTGCCAGCCAGGTGCCAGCGCAGGCGTGTTGGAGAGGCGGTGGCGGCGGCGCCAATCAGGGACAGGTGCCTCAACAAAACCACCGCAGCGCCCCCCCCCCTCTCTCTCTCTCTCTCTCTCTCTCTCACTCTCATCGCGTTGGCTGCCCCCTCTCTACCCTCTCCCTTCGTCCCTCAATTATTCCCTGTGTTCCTCGCGGCCCCTCTTTCCGCCCATTCAGTCCGCCGTTGATCCGCCGTTGGCCGGGCGGACAGCCGTGACACTCGGCGGCCCGCGGGTCCGCGGGTCCGGGAGGCTCGGGGCGCGGCGGACCCCGCAGTCCCGCAGTCCCCGCGGCGCCGCACCGGCGCGGCCAGCTCAGCCCGCCACCTCTGGAGCCGCGGCCGCCGCCTCGACGCCCGCACCGCGCTGCCGCTGGAGCCGCTGGAGCTGCTGGAGCACGCCGCCGCCGCCGGGTGACGGCGGAGCACCGCGGAGAGGCGAGCGTCGCCGCCGCCGCCGCGTGTAAACAAGAGAGGTGAGCAAACGCGATAAGCGGACAACCAATCGTTATGCTTGAGTTGCATGTCGGCGGGGCCGCCTTCATCCCAAGTGCTTCAGAGGATTGTTTCTTAGATAACTCTCTTGGGGTTTAAGGAGTTAGGATTCGACCCCTCTCCCTCATTTTTTTTTCAAGGGCCGGAAACACATTTTTGACATCTAACAAACTTAAAGGTGGGAACAAGATCATCAAAATGCTAAAAATGTTTAGCTTTGTCTTCCCCGGAGATGCTGTCGCCTGCACGTGTACTGTACGTGCGTACGTGCAGCGACACGGCAAATCAGGGAGGGAGGAGGCGGACAGGGGGAGTGGGGGGGGGGGGCTGACTGCATCCCCACTTTACGTGCTCGAGAGCTGAGAGCAGCACGACCGAACCGACAGGACTGGAATGAAAGCACTCGGGGAGGGAGAGATGGAGTGCAGACAGAGGGAGGGAGAGCGAGAGAGAGGAGAGGGAGAGGGAGAGGGAGAGCGGTGTGCGGAGTGTGGGAAGGGGCGTGAGAGAGACAGAGAGAGAGAGAGGAGAGAGAAAGGGAAACACAACGCGGGTGCTGAGGCAGGAGGGTTGCAGGCCGCGCGGGGGTGAGGGTCGGGGGAGGATGGGAGGGTGGGAGGGAGGGAGGGAGGGACGGTTGACTCTGCCGGAGGCAATAAGACCACCGCCGAGTCGCAATGACAAAATTGAGCGGCCAGGCCCTCGCCCCTCTGCACTGTCCTCTTCCTCTTCCTGTCAAATCGAAAAAGTTGTCCTCTGTCTGGGTGCCGCCCCGCCCCGCCCCCCCTCTCTCCCGCTGCCCGTGCGGCGCCCCATCGTACCCGTCGCAATTAAGCCTCGTTTGTTCTGTTCGGCCGCGGAAGCCGACGGCGTTCATCGCACCGCGATGCCGTCTTCCGCCTGCTCCCCGCGGGACAGGACACATTACTGAACAGCAGCGCTATCCTCTCCGTGCACGACACCCTCAGGTACTCGTCCGCCTGCCCCGGAGGGTCTGCCTCGCCGACACGATGCGGGTCGCCGTCGCCACGGAGCGGGACGCGGACGCCGTCGTGGAAATGCTCAAGAAGTCCTTCTTCCCCCTGGAGCCGCTCAACGCCTCGGTGAGTCCCGCGCCACGCCAGCACAGTGGCGTGTCCTTTGGCTCCGAGACTTGTGCGGTGCGGCCGCCAGGAAGCAATTCCAGCCAACTTCCTGGAGGTGCGCGTCGGGCAAGTAGTAATTAGGTTAAAGCCTCTTGGGGCGACACTCCCCCTCCCCAATACCTCCCCGTCCGAGGACCTGTCGCCCCTCACCGCCCCCCCCCCCCCTCCTCACTCCCCGCCCGGCCCTTATTCAAGCTCCATCTACCACGCTTACAGTCGGGTCGGGCCGAGCGGAGCGGGTCCCGCAGTGAACTAGTACACACAACAAATGGATTGGCTGGGCTGCGCGGTCGGACGTGTGCCCCCCTGGGCCCCCTGCTGAGCCCTTTCTCGCCCCTTCTCACCCTCTCTCTCCTCTTCTCTCCCTCTCCGGCTCCCACATCCCATTCCAAATCCCCCGCCCACCCTTCCTTCCGTTTCGCTGAAAGGCCTCTCCGTGCTCGAGCCGCTCTAAGAGCGCCCGATGCCGGTCAGGCGGAAGCCGGCCTAGAAGCTCCTCCATTTATCTTCGCCGCTTTTCTGTGAGAAAAAAAAGGCTTTTTGGTACGCGACTTTATTAAAACATTGATGGGAGGGCAAAAAAAAATTATTTACGAAGGAGAGAGTCTAAAAATGGTTCAGCAATAATCATCACCATCATTGTGGCGGTGGTATGTTCTTTGTGTTCCCGGCAGTGCGGCGGGTGACAGGCGTGACGCCCGTGTCAACGCGTGTCAACACACGTGTCAGCAACGTGTCAACGGCTTCCGCAGTAATCGCGGCCGCGTGACGCCGGACGGAGGAACAGCGGACACTGCGCTCTGGAGCTGGAGTGAGCGCCCAGACTGAGGCGGCCGCGTCGTGTTCCAGATCGGGCTGCTGGAGGCGGACGGCGGCTGCCCCGCGCTGGAGCAGTACTGCCGGGCCGCGGTGCCCAGCGGGCTCAGCCTGTGCCTGTGGGACGCGGAGGGCGCGCTGGCGGGCGTCGTCCTCAACACCACCCTGCAGCGCCGCGACGTGCCCGGCCCCGAGGACGCCGAGGTGCGCGACGGCGCCTCCAAGTTCGACAAGATCCTGGCGGTGAACCACGCCGTGGAGCGCGCCGCGGACGTGTTCGCCGCGCGCCCCGACCTGGACCGGGTGCTCGACATCAAGATCCTGGCCACGGACCCGGCGCGGGGCCGGCAGGGCGTCGCCACCACCCTCGTGGAGCGTACCGTGTAAGCAGCGGGGCCCGGCCGATGCGCGGGCGGCGGGGGAGGCGCGCGGCGCGCGGCGCTGGCTGACGTTCTGCTTGTGGTGCTGCAGGGAGCTGGCGCGCGCGCGGGGGCTGCCCCTGGTGCGCTGCGTCTGCAGCGGCGCCTACTCCGCGCGCGCGGCGGCCCGCTGCGGCTTCACCCGGCTCGGCGGCATCCCCTACGACCAGTTCCTGGGCGCGGACGGAGCGCCCGTCTTCAGGCCGCCGCCCCCGCACACCGAGATCTCCGTGTGGACGCTCGACCTGCAATCCTGCTGACTTGTGATACGGCCGGCGATTTTGTTGCATCCGAGACGGCTAAGACAGTTAAGAAGGCCGTGACATGGTGTGGCTGCGGAGGGCCGGTTACCATCCGCAGTATACTTAATGCTCGTGTACCTGCTCTTTCATGTTCCCCGTCTGAGATATGCATCACACACACTCCGCCTAGTACTTGTACCGTACCCATATTAAACGCTTGTACAGCAAGGATATGAATGGTGTTGCACACGTCCCGTTCGCATTTTCGTCTGTGCCTGCTGACCCACGCGTATGACGGCGCCGTTTGGGCGGCCTACCCCTCACGGCGCCGCGCGCTGCGGGCGTCAGTTGGGTGGCCTACGCAGCCGGCGCAGCGCCCGAGCTGGATGGGTTGCCTACCGCGCCCGGCGCACGGAGGGGCACAGCGCGCACCGCGTTCCGGGGGAGGGGCCCACTTTCAGGTGCTTCTGTGTTTACAAAAAAAAAAAAAAGTCGGATGTGGTCTTTGAGGAGATACCGGAGGCCTTTGTGACCGCTTTGTCGATTGCAGTCTGCACCTGGAATGTCCTGAACGGTTGAAATAGTTCAGACACGCACCGCCTTTAACCCACTCCAGTTTATCAAATTTATCTTCAATCAAACGATTTAAAAATGTGCGCTTTCGCTTGGCACACTGGTCTCAGCATCGGCTTTTCTGGAAAAACACCTGGCAAATCGCGCTTCGAAAAAGAAAATTAAAAGTGGGTCTGCACGTGCACTGGCCCGGGGGCGCCACGCCTAATGGACAGCGGCGAAGAGCATCCATGACACTGCTTCGGCAGGGGAGGAGCACAGGCCCGCTGCGGATAACGATCGAGCCCGGCCCCGCCACGTTATTGACAGCCCCGACGTGTGTTTACCCTAGATCGACAGGAAATGCCCCAGTTGAGAACACAACTGCCACTCAGCGCGCGGAGAGCTCCAAAACGTTTCAACAGAAAGTCTTTTTTTATTTCAGACCCTTCCCTGCTGCGCCTTCCACACACAGAGAAGCGAACATCACCTGGCACAGCGCGCATAAATTTGTCCGGACTGCTCCTGAGCAGGGGGGTCGCTCAGAATTAGGTGAATGGTTCTATGAGACCTTGTTGCCGCTGCTAATAACAGCAGACCGGGGAGCTCGCCCCCTCTAATCATTATTGGCAGGACGTCGGGGGGACGTTTACGGTGTGACATCACCCGCACGGAACGGGTTTCCTAGAGCTGATGACTCGATAAGGAACGGGCTGCTGCCGCCCGTTTGACATAAACACGTTATGAAAATTGCTCCTCCATTTGTGTGTGTGATGGACGGCGGCGGCGGAAAGAAAGTTGGCAAATTCTTTTTGGGGGGCGCGACCCACCTGATGACATCTGGCTGGCCGCGCCCGCGCTGACGTTGCTGCAGGACGGTGCCGTTTCGTGCGGGGTGGCGGCGATTTCGCGACAGAATCGAGAGCAGTAATTTCGAATTTCTACACACGACTGTGGGCCGGGAACCGAAGCACTGCTATATTTCCCGGTCGCGAAAACATTTAAAAATAAATTGGAAATTAGAAAATTAAGCAGGGAGGGTGTAACCCTCACGAAACGTCTTGGGCAACACCTTTAACCCCAAGATACGAGACGACCCCCAATAATCAGTCGTGCCCCGGCTATAGATCATCCATGCAGCGAGGCCCTCGCAGAGTGGGGGAGCGGGAGAGAAAGAGACAGAGAGAGACAGAGAGAGAGGGAGAGGGGGGGGGTAGGAGAGGTGGAGTGAGAGAACCGACTCGCGTGGCGTGACTCGGTGAGGCGCGTGGAGGCTGCCCCACTCCTTGCCAGAGGCGACTGCACCCGCGCGCGCATACATTTGCCATCTCTCTCTGTCTCACACTCACGGTGTATGTCTCAATGCAGTTCGGAGGAGAGCGAGAGAGACGCAGATTGAGAGTGGGAGGGAGTGCGAGAGAGACAGAGATACAGATAGAGAGAGAAGGAGCAAGTGTGTGTTCCGTGCCGCCCAGACGCGCATATGTGTGATTTCGAACACAACCCCGTGGCCGAGCGAGGCAGTGCCCCTCCGGGCAAAGAATGACCCAATTAAGAGCAGCATTCTAAGCCACCTACATCACCGGGGGCGGGACACGCACGCACACGCACGCACACGCACACACACGCTCGGGGAGCGCGTGCACTTTGGCACCTCCTGTATGCGTACCCGGTCCGCCGCCGCGTTGCTCCGCCCGCGCCGCCGCCGCCACCGGCCCCGTGCGTATTTAACGCTTTGCAGAAAAAAAGGAGAGGTGCCGGCAGCAAAGCGGGCGTCGCGGGGCGTTAATGGCCAAGTGTAGCGAAAGCGAAAGTCCGCGGCAGGCCCGCCGCCGCTACTTAAAGTGCGAGTATAAAGTAGTGCGCGGTGCGTTCGGAGCAGGAAGAAATCCCCGCGGCGGCAGGGCGGGGTGTAAGGAGCCGGCGGGGTGGGGCTGGCGGCGAGCTCTCCGGCCCGGGTGCACGGAGAAGGTCCCGTCCTCGGTTTGGGCTTTTTGACCGTCGGGTTACTGCGGATGTGAGCTGTTGGCTGCTGCCGGGCTGGGCCGGGAGGCGCACTTCTTCACCGATATAGTCTTTACGACTCTGCGGCGGCGCGGAATCACATTATGCAAGGATAGGAGCTGCGGGGTCGGTCCTGGGAGGGCGGGAGGGTGTACCACAGCGTGCCGACGCAGCCGACGGCGCCGACGGCGGGCCCCGCGGATGGCCGCCGACAGTGACACAGTGCGGGTCAGGGGCCAGGGCCCGGGCCAGGGCCGCCACCTTGTTGTAGGCGCGCGGCCGGCCGGCCCCCGCCGCCGGCATGCCGCCGGCCACACGCGCCGCCGCCGCCGCCGCGTCGCTGTTCCTCAACACTTTTTTCGTTGTTGTTGCCGCTGCTCGCCGCGGCGGCAGCGTGGGCGGTGTGACGAGGGTCCGGTTAGGAACCGCCGCCGCCGCCGCCGCACGCCCCCCGAGGCGCCGCCGCCGCGGCCTTGTGTTCCACCGAGTGTTCCACTGTGTTCCAATGTGTTCCAATGTGTTCCACCGTGTCCGAGGAGGGAGGGCGGCGGCAGCGGCGGCGTGTGGAGCCGTCGCTAGGAAATACCCCCGGGCCCAGGGAGAGGGGCTCTTAAACCGGAAAATGACGACCGGTACAGGATTTTGTGCGCAGGATTTTAGTGTGTGAGAGAGAGAGAGGGGAGGGGGGGTGCGAGAGGGAGGGAGAGACAGACAGAGACAGAGGCACGGCACAGATGAGGTGCCGCCCGGCCGTCTCACGTGAGAGGTGTCGGGGCGGGGCGTGGCCGGCCGCATTAGGTATTGCTCGTTACCCGTGTAATGAGGGTCCGGTACCCGCGGGTACCCGCGGGTGGGTAGTACCGCACACCGCACCTCCTCACCACCGCTGCGGCGTGTCGCGACGCTCTCCATCTCTCTCCCCCTGTCTCTCTCTGTCTCTGTCTGTCTTTCTTTTTCTCTCTCGCTTTCCAACGAAAGCTGACAAAACGTCGTCCTCGAGGCCCCGAAGCACACGGAGCCGCGGCATTACTCAGAGAAGGGCCCCACGACACCTGTAGGAAGTCACGCTGGAAAAAATTAAATCAACCAGATAGTACCGGCCTCCCTCTTCCCTCCCCACCTTCCCCTCCTCTCTCCCCCCCCCTCTCTCTCTCTCTCTCTCTCTCTCTCTCTCTCTCTCACACACACACACACACACCTGTGGGACTCTATGGGACGACGACGCGCAGCCGTGCAGCGGGGGGTCCCTGTAGTACGGCAGGTCCTGCAGGGGGTCGTGTGAGGATGCGGCCAACGATGACAGATCTGTCTGTCTCTCTCTCCCTCCCTCTCTGTCTCTCTCCCACGCCTATGCGGTCGGCGTGCGCGCCGCGGGGTGTGCGACGACCACGATGGAGTTGTATTCGGGGGGCCTCGCCGGTAGCAGCGCCGGGGCCCAATCACAGGGACACGCCGTCATTACGTCCACACACACACACAGAGGGCGCCGGTGTCGCTGTAACTGCCTTGTTCGAGTGGCGTGAGAGCCTCGGCGGGAGCAGAGCCGCTAGAAGAAGGCGGAGGGAAAGGATACACACACACACACACACACACACACACACACACACACGCTCAGGTTCGATATCACTGTGCCGGGCCCCGCGGCTACATGATTTTGTGGAGCTGACACGGACAACAGATTGAGCCATTATCGCCATTATGACAAGGCGGTGGTGCTCATCACGGTCAGTGAGGAACCTGCGCCTTCTAGACTACTTGTCCCGGTGCGACACAGGCGGCGGCGGCTGCTGGCTTGTGTGATCCCGTTCTGTGTTCGGCCAGGCTTCGGTCGGGCTTATATGAGGACGGGCGTCGGCGCATGCAAGGCCCCGCCCTTTTACGAACCTCTATTCTTAGAGCGCCTCGGCACCGTGCGGTCAGCCTTAAGAGTGTGGCGAGAGAGAGAGAAAGAGAGGGAGAAAGAGAGAGAGAGAGAGAGAGAGAGAGAGAGAGAGAGAGAGAGAGAGGAGGAATACAGTGAAAACGCGGCACAGCTAGCAGCCGCAAAATCGTCCCTTTTTTTTGTAGGAAGGAAGAAATGGTCGCAGTTGTCGCGGACGAAACGACACTGGAGGAAAAATGATTCGTGTCTCCGTTTCCCGTTTTCTGAGGGGCGGACTGGAAGGCGTCACACCACCCCCACACAGGGCGCAGGCGCACGGCCGCGCAACAAGCGGCGCGCCGGCGCCACCGGCGCGGGGTATGTCCGGAGGGGCGTATACACACCACGCCATGCGCGGAGTATCGCCGTCGCCAATCCGGACCGCCACCGCCTCCCCTCCGTTCCGACCCGAGAAGAATTTCGAAAAAGGGGTTTTTCGGTCCAGAAAAGAGCCGACTAATGCAGTGTCCTGCAGACGACGTGCGGCAGAACGTACTGCACGCTTACTACGAGACAGTCCTGCGCAACGTCCTGGCCGCGGGTGGGACCGACACCGGCGGGCGTTCGTTCGGCCGTCGCCGTCGCCGTCGCAGTCGCCGTCGCGGCGCCCGCCGGCCCCTGCCCGTCACCGAGCTCCAGCGCTGCAGCAGCCCGGCACAGCCCAGCTGGCGAAATACCCCCGCTGACCCGACTCTCGGGATCTGGACGTGTTGATCAGGGACGAAAACCTTGTCTCGTCACGACGAGGCGGCCGAGGCCCGGAGGCCCGGAGGCCCGCGCCCCACTCATGTGCATGAGGACACAGCACTTTTTCGACCACCCCCTGTTGTTAGTGAAAGTGCTGCAATATCTTGGACAAGCAATCGCGAGTGTAGCGGGAGCTGAGCTATCCCGTGTGTGTGTGTGTGTGTGTGTGTGTGCTGGCCGTCCGTGGACAGTTCACCGCGCCCCCCCCCTCCTCCCCTTCACCGTCCTCGAGAGCTGAACTGTTTCGACTTGGGAAAATCGACGGCGCCGGCCGCTCGAATTTAGCACCGTTTTTACAGTCCCGCGCTGGCCGCGCGGCAAACATGGGAAACGTAAAAGCGGAGCGCGGCGAACTCATCGCCATGAAAATAAAAAGACGCCGTGCTCGCATGTCCACTGCGCTGGCCGGCGCCGCCGCGGCAGCCCGACACTAGTGAGGAAATTATGCAAATTATACTGATTGAAAACAAACTAGTTCTGATTAGGCCGGGCTTGTTGCGCGGGTAACGCGCTGCGGGGCTCAAGCCTGCGCGACGCTGCTGCTTACTTGGCGCCGCCGCCGTGGACCCGCCTCCCCGCCGCCCCCAACGAGGGCGAGATGCTGCCTCCCCCGTGCAGCAGCAGCGCGGCGGGGCGGGCTGGCGGGCTCCATCAGATAGACGACAAACCGCGTCTCGCGGACACGATACGAGCGCGGCTCGGAGACCATGTTCAGAGATTTGCGATACAAATCCCCGCCGCCGACGCCGCCGCCGCCACGCCACGTCCGGGAGCAGATTCTGGGTCTACACGGCGAAAACGCCGGCGCTGCCATCCGCCGCGAATAGTTTGCCAAAGAGGCTCGATGAAAATATGAAACGAAGCGATACTGTAATCGGTTCTGAACCAGAGTTTGCGGCCGTCCTCCGCCTGACCCCGCGAGCGCCGCCGCCGCAACACCGCACCACACAGCGTACTTTATGACATTGAGCAAAATCAATTATTCAAATGAACCGCGCGTGAGCCTGCGAGCCCGCCAGCCCAACGGAGCAAATCGATGTGTCATAAAGCACGCCGGGTCCTCGGGGCAGCCCTGGCAGGGCCCGCAGGGGCAGCCGAGGGGCAGCCCGACACGGCTACACGACATGAGGGCGGTCGGGGAGGACGCTAGCGAGGCCCCTCCCCTTCTCCTAACTAGAAGCCCTACTTGTAGCGTTCTGTCATTCCTAGCTCCTCGGCCTGGCCGGTCGGTCCGCGGCTCGTAGGACTGTACATTGATGAGAGAACGCTGTCTTATTTTTTTTTCTTTTTATACTTTTCTCCGTGTTTGCTTGGCGCCCTGCACTTCGGCTCGGCGCGCAAAACGACTGCGCGGCGCAGCAGCTACTTTGTCCATCCTGGAATTTACAGCACCGTCAAGAGCGGCGGCGGCGGTAGCACTAATGTAATTAAGGGGGCCGTTAACTCTTTTAAAACTCGACTTATTTCGAAACGGCACACGACGACGACCGCCGTGCCGCAACATCGGCGCGGGCGCGCCAGATTTTTACCCGCATTGGTTGGTATCCCGTCCGCCGGGGGCAAGAGTATGTGTGTGAGAGAGGTAGTATCAGGTTGATTTAATTTTTTCAGCGTGACCTTTGATGGATTATTTTTAATAACTATGAGAGATTATTGTTCATAATCAGGCCAAACTTTGACCAGTGTTTTGACCAGTCTAATCAAGCCAGCTGGGGCGCGAGAATAATTTTTTTTAGTAAGGAAAGGGATTATATTCGGCGCTGGGCGTGGTGGTAATGATCATGAAAAATGAAAGGAAGAGACAAAGGAGCGCAAACCTGCAGGCCGCAGGAGGAGGGCAAAACAGCGCCGCCTCCGTTTCGTGCCGCGGCGCAATCGTTGCGGGAGCCGCCGCGCGGCCGGCCAGGGCTCTGGCCGCGGCACCCGAGCCAGCGCACCGGCCAGGGGTACAGATTTGCGTCTTATTTCCGTTTCCTCGTCCGGCTGCACGCCGCCGCGGGGTCTCGGAGGATCACGATTAGTGCTCGTGTGTGTTGAGAAGGCGCTTCGCGGCGGCGCTGCCCGCTGCCCGCGCGGCCGTTACTGAGCCCAAACGAAGCAAACGTCCGCGCGGCACGCGCGTGCGCGGCGGAGTGAAGCCGTCACGCCGGCGACTACAAATCCCTCCGCGATAACCTCATCTGAGTCCGCGCGGCGGCGGCGGCGGCGGCGGCGGCGGCGCAGCAACCTGTCCGGCACGGCACATGCAGATTGAGGGGCGGAGGACGACGACGCTAGCCGCGCCAGCGGAGGTCAGCGCCGGGCGACTGTCGGGCCGCGCTTGTTTCTGCCCGCGCTGCCAACCCCCGGGCTGCCAACGCTGCCAACCCCCTGCGCTGCCAACGCTGCCCGGCTTGCCTCACGACGCGGTGGCCGCCGGGACAAGACAGCGGCAGAGCGCAGCTGCCGACACAGACGTGACTTTCCCTGTCCCGTGTATACGTACGATAAAAGGGCTTAAATACCCCGCCGCGGCGTCGGCGGGACAATGGCATTTAGCGCGGGAGAGCGAGCGAGACGGAGCGACGCCGCCGCCGCCGCCGGCCCGCGGCACTGTTCACGTTTCGCGTGAGGATGACCCCGCGCCGCCGCCGCCGGCACACCTGAGGACGTGGTGGCGTGCCGCCGCCGCCGCCGCCGCCGCCGCCGCCGCCGCCGCTGTCACCTAACGGCGCGGCCGTCCGCAAAGGGACACGGGGGTCATGTGCTAACGGCGGGCGGGTTGGCTGCCGTGCGTCGGAGCCGTGCGGAGCGGACTACCCTGACGGGGCCCCACGCGCTCCCCTCACTCAGCAAATGACGGCACTTTGTCAGCACGTGCGTCGTGACGAAGTTTCCGTGCTTACATTACTGCTCCGCCACACACACGTGTACACGAGCGCGTAAGGCTCATTCGGACTGACTGGACAGGACAGCAGGGCAAGGCAGCGGGCCCAAAAGGTCAAACCGATCGGCCTGTGGCGGCCTGTGGCGGCCCGTGGCCTGCGTGTGTGTGTTGTACGGCAAATCCCCGCCTGGCGGCCCCATGGCGGCCCCCCTCGCATGCGTACGCTACATGCGTCAGCCCCGAGCGCATGTCCCTCCTAATCTCAATGTGCAACGTCGTCGCCGCATTTCGATGCATCAAAGCACGGATCGAAGTTCACCGCGAAAATGATCACTAACTAACACCCAGATTTTTATTTTCGTCAACTCATGACTCGTGACCAACACGATAGCCATCACAGTCAACGGTCAGGAATCACTTCAAAAAGACATTAATGAAAAGCGCGGATTTTTTACGCACCCGCAACAACAAATTGAAATGTTTTTTTTTCTCTTTTATCAAGTGCTCCCGCAGTGTGTGCGGCGGGGACGGCGACGTGCTCTTCGCTAAAAGTGGCGAAAACGTGGCGGCAGCGATATCCGGAGCATCTTCCTGCTAACGTGTCTCCATTGTGGGGCCTGACATGATGTGATGGCTATCGCGGGCACGGCCGCGCTCGCCTCGTCCTCACAAAGGGACCTACCCCTTCAAGCCAGCGTGGCGGCGGTTTGGCTGCGAGAGAGAGAGAGAGAGACACGAGATGCCCCATTTGACTGCGGCGGTGCAAGAGAGATGGCCGACCGGGGATGCCCGGCCGGGCGTCTCTCTGGGGCGTCCCGTGTCTCTCTCACACTCTCAGACCAGACCGCCCGCCGCCGCTTCAAGCTCGCCACAAAGCTTTATCAGGCGGCCAGCGCTTTCCACAATGCGGGCCGGGGGGGTTCCCGCGGCGCCACCGAAATACTACGCGGCCGCGTCTTGTTTTTGCCCTTTTCTTCATTGTGCTACAATGTCCCCTCGTAAAAGCTCGGAACCGTTTGCCGCCCGGAGACAAGCAGGCGGCGGCACGGGCGTCGCCGCTCCGCTCGCTGCACGGCCGCTGCGTCCCCCTTCGCTCTGTCCCCGCCTTGCTCGTCCCGACACGATTTTTACCGTCGTTTGCTCGCCGCCGTAAAGGAAGGTGGCCATTACGGACATCTCGCGGAAAATCTGGTCCGGCCTGGTCTGTTGTGGGGACCCCGCAGCTCACGGCCGAGAGAGACAGAGATAGCGCCAGGAGATGCACTCGGAGGAGCGTCTCCCTCTTACCTGCTCCATGTTCCGGGATGACCCGGTGACCCCGGTGCCCCCAGTGCCCTCCGCCGTGTCAGGCGGGGTCACGATGGGCGGCAGTGGCGGGGCGGGGGGACTTGACATGTCCGGCGGTCGTGCCCACAGACCCCGGCCCCGCAGCACTACCTCCCAGCGGAGGCGCCCAGCCTGTACGGCCGCAGATTTGATTTCGGTTTTGGATCCCGGCGCAGCGCCTTACGTGCGTTCCTGATGGAGGTGAACGGAAAAATGAAGGGGGCGCGGCCGGCACCACCGGGCACCGCCTGCTTGCAAAACAAACGACGCCCCCCGAGAGATCCCTTTCCATCGTCAATCTGCCGCGGCGTGGCGTGCAATATGGCGCCGGGCACACATCACCTCCGCCGCGTTGTTTACGGTTCTGGATCAAGGAGGCTCCGCTCAATATCCATAAACAATTTTCCAATAAATGTTTTCAAGCCGACCGCGCGCCACGTCGTGGTCGGCGGCGGACTCGTGCGTCCGCCGGCTCATTTCGGAGAGGATGAGCAGAAGCGGCGAGCGGGGTCGTGACGGGGAGGTGGGGCGACGACGGCGACGTGCGGGGAGGACGGCATGGTGCCTCTGGCGGGGGGGAGGAGAAAGCGTAGGCGACGGGGTGCTCGGACATGCGTGCGCCGAGTCCATCAGCTCGACACGACATTGTGCCAGGGCCGGCTCTGTGTGCCGCTGTGCCACGCCAGCAGCGGGGCGGCTTGTTGTGTGCCCCCATGCCGTCTCCGCGCGGCCCACGACGGCCCCAACAGCTGCAGCAGCTGCAGCTGCAACAACGGAAGCCCCCGCAAGCTCTGCCGCCGCCGCTGCCGCCGCCGTGTCCGGGGTAGTCGGAGACACGGCGGCGCCCCGCGGGGTGGCGCCGTGTGCATGCCGCAGACAATGACAACGGCAAACACGCTCTGATTGATTCGATCGGCCGGCGGCTGTACGCGGCAGCGACACCATCAGAACTGTCATTTGAACATGAGCCTATTGAAACACATAGGCCGTTTAAAGAGAGAAAACGCACCACAAATCAAAAACGAAAAAAAACGTCCCAAACACTGATAGAGAACTCCGAAGGGAGCAGGTAAGATATATTGCAGCGTATTACAAAATCGCGTTTCATCGTTCGTGTTTGCTTGAGACACACGCAGAGAGGCGTCCCCGGAGGGAATCTGGTTGCGGCAGCGTGTCCGCATGGCGGCGGGCGCGCGACGCGACACCCAGTTGGCAGCGCAGCGCCGGGACTGCCCTTTCTCACACCGAGCCCTCTCTCGTTCACGTCCCAAAGCAGTGCGGAAAACCCTTTTCGGTTCGGTGCACGGTGGACCCGCACTCATCGCCAGTCCTTCGTTTTCCAGACCCGCAGCGATGCTCCCCGGAGGTAATCGGGGTGCCGCGGTGCGGGGGTCAGGAGTGCGCCCGGGCACGCACGCCCTGACGTTTATACACTGCGGAGGGAAAGCTCGCCCCGCACCGTGTGCCCGGCGATAAACTCGATGCCGAAACAATGTTGTGTCGCATAACTTTTCGGTCCCGTTCGCCGCGCGGCGATGCGTACGATGCGTCGCATGACGCGGACGTCTCCCCGGAGGTCTCCCCGGAGGTCTCCCCGGAGGTCTGCCCTCCTCGTCCACCTGCCCGCAGAGCGCATTGCGTTTGCGATGCGCCTCCCCGCTCGCTCCGCCCGCCTCGCGTTTAAGGCACCTTTTAAACGCCGCGCGCCCCTCGTTCCGTTTGTTTTGTGGGGCCGTTAAGGGGGGTGGAGGGGAGGACGCGGCGGCGGCGCGCGATTTAAAGTCCCGAGTCGTTCGTCTGCCGCGACTTACTGCTGCGAGTTTGGGCCGTGAGCTGTGTGCGCATGCGGCCCCGGCCACCGAGCCGGCAGCGGCGTTGACACGGCCGACGGGGCCGAGCAGCCGAGCCCGCGGGGGGCCGCCGCCCGACCGGGAGGGCTCTGCGGTAATTAGCACACGCAGTCCGGTGCGGCGCGGCCCCGCTCGGCACCCTCACAACCACCTCCCCCTCCTGCAGCTGTTCAGAGCTGCTGCTGCTGCTGCCGCTGGCCGCTCCGCCTTGTGCGTTGCGTGTGGTCCCTGCAGTGGTCCACAGTGGTCACAGCGGGCGACCGACGCCTCTCCCGCGCGCTGGAAGAAAGAAGACAAAAAAATAAATACGGGCAAAAAAAAAACAATAAAATCCAGAAAAGAAAAGAAAAATTCTTGCACACAAATAAATTCTGAAACGCTGCGCCGGGTACAGAGCACAGAGTATTTTTGACATTCTATTCGCTCGCGCGTCGCCTCTGGCCGTTAGAATAACGTGCGCCTCGCGGCCAATCCAACAAAACTATACGCCCTGCCAATCAACAGTTGCAGAGCGCTGCCCCGCGCCGCACCCACCGCCCTCCTCCCCCGCGGCACTCGCAGCGCAGCACTCCGACAGCCGTACATGCGCGGTGATGGCAAGCCCAGCAGGCGAAGCCTATCTGGCCTGCGGCCGCCTGGCCGCTCCGGTCGTCAGCATTTCATCAATCGCAATATGTGTGCGTTTCGCGAGTTACGGCGTTGATTGCGGTTCGCGCGGCCCGCGTGTGAGCCGGCGGCACGCACATACACACACAGACACACACACACGCACGCACGCAGTGACTGTACTCGCCGCTCCTAGCGCAGTATGCGCGCCCCGCATCAATCATTTGATTCGTTGTTTTACGCTACGCAGACTCATTAGCGGCGGTCGCACTTTCCTGCGAGGTGTCGGCCAGCGGTGTGGTGCGGTCCGCATCGCACACACATACACACTGCACATGCACTACACACGCACACACCGCCACCCCCCTCAACCCACCACCACCACCATCACCTTTTCGATGCGCTTCGAACCGCGCCAATGAATTTATTTTCTGCATATTTATCTCGAATCCGCAGCCGCAAAGTACACTTATTTTTTTTTCCGGACGTGATTTCGTGTCGAAAAGCGGTGTGAGTCCGCGGTAAACTGCTTTACGTAAGGGCGAAAGTTTTCGTCCTCATAATAGTACGGGCGGCCGCGGGGGCGGCCCGAGAGGCCCGAAGCCCTCTCCCCCCGCTGCCGCCGCTGCCGATACCGATTGCAAACAAAGAGTCGGCGACAAATTGGACAAACAACGACAAGAGAAGTATGAGGCACGACACGCGGCACGAGCGGCGGGCATCACGACCGGGGAGGGCGTCGCCACGAGGGGGCGCCACGAGGGGCGCCTGCACTGCAGCAGCGGCAGCGGGAGGCCACAACGCCACCGGAAAAAAAGGCCTCACATCGAAAGGTTAAGAGACAAATGAAATCGTATGCAAAAGCGAGGAGAGAGATAGCGAGTGTGTGTGTGAGACAGAGATGAAAAAAAAAGGAAACGAAATCAGGAAGCGACAGAGGCGGCGGTGACAAGCGTGGCAGTGCCGCGGTGGCGCGCGGCGCGCATTTCAAATGGCACTGGCGCGAGTCGCATAGGTTGCGGCTTATAGTGTGAGCCCGAGTTATAAGATTGTCTCTGACGGCACGGCCGCGCGCGTCCAGCTAATTAACGCAGTATAAAGGTTGTGATGGGGTGTGCGGGGGGGGGGGGGGGGGCGGCGGGGGCCGCGGAGGGGACACACCGTGGGTGACTGATCTGCTCTCTGCTTTGCATAGAGTGACTGATTAGCTTGTCACGGCCCGCTCAGGCTACACGCGGGGCCGTGCGCCGCGGCCCGGCCTGGGAGAGCAGGAAGCCCACAGCAGCGCCGCCGTCAGCTTCGGGGGCGACACGAAGAGCAGCGGCAGCCACTGCCGGGTCCCCCTCGGCTCTCCGCTCGGCTCTCCGCTCCGCTCTCCGCCCACACCGCGGCACGCCCGCCACCCCTGACCCCTGACCCCCTCGCCACCCACCGCCACTGCCCCGTTATTTACGTCATAGCTGGTTCAAATTAAATTTCCTCCATTCTCGTTCTCGAAACGAGGCCGATTTTACAGAAACCGAAAAAATTATTTATTTTGGGTTGGACCAGAAAATTGGAAACAAGATGTCAGTTTCGGGAAGGAATCGTAGTTGCCAGATTTATAAAAAGTAAAACCCTGACAATTGCCGCCTCCTCCAAAAGTAGATGTTTTCCAAGAAGAAAATCGTAGTTGATTATCACAAAAATCGTCGTAGAAATTTTTTCTATTATACAAAATACTGTTTGGGATTCCGGTTTTCCGATGAATCGCAGGACGGTGGCCGCTAGCCGCGCGGTGACATCGCCCTCTGCGTCGGTGGCCGCGTGCACGGCCCGGCAGCGGCGCCGCGGCGGGGTGAGCGGGACATGACAGCGAGATGGAGCGCAGCAGATTGCCCTGCCCTTCCTTCCCTTGAGGCCGCGGCGGTGGCGGCGGCGGCGGCGCGCCGCTGCTCGGCCGGCCGCTCGGCACGTCGCCGCCGCAGCGGCGGCGTGGACAGCGCGGGTCGGCGGCGGCGTGCCGTCTTCTGCCGGCACCCCCGCCGCCGCCGGCCGCCCCGGAAGGCACCCCCCGCCCTACCGGCCCTAACCTAACCGTTCATGAGCTTCGCCCCGCTGCCGGCACCGCGGTGTCCAAGGCCGCCGCAGCTTTTGCACAACTATCGCGGCCGATCGCAGCGATAGCGGGACCGGCGGTGGCGTACGCGCGATTAAGACAATTTCCTCATTTTCCGGGCGATCGGCGTCGCTCGTTTCGTCTGCACACTCCCTGCATAAGGCAAAGCCGCGCAGCCTCCCCCCTCCCGTTTACTTTTTTACCCTCGGTGGCGACGGTATAGTTTCGCGCGATCAATCAGCCGGCGCGTTTCCGCTGCCACCGGTTGCGCGTGTACTTAAAGACTACACGTGTGCAGATCGCTGCGATGATTCATTCCTCAGCCTTGGCTCTAATTTTTTTTTGCAATAAAAAAAAAAAAAGGCGCCACGAAGGCGCGCGGTTTGTCGCGAAATAAATCGTCGGGTGTGCGATTTCTCCGGTTTCCCAGCCGTGTCTCTGGATGATGCTATTTGCCGCTGCGCTGTGGCCCGCGTCCAAGATGGAGCCACACACTTCATAATCGGCCGAGCCAAACGCCGCCGCTTCGCCGCTTCACCGCTCCGCCGCATGTGCCTGTGTTGTTTCGTCCGGCTAAATTTCAATTTCGCATTGCGCCGCCAAGGGCATGCCGGGCGGCGCACGACGGCTCTCTCACACGAGACCGTAAAACGTGGGCCGGGAACGCCGCCGATGAAGACAGTCCCATCACCGCGGCCGCCCGCCGCACCGCCTCGTACCGGCAAACCCCTTCAGTTATAACTGCTACCAACCCCGCACTAAAAAAAATTGCCCTAAAGCGAAACAAAAAGTTTACATAACTTTGAGAAAAAAAAACTTGGATAAAATTATTTTAGTGCACTTTTTAAAAAGTGAAATTTTTTCAGTGATCATTTCCCCGCGCGATAATGATTCCAGACTTACTCACGTCGTTCATTGCCAGTATCGGCATGTCTTTTGTCTCCGAGATGAGGTGGGGCCTCGGGCTGTGCCCGGCTCTGCCCGGCTGTGCCGGTGTTTGCTCGTGCGATAAATGTCAAGGCCGGCCGCGCCGCCGCCGCCGCTGCCGCCGCCGTGTGCACCCGCGGTAGGACATCCTGCGTCATGCACGGCGCCATTGCGGGGCAGCCATGCGTTTTCCGATCGGGAGCAAAACTAACTTTGACGCCGCCGCCTCGGGCCTCGGTGCCGCGGTGCGGCGGCCCCCTGCGCCTCCTGCGTCCTGGCCGGAGACCTTCGTCAGAGGCCGTACCGTACCGGTCCTAGAGCGCAGCCTGTGCGGGCCTACAGGGCGCCCACTACCTCCTCATGGCCACCTACTAAATTCAGAAGCAAAAAAAAAAAATCATTTTCGGAATACTCCGTCACGGAGCAGGCCAGGTAATTGCTGGTTTTCCTGCAAAAGAAGCCGCGAGGTGCCATTTTACATGCCGTCAGTCGGAAAGAAGTTAAAGAGAGAGAGAGAGAGAGAGAGAGAGCTCTCCGGCGAGATTTGCATGCGCGAGTCCTTTTTACGCCCCTTTTCCCGTGTGCATAGACGACGGCCTGGTCATTGCGAAATGTGTGAAGCAAGTGTGACAACGTAAAACGTACGGCGCATAACGACGTGTTAAGCAGGTCCAGTTTCGCGTTTTCAAGTCGCCAATGTAATGAGCATATTTATTACCGGCTCGATGCATTGAGAGTCGGCGGCGGCGGCGGCGCTCGGCTGGACGCCGACTATTATGCCACTCGCTGCTTATTTTCGCCCGATAAAGCAAAAAGCCGCCGCCGCGCCACGTAACACACGGCTTTGTTTTGCATCCGAGCGCCACCGCGAAAAGGTGTCGAAGGCGAAAGGAGAAGGTGCGATCTATTAGTGAGCCGGGGAGATATTGCGAAAAGCGGCCGCCGTGGCGTGATCGTTAAGCGCCTGCGGACCCCGGGGTAGGCAGTCCCGCCCGGCAGGCGCGCTCGGCGGGCAGGCCCACCCCCCAGGCGCTCGCAGCCCTGCAGCGCGCGACAGCTCGCGGCCTCTGTCGGCGTGCTGCGGCTGCCGCCGCCCCGCCGCATGTTGCCTTGCTACCTTTTGCTCGGCGCGCTCATTTGCGAGTGCGTCGTCGCGGGCAGCCGAGGCGCAGCACGCACCGCGACGCTGTATGGGCAGGTCGACATTTGGAGCACGACGGCGACGACCTTTCGCGCCGGTCCTCGCGGCGCACGTCCCCCCACCCCTACCCCTCTCTCCCTCTCCGGGACCCCCGCCTCCCGCCCCTCCCCCGTCCATTTGTTGGTGCGTGCCGTAATATTATTGTGTTGCTGATGAATTATTGGTTCGCGAGAGGGGCCGCGGCGCGCGGCGCGGCGTGCCGGGACGGGCTGCGGCACTGCTATCGACGCCCGCCGACACAACCAGAGCACCGGCGGCGCGGCGCGGGGCATGAATGCCAAGGAAAGGCGCCGCCGACGGGGAGGGGAGGGGGCGGCAGCGGGGCGTCGGAGGCGGCGGCGCGGCGAGGCGCCCTCCGAGGGGGGCGGGCCGGCTCGTTTTTGACGCAAGAGAAAGGACACAATTGGGAGAGGCTGGAAGACACGCGCGTCAAACTAGCTCGCAGCGGGCCGGGCCGGCCGGCCCCGCGGCTCGGGCGTGGCCGGGCGTGGCGTGGCCGGGCGTGGCCGGGCGTGGCCGGGCGTGGCCGGGCGTGGCCGGGCGTGGCCGGGCGTGGCCGGGCGTGGGGGGATACTCGGCGCCGGGCTCGCAGCTTTGCGCCCGGCGCCCCGTGTGCTCTCATTGTGGGCCCGCGGTGGAGCCCCGGAGAGGTGCCCCTATTGCCAACAGGCTCCGCGGGCCCCGCAGGCCCCGCAGACCCCGCAGCCCCCGCAGGCCCCGCAGGCCCCGCAGGCCCCGCAGGCCCCGCAGGCCCCGCAGACCCCGCAGGCCCCGCAGACCCGGCGGTTGACCGCCCTTTGTCTGCCCTGGTCCAACAGCGTCTCGGGCCGCGGTGTCTTAGGCCCGGCCGCGCGCGCGCACGCCGCCGGACTTTCACGCGCCCGCTTTAATTACGGCCGCCAACACCGCGCCGTTCGGCCGCCGCCGCCGCCGCGAACCCCCCCTGGCCGGTCTGATCCGAACGCCCCCGCCGCGGGGACACCCCGCCACGGGCCTCTGAGACAGGCGGCAGCTCCTAGCCGTGCCGAGCAGGATGCGCGTAGGACTGCAAGCCGACGGCCCGACACCCGTCTCGCCCGCCCCGGCAATAGGATTACTGCAAGTGACAGCGCGGCCGGCCGTGCAGGGCGGCAGGGCCCAGCAGGAAGTTGTTAGCGCGGTAATGACACGGCTTTGGAGCGGCGCAGCGCGGCGCCGCGTGTGCCGAGGAGCCCCCCCCCCCTGCAGCGCGCGCGGCGCGGCGGCGGCGGCGCATGCTTTTTCGTCGCTGTCGTTCACCCACCCAGGCAGCGCCGCGGCACAGGCGCCGCCCTGCCCGCCCCGCCCGCACGTGAATAGCTCGCGCTCTGTCACACCCCACCTGTAAGCTCCCCGCGACTGTCCCATTCTCACAGGCGCGGCTCACAGGCCGATCCAGATTGATGGCTGGAGTGCGCCGCTCACAGTTCCGACGCGTGATCCGAGGGGCCTAACTGCGTGAGCGACACGTGATGTCAAGAGCGGCGCCGCGCGAAGTGCGTGGGGGTGCCGGCCGGCGGTGCCCGGCGCCGCCCAGTGCCACCCAGGACGGCGACGACGACAAGAAGTGCCCGGCGCGGCGCCCCCCTCGACGTCGTGAAGCCCTGCGAAGGAGGCGCGCACAGAGCGGACCACAGCAGCACAGCACGGCCTCCGTCCTCGACGGCGGCCGGACGTCGCCGTCGTCGTCGCCGGGGGTCGTGTCGTGTCTGCGGTAGACGGGACGCACCCTCACCGTGTGCGGCAGGGCCGTGCCCCGAGCTAATGATCTCGTCCTCGGCGGCGGCAGGCCGGGCTGCCGGGCTGCGTGGCCACAGTGTCATCACCTCCGCTGATTGTAATTTATAGCCTATTCAAGTCACGCTGCATCGGATTGGGCCGCTCGGGGTGTGAGGCGTGCGGAGCGGGGCGAGGCGAGGCGCCGGCAGCCAGGCAGGCAGCAGGCGGCGGTGGCCAGCGCCAAATCAACAATTAGGCCAGCAGCACCGAGGCCCACGGCCACCTCACGGCCTCCGCGGCCTCGCCCCGCGCGCTCCGGGCCGCCGGGGCGCCGTGTCGCCGCGCCACACAAGGGCCGCCGTCGCCGCTGCATCACGCGGCACGACGTGAGGCGCGCAGTACAGGTCAGGTCGGCGACGTGCCCCGGCATTGGCGACGCACTTTTGCGCTCCACTTTCTTTCTCATTTTCGCGCATTGTCCCGGCGACTTTTCACCCGGACGGCGACGACGACGGGCGACCGGACGCGGCCGGCGACTCGGCCGACGACGTCGACTCTGCGCGACACGACACGCAACGCCCCGTCCAGACGGGGGGTCTGATCTACTCAGAGCGCGGCCGGCCCGACCGGAACTGTCAAAATCTCCAGCAGCAGGACATTACAGCCGGCCGGCGTGTGTGTGCGCGTGTGTGTGTGGCCGCGTGCCGCCGCCGCGCTGAGAGCGAAGCGATGTTCCGCGTCAGCTCCAATCAAGTCGACGACGGCCCGCGGACACTGCCGAGAGCGGCCGGCGCCCGACGCGCCCCCCGCGACCCGAAACAGAGTCCGCGCGGCGATCCAGTTTCCTGCCAGGAAAGAGCGTTCCGTCATAGTTTCCATACTGCCGCGGCTGAGCTGTTGTTCCCCGCGGGGGAGGCCGCGCGGGTCCGGAGAGAGGCCGGCGCCGGCCAGGCCGCCGGGCCGCCGCGGCCCCCTGCCGGCTGGCGGCGCGGGGCGGCTGGAATAATTTTCATTACGTGACCGTATTAGGCCGGGTTCCCCCCGCCGGTAACTGCTAACTGCTCTTCGCGTCGTACTCGCGGGGCCGCGACGCGGGCGCCCCCTGGCGCCGCCGGGGAGCGGCGAGACCGCGCCTAGCAGACGACGTCGTGCGCGGGGTGGGGCAGCGATGTACACACACACACACACACACAGACACACACAGACGCGCGTGCGCGATGCGATGGGTGGTCCTGCCCGGGCCGCGTCCGAGTGCCCCCTTCTCCCGCACGCAGCCCGGCAGCGCAGTGTGGCACGTGATGGATGAAGAGATCACATTCTGCAGTGCTACAGGTGCCTTGCAGCACGCGTGCGTGCCCGCCTGCCGAAGGCCGGGGCAGCCGGGGCAGCCGGGGCCGGGCCACAGCGGGTGCGGTGCCGGCTGCGGCGGCGAGTGCCCTCTCTTGATTGCAGGGTCTTGTCTCTGGGACGGACGACCCCGCCCTTTTGGCAGGAGCACCGCACGACGTGCTGCGGCCGCCCTTCGCTGCGTCCGACGGCGGTGCGAGGAATAACCGCATCCGCGCGAGTCAGTGAGCCGGAGAGAGACGGCAAGCATGCGCGTGTCACTTGTGCGCGAGAGAGACAGCCGTAATGAAAGGCGTGGGCGTATGCCGTCCCGGTTGACACGCGTGCGCCGTGCGCGCGCCCGTGCCGTAATATGCGAGAAAAGGCCGTGGCGAGTGGCGCGGCGGGCGGCGGCGGGGGACCGCAGGGGACCGCAGTGAACACGCCTCGACAGAGGTTGCCAACGGCAGCCGAGCATCCATCAAGCATTGTCCCCGCAACACAGACCCATTGACCCGGCGCACCGCCGCCGCTCCCGGAGCCGCCGGAACACATCCTCCGGGCGGTGTGTTAATGGTGCCGGGTCGGGGCAGGCCTGTGGCCGAGAGGATGCGGTGCGGCCGGCCCTGCAGCGGCAGCAGGCCCTCGGCGGCGTCGGCCCCCGCCGTCCCCCGCCGTCCCCCACCGTCCCCCGCCAGCGCAGGGCGCTAATTTGTCAGGCGTATATCACGCGGACGGCGACGACTACCGTGCCTAGAGCGCGCCGCCGCCTCCGGCCGGTCGGCTTGTGGTAAAAACAAGGGCATTACTTATGCGGTTCATGTTCAGCGGCGTCCATTATGTAACGCCGCGTGGCCCCCTGCTTGTGCGGGCCTGTGCGCCCCGAGGGACCCCGCGCGGCATATAGGTGTCGCGGCTTTACGAGCGAGCCTTAGGCGCCGTAAGGGCCGGGAGCGCCGCTGGCGCCACTGGCTGCCCGCGCCGCCGCTCAGGACGGGCGCCTCGCGGGACTCACTGACCCCCCTCGATGTGCACAAAGTCATAACTGATCTAAAATTTTGAAATTCAATTTTTTTTTGCGATGTTAGTGTGATGTTTCCCTTAGCGGACGGCCGCCCGACGCACCGCCCCGCAGACAAATCCATTTCACTCCATCCACGCTCGCTAATCCGCTCGCCTTAACTGCCCCCTCTCTCTCGCTCTCGCTCTCTCCCTGCCCGGTTTAGTTAGAACCCAATCAGAGGTGGGCCGGCGCACTTGCAAGGTCCCGAGCGCCTCACAGCGCTTCGCAGAATGTTTTTCTTCCTATCGTCCGCGGGGGCTGCGGGGGCTCCTACACGGCGACGCCCTAATTATAGCCACAACACTACTTACACCCCTAGAGCTCCGCAAAGCTGGGAGTATAAACTCGAAGGACACAGCAACTGCCTACTGCGACCGCCACCGCCGCCTCGCTGCGACCACTTCTTCTGCACTTCAGCGTTCTGGCGCGGGCTCGCTGCTCTGCTCAGCCCGAGCATTATCGCAACAGGGGAAGAATGGGAAGAGAGGGTCGACAAGGCGCACTGCAAAGGACGACGATTCACAATCATTTTTACCTCCCGTGCAGCACAAAAAAATAAAATAAAACTGCAATGCGGCGTTGATTTTATTTTTGTTCAGAAACTAATCCGTTTACTGCACGTAGTTCGCGGACTAATCTGGACGGACTTTCCTTTCGCTCTGTGTGGTCGACGCGCTGCGCCGCCAGCAGCACCTTAAGTCGTCGTCACAATTTAAGATCGCAGCGTTGGTGTGTGTGTGTGTGTGTGTGTGTTGGTGCTGCCATACGACCACACCGCAGCGGTGCGGCCCGAAGGCGGAGTGCGAGCGCGAGCAAGAGAGAAAGAGAGAAAGAGAGAGAGCTAATCGTCCCAATTACATGCGAGGGTACTGATTATGATAGCAGCAGCGCGTCACTCGTAGCACCTTCGGTTGCACTACTGCCTGCACTCAACGTCAGACAGAAAGGGAAGACCTACCGGCCTACCTACCTGCCAGCGAGAGAGAGCGAGAGAGAGAGGCGGGGGGAGGGGGGGCAAGAAAATATGAGGCAAGAGCAGCAACGATCACGCCCTTACTTCCTGAAGGCACTCTTCGACTCTGCATAAAAATGCGGGAGTTCCGGTTTTTATTTGCCCTTTACTTGCATTATGTCTAAGTGTCCCCAAATTTGAAAAAGTTTTTTTTTTAAATTGCTTTTGTAAAAAAAAATTATGATTATTTCCACGAAAACAAAAAAAAAGTCGTACGGAGAAACATACGGAAACATACTAGATGTTATTCGCGGGTACTCGGTCGATTTTCCTACGCTGTGATTTACTCTTTTCGACCGGCGCGGCCGACACGACACCCCGCATGACACGCCACTCGCTGCCGGCGCCGCGCTGTTCTCACGCCGGGCCTGCGCCGCGCGGCCCCGGGGATTATTAGCGCGCCAATAAATTGATGCTCTAGTAGGGTATTTAGCGCGGCCCTAGTGCGGCCGGCGCGGTGCTGGCGGCGCTGGACTTGCGACGTTTACAGCCGACGCAGGCGGCAAAATGAAGTAGTGCACACGGCCCCCGCCCGCCGGCCGTTTCGCCTGCCTCTTCAAAGGCAGCGGCGGCGGGCGGCGGCGGCGGCGTGGCGGCCACCTCACGGCCCAGCAGCGAGGCGCACCGACAGAAAACGGTTCCCGGACACTAAAGTAGCTGCTTAACGCGCCGCCCCCTGGCTCTGATACCAACGGGCGGGCCCAGTGCTTCCCCCCCGGCACGTCAGGTGTCGGGCCGCGAACATTACACAGCGCGGGGGTTCCACTCCGTGAAGCCGAACCAGAGCAGCGCAGGCAAACGCCCGCCGAATTTTGAATTCTTTACGCCACAATACGGCGACTGGCTCGGCCACGGCACGGGGCAGCAGCATTGTGGTTTTCGCCTGTGGCAGCTGTGCTGCTCGGTCCCTCCGGGACGCGACACGACGCCGGCGGCGGCTCTCCCCCGCGGCAGGGCCGGGCCGGGCTCACCTGACCTCCAAACACTGTGTCCGAGGCGCGCGCTGTTTTTCATCGCCCATTTGAATGGCCCATTCGCCGCGAGCCCCCGGCCTGCACGGCTCCCCGATGACCTCTCGCGCACGGCCGCGCGGCCGCGGACGTGGCTGGCAGCGCCGCCCCCGGCACTTGCGTCGTTCCGACGGGGCCGCCGCTGAACAACGGGAGGCGCACAGCATGGGGAGGAAAAAACATGGCTCCGCTCTGCGCCGCGCCGCACCGCCGCCGCCGCCGCACCGCGGTGCTCCGCTGTGCGTGTAATGGCGCAAGGGAGTTTCGAGTTATGGACGGACGGGACACATGCCGTCCAATGAAAAGCCAAGGCTGAACACCATCCGCCCGCCCCGCCGCCCCCGCGGAGCGAAGCCGTTAGGGAGGGGGTGGCCGGCCGCGGGGGACGAGGCGAATAAACAGCCGAACGTCGCCGAGAACAATGAGGTGTCCCGTGCGGTAGCGGAACCCGTGTATTTCGAGCGCCATCACACTCGGGCACCGGGCTACATGATCGCAGAGGGCGCACGCCTTTCATTTCGTGTCCGCGGCGGCCGGTAGGGGGGGGGGGCACGCCTGCTCGCTACAAGGCGAGATCGAAAACGCTATCGTTCCATCCTGATGTGTGATAAGGCTGCCCTCACGAAGTGCTTGTGCAGTATTGTTCGACAATGGTAGGCCGGGGGCAAGGGAAGTGCTGTCGTCCTGCGGGAGCCTGGCGGGGGCCTGGCGGGGGCCTGGCGGGGGCCTGGCGGGGGCCTGGCGGGGGCCTGGCGGGGGCCTGCTGTCATGTCCGCCCTTATGCAACGCTAACGTGCTTCCAGTCGGGGATGCCGCGGGGCCCGCGGGGGCTCAAGGCCTCCCCCTCGCTCTGCCCCGCTCTGCCCGCCCCCTCTCCCGCGCTCCTCGCCCCGATAATTGGCCTTTCAAAACGCTTTGGTAGCGGGTAATGTGGCGAGCGCCCCGGACACACCAGACGCGGATATAAATCAGCGCGGCCGCCGCCGTCCTCAGTCAGCCCTGCAGAGCGCCGGTGTGCGGGCGGGCACCAGCCGTCGCGGAGGTGTCAGGGGGGACGGAGCCGTCCTCAGTCAGCCCTGCACCAGGCACCAGCCGTCGCGGAGGTGTCAGGGGGGGCGGAGCCGTCCTCTGCTCCCGGCCGCGGCCGCCGAGACGGCGACGTGGAATGTATAGTCGAGTCAGGGAAGGATGGCAGACCGGCGTCAAAGGTTTCGGAGACAATACCACCGCCGCCTTTGTGAAGCGTTTATTGGTGGTCTTCACGGCGTGTTGGTCGGGTCCTACCCTGGTCCTAGAGTGTCCACACAACGTTCTGATGTCTCAGCATCTCGGGCCAGGCATGCATGCATATTGACCGAGGGGGGCCTCAGTTTACGGACGGGTGTACACTGACTGGTGACTGGACCGGACTTTTCCATTGACTGGAATGAAAAATTCACGATCATTTATGGTTCCTGTGTTCTGAGCTGTCACCCACCCCAAAGTAGGCTAAAACTCATTCCTACCGTGACCAAAACTCAAAACGGAAATATTTTTGTTTTGCTCAGAAATCTGTGAATACTTTTAAAAAATGCAAAAATGGGTGGGCACTACCTCGTCCCAGGCCTCCGCCTGGAACCCTCCTGCTTAACTTCGGTGTTCGAATGGGAACCGGTGTACCAGGTATTGACCGCCGCAAAGACACCGGCACAACGCAGCGGCCTTTTTCAGGGGCACGCTTCCGCAACGGTCAATGTAGCCCCCTCCGCCAGCCAGATTTCCGGAATCAACTCCCTTCGACTGGCTGGTTGGTCTGTGGCACTGCGGCCACTCCCGAGCGGATTGGGGGGGAGGTAGGCTTTCCTATATCGTACACAGCCGAAGCTGCTGTACTTCACGACGAACCCTAGTCGCGACGGCGTGTCCTCGTCTGCCAGATTCACAGGGAGCGAAAACGAAGGTACCGAACCCTAGGTACCCCCGTAGCATACACCCGAGTCTCCGAACCAAGTTTCCTTGGTAGACACAGAGCCCCCCCGCCGGAAACCCCGGGCGACCGAGAGAACCTCGGACCCGGGAACGGGGGTAAGCCCGACCGTGCTGCGGGAATCTTCAAGTTGAAACCCAACGCTTACATCTCTCAGTGACGCAGCGCGCACGGCCGTTCAGACAGCCATACCGACGCCACGTTCGGAAGTATATTTTACCCTCTGTCTTCCAAGCGCAGACACAAGAAAAATTTAGAGGAATCGGTAAGATTCGAACCCGCGATCTTTCAGTCGCTGCCCATCCACTATACCCACGCGGCCACAGAGCCGCGATGACGTTCACTGCGCGCCCTCTATACTTTACACACCGTCGTCTAAGCTGAGCCGACAGAAAAAATGCACGGACCGGCAAAGAGTTGAACCCTGACCAGCCGCCCGCCGGCTGGACTCGCTAACCGCGCGGCTACCGGGCTTCAGTGCGAGAAGACCGTGCGCTCCCGGTACTGTAGCCGCACGACGTGTCCGACTGGAAATTGAATGGACTTTGACTGGAGAGTGACTGGACTGGAAGGCGTGCACTGACTGGAAGCACCGGGGTACCCCTCGATATTGACACAAAGTCCCGACTCGGGGACGCATGGACACTCTAGGACGACGAGGCTGTCCCTTCGGGAGCATCGGAACGACTGTAATTATCACCCACACAAAGACAGCAAACATCAATGCGAGCCGGTCTGCCATCCTTCCCTGACTCTACTATACGCCGCCCGGCGCACTGTGTGCCCCCAGCCCCAGCCCGCCGCCGTGCGATGAGAGGGGCGAACAGGAATAATTCGTGTCGGCGCGGACAACGTTCTTGATTTACAAGTTGCACGCGCATAGTCCACCCCTGGTTTCTGAGCGTGGCTCACACACACTCACACGCGCGCACACACACATACGCACACACACTCACACGCCAACACACCGCGTGTACGACATGCGGCGCGCATATTTACGAGTCCTTGTTCGGTCGTCGTCTTCGGGTTGACATTATATTTGTACTGCGCCGCGCGGCTTTCTGCATGTGCGGATAGCGGCGGCGGCGGCGACCGCCTTTGCTGCGGCGCGTGCGCGGCACGTGCGTGGCGCGTGCCGGGGCGCTCTAGCCGCCCCCGTCATTACGGTCCGCAGGACTTTTGCAGCGCTCCCACATTTTGACAGCCACAAATTTCGACGTCCAGCGCGGAAGATTTAAAGTTGGGATCGGAACGGCGGCGGCGGCGGCTCGCGACTGACCCGTTTGCAGCGGGCGAAAGCGGCTTTGCTTGCGCTGCCGCCGCTGATGGCTGGAGGCGTGCCGCCGCCGCGGGCCGCTAACGCAGGCTGACGTCGCCCTGCCGGGCCCTGCCCGCCCCGATCTTGTTTAATTGCGGACGGCCCGCGCCGACGCCGCGCCGATACCGTACGCGCCGGGGCTGCGGTGCCACTCCAGCGTTCAAATCTCCCGCCCGGCCGCCGGCACCGACATACTAGGCGCTTTCCACGATTCCGTCGGCCGCCGGTTAATTTCCAGAAAGCCGCTGCCGCCGCCGCGCCGCGTGTTAAGCCGCCCCATATTTCGCTGTCCGCGGCCGCCGCGGCCCTAACGCCCCCCGCGCCCTCATTAGGATGGGGGCTCCCCCGTGGGAGCGCGGAGAGGCAACGATCAAAGCCCCCCGGGTGACGGATAGCGTGGCGAGCGGCCGCAGGGGCCGCAGGGGCCGCAGGGGCCGCAGGGGCCGCAGGGGCCGCAGGGGCCGCAGCCACCCACAGGGGATTCAATAAGCACCGCTCCACTTACGTCCCGCCCCCCGGCACCTCCGGCAGTGACGCGCCGCCGCCCTCCGCCCTCACGGCCCTCACACGGAGGCCGCGGCTCCACGACGGCACGGAGGAATTCCATTTCGAGATCAGACGGCCGCGTCTCTCTCTCTCTCTCGCTCTTTCTCCTTCTCTCTCCGAATTTCGTCTTCGGCCGCCTCTCCCTGTGGCCCTCAAAACACCCATTTCGGCACGAGGAAGAACCCAATTTTATAGATTTGCCACCGTAGTCTCCTGCTAAAGTCAGAGTACTTTTCTTCGGTCAGCGCCGCTGTTTGCGGTGCAAAGCCTTCGGACGGCTGAGTTATCATCCCCTTCCGTGACTAACACACTTGCCGTACTCCTCTAGAGCAGAAAAAAAATACCAGTTTAAAAAAATAAAAACAGGACTCGGTCGTGTTCGCCTCTGTAAGATTCGGTCGGAGAGGTTATGTTGCGTCGCCTCGATAATGAGGATGCCGCGTTGACGTGCGGCCTGATGTACGGCCTGACAGCGACGGCCGCACCGTCCAATGCCAAATTGAATCGTTAGTCCATACGCGGCCGACTGTCAATCCTCTCTCTCTCTCTCTCTCTCTCTCTCTCTCTCTCTCTCTCTCTCTCTCTCTCTCGAGCGCGCGCGCGCAGGCCATCCGCGAACGTGCCGCGCGACGGCGGCGACGCGCCAAAACGGACAGTGCAGCCAACAACACTCCACGGGGCACAGCTCTGCAGGGCTGCAGGGCGCGGCTGACCCGCGCAGTCCGCGAAAAATAAATAAGCAAGCGTTCAGCTTTTGTCTCTGCCATATTTTTTTTCCAGTTCGCCCGAAAAATTGCTTTTTCGTTCCGCGACTCGAAAACGAGCGTTCCGCGCCGTCGTAAGCAATGTTCTAAGATGTGGCGGTGGCCCAGTATCCGCACGCGGGATCTCTCCGAAAACAGCCGTGCACCACGCCATGCACAGGTCCGTGTAACGTAACAGGGGGCGCTGCCGCCGCTGCTCACGATACGGGAAAGGAAAAGGTCTTGTGGCGTGCACAGTCTGTCTGGGCAATATTCGCGTGTCGAATATCGGATCGAGTGCTTTTGTTGTGGCTGCTGCTGCTGCTAAGGGGAGTGAGAGAGACAGAGAGGGGTAGGGGGTGGGGTAGGGGGGATAGAGGGAGAGAGAGGGATGAGGGGGCAAATCCGTTACGAACTGACGTAAAATGTCGGCATGGTATATATGAGGGGGTGGGGCGGCAGCGCTTTCGAGAGCGAGTCATCCACTCCTCGCGCAGTGATCGCGCTCGCGAAACCCGTTTGAAAAAAAAAGTTTTCCAAAAGGGATTCATGAACGGCCGTTGACCCCCACCCGCACCACCCTCGGTGCGAACTGTCGCGCACAATGCCGGAGTTGTTTACCCGCGCCGCTGGCCGGCCGCCCGACCTGGACCGTACCTCACCGAGATAAAATTAAGCCCTTTCGCGTCCGGTTTTATTGCTCTGTCAAGGCACCCTCGGAGGCTGCGCCGGCGATATGGGCTATCAGCGCAGCGGGCACGCGCACACCGGCCCACGCACACACGCACACACACACGCACACACGCACACACGCACACACGCACACACACGCGCAGCCGCACCCACACCCACCAAAGCAGCGACGCATGACTACAATACTCCATTACGATATGTACCGCGGGCGACACGGCTCGGCCCGCTGTTTGGTGCCAGCGCCAGCGCCGAGCCGAGCGCGGGGAGCCGCGTTGTCCGCGGCTCTGCTGGGAACCGAACCGCGCGACAGCTGCTGCTGTTCGGACCGGCCAACTCCTCTCACTGCGTTTGCTGTTCGCACGCGAACACCGCCGCGCCGTCCCACCGACCGACTAAACCACGCATCAGATGTGCGCTTCTGGGGCGGCTGTCTGCAGCCGTCAGCGGCGGTGCGGCCCCCATTCAATACGCGACCAGTGGTGACCATTCATTGCCGGGTCGGGCGACGAGCGTGTGTGTGTGTGTGTGTGTGTGTGTGTGTGTGTGTGTGTGCCGGCCCAGCTGGCGTGTGCCTCCGTTCGTAAAAAGCGGCGCGCTTCGGGCGCGGGACTCGGCGGGCCTCGCGTCTCCTCGGGCTCGCACTGCTTCGCCTGCTCGCGGCGGCAGGCAGGGCCCCTCACAGGCCGCTGCTGCTGCTGCTGCCGCTGCTCCAGTTCGGCGGCGTGCAGTCGTCGATCACAGAGAGGGAACAACAGGGAACGGGACTGGAACAAATCCCCCAATCCCCCTCCCGCGTGCAGCGGCCCTGGCTGCCAGGGTCCTCCAGGCCATAACGACCGGAGCCCGCGCCGCGCCGGCGTCCGTCACGCACTGGGAATGCGATGTAAAGGGGATCATAACACGGAATCGATTTACTGTAAAGGGAGCTGTTTGAAGTGAGCAGCGCCAGCCTCCACTCGCTCGGGCCTCGGGGGGAAAACGGCCATAGGCTCTTGCGGCCCGCCCGCCCGCCAGGGGGAAGGGGGGGGGGCGCTGTACCTTTTCGTGGTTATTTATTTCCCCGCGGGGCCATCGGAGGGGCAGCGAGCGAGTGGGCGGAGGAGGAGGGCCCAAGCGGCAGCAGCAGCAGCGCCCGGAGCCGTGCGGCCGCGCGGGACTGCAATTTGGGAGCGGGCGAATCGACAACCCGTTGCCTCTCTCTCTCTCTCTCTCTGCACTGTTTTCGGGATTCACAAAGCTTATTCAATTTTTGAATCCCGCGCCAACAAACTTACAGCACACAGTCGATTCCCAGATCGACCATCGACCACACAATCGATCAGCACGGGATTGGGTCGCAGCCGCGGCGGTGACCCTCCCCGCACACGTGTCACACACACACACACACGTGTCACACACACACACGCACACACACGTGTCACACACCGCGGAGCCCCGCTCCCCGCCTCGCTGATTGTTACCGCACAAGCGCCCCTCTACATCATCGGAATATTTATCCGACGTCTAATTTACATTGACCGCCGCTGCTGTAGCCGTGTGTGCTCTTGAATAATTGCCGGTCGTATGGGCGTAAGTCTAATTTCTTCATTACCATCCGCGCACAGTCACAGGTCGGCACGGCGGCAGTCGCTGACCCTGGGCATTGATTCGGCTCACCTCAGCATGTAATAGCTCACGGAGCGCCGCCACGAGCCGCCGCCGCTCATCGGCGTGTGTGTGTGTGTGGAGCGCCGCTGCCGCGCCGCGTGCGGTACGTGGCGCCACCTGCCGGCACATCCATTCATCCGCGGTGTCCTCGCGGGGGGTCCGCAGGGCCACGCGACGCGCGGACAATATCCAGGACTTTGCCGTGTCATCGAATGTGATGCAAGGCCGCGCACGCACTTGCCACTGTCACGAGGCGGCCGGCCGCGGCGGTGCGGCCTCACACACAGTGCCAGTGCCAGGGACGCTTCTCACAAAGTCATTTTTTTAAAATAAATTTTTCCAATTTAGATTATGATAAATGTTGGCGCAGAAAATAATTTCTCAGAAATTAAGCCAGATATGTTTTGGCGCTGAACGCCTCAGTTTAACTTCGGAGACCGCAGATCCCCCCCGGGAACGCCTCCGTGACCCCGCAGGTCGCCGCCCAGGTCCCCGCTCAGGCCCCCGCACGGGAAGACGACCCGCTTCCCAGCGCCCTGCACGCCGGCCGCCTACGAATGGCCGCCTGAATGTAGGCCATCCCCTTCAAAAATGTGGGAGCCGTCGTCGTCACACTACCCATCTCGCTTCCTCCCCGCGGCGCGGTATGGTCCACGCGGACTCTCTCTCTCTGTCTCTCTCCTTGTGTCTGTGTGTATGTGTGTGTGTGGGAGGCCGCCGAAAACGAGTAGTCCACGCTCGGGCTATAAAGCGGTAGGGGAAAGGACGCCGACGGCACTTGTGGTGCACTAGAGGCGTCCCGCGGCGAGGCTGTCGTCGTGGCCGCATGAGGTCCCCGACGGCGGCCCCCGGCGGTCCCCGGAGGTCCCCGACGGCGGAGGGCACGCACGAGCACGAGCCCCCGCAAGAAGCGCGACGGGAATCCCAGACCGAAACTCACAAGTGCTTACATTTGTATAAATGCAAGAAAAAAAATATGAAAAAAAAATTTTAGAAATAAAAATAAAATTAGAGCGCGGCCATGTCACTTACGGATCCGTTCCAGCCACGCGTCATGTGTGTCACAACCGCCGCGTACCTGGAGCGCCATACGACGAGTGCCGCGGAACGGCCGTTTGGAAAACAATGCCTTCTATACGCCACATAACACGATGTGTATAAAGTCTCTTCCTGCTCGCCCCGATATAATCAGATTGGCTTCCCCTCTGTGTGAGTGTGTACGTCTGTGTCGAGGGCGCGCGCCGCGACGTGTCGAAGCTAACCTAACCTCACTGCGGCGGCAGAGGGCACTCCGCCATCACTCACACCTACCCGGACGGTGAAAAGAAAAATCCGTTTCTGGAAAGGACGGTGCGTGTCGGTGCCCCATTAGGGCCCCATTAACGGGCACCACGCTTATTTTCTCACACCACGAAAGAAAGGAGGGCACTTACTAATCGGTACCACCGCTCGTTGTGTCGGGAGAGGAGCCCGCGTTAAATTCAACTTTACTCGCGCGGTGATCGAACGCGCGGCAGAAAGAAAGGGACCGCCGCCGCCGCCGCCGGGGCGGGTCAGGCGGGGTCGCTGCAGCCCGGCCTCTATGACCCGCACAGACGGACCTGAACAATTGAATCGCGGGGGCCCTGTGCGTGTGTGTGCGCGTGTGTCTGTGTGAGTGTAGGCCGCCGCCGCAGCCGCCGCCGTGGCGTTTGTCACTCCGATGGCCGCGCCGATACCGCACTTTACGATAACGCGATGCGAGGCGCGGGTGGCGGCGGCTCGCTGCTCCTCGTTGCGTGCCGGCCGCTTTTGCTGCGGGCCCCGCCGGGCTCCGCAGGGCACACGCGCGCGCGTGGGCGGCGGCGGCTGCGTGACACGAGGGGCCCGCGCCGCACGCGAAACTTATATTCAATAAGGCACGCACACACACTCATGCACCCTGTGTGTCCTTGTGCGCCCTGTGCGTAAATCTCCTCCGCACCTGCAACACACGGCGGGCGGGGCTGCCGCCGTTATGTACCGCCGCAGACGGAAGGGCCCCCAGGGCGAGTCCTTTATTGCGGAGGCCGAGAGGGCCGAGGAGGTGTGACAGTGACACGTTCGGCTCCGGTTATCGGTCCTCTCTCTCTCACTCCCTCCCACCCTCTCTCTCTCTCTCTCTCTCTCTCTCTCTCTCGCCCTCGGGCGGGCTGAGCGCAGCTGTCTGTGTGAGGGGGTTGCGGCGCACGGACCACAGCGGCGGCGGCGGCTGCGCGCGACGGCCGCCGAAGAGTGATAAATGGAGCAGCCCGATTGAAACTGCGTATTAATTGGCCGAGTGTGTTCGCTTTGTTCTCACCCGACGCGCTCGCCGCGGCACGCGCGCGCGAGTGTGTGTGTGTGCGTGCGTATGTGTGTTGCAACCACCATTGATCAAGCGACGACCACGCGATACCCATTACAATGTATTTATTATATGAAATGAGAGGTCATCAATATACTACTATCTGTACCATTTCCCCCCCTCCATCGTATTCCTTTCTTTTTTTTTCTTTTCCGTCTCGTTCGAGAAGTGCATAAGCAGCGCGGCTGTTGGCGAATGTTTTTCCTCTGCGATAAAAGCCTTTGTGGTGCACTCTGGCCGTGTCCGCGCCGCGTGGTTCAGCAGCCGCAGCCTCCCCGGGAGGGACGGAGGGTCGGGAGGGGCGGAGGGCCGGAGGGGCGGAGGGTCGGGAGGAGCGGAGGGCCGGAGGGACCTCCTAACACCACCGCCGGGACGTCGCTCCCACCGTCAACTCAGGATGTTTACGGCCGCCGTCCGGCCCCTGGGAGGCCCCTGGGAGGCCCCTGGGAGGCGGCAGTGCTCAGTAGTCAGCGGGGCACACACACACACACACACTCTGTGGTTTTCGGGGAGCGCTACGCGCTCATACGGTAGTCGGGGCCGGTGTAATGTCATGACACATCGCGGCCCGGCAGCCTCGCTGACCCTCAGGACCCCGCAGGGCCCCGCGGTGAGTCATCCTACCGCACGGGGTTTCCTAGTCGGGCCGCGTCCTGCCGGGTGGAAACTCTACACGGAGTCATAACGCTGGCTTTCCTGTGCGCCGCCCCGGCGGTGACCCGTGTTCGGTTTTTGAGCGCGAATGCGCTGCCGCTCCCCCCTCCGGGGCCTCGGCGCGGTGCGGCGGTGTGCCCCGCCCCGTCCTCCCCCCGCGTCGGGCTGGGAGGAGAGTAAGATGGACTGCGTCTGTCAGGGCCGGGGCCGCCGTCCCGTCCCGTCCCGTCAAGGCTCGTCCCGGCGGGCCGCGGCCGGCGTGTGGCCGCGACTGACACACCGGGGCGGGTTCCGGTCCGCGAGGCGCACTGCTCCGTATTCACATTCAGATTGGGAGATCCCCGCTGCGGCCGCGGCACCGGCCGTCTCAACAGGTTTCTCTCCGGGGGCGGCGGCGGCTGCGGCGGCGGCGGCTTGCCCGGTGTCCACCTGCGATCCGCGTGTATGACTCTTACACGGATTCGTCGTGTTGCTCACGACGCGGTTCCAAGTAGTGTTGCCCCGCGATCTTCATTTATTAGCAGGTGATACATATAACACCACCTACAAACGGCAGCGGCTTCTACTCTCATGCGGCAGCAAGAGTAAATATATATAGGCCGCCTGACCCTACCGGGGGCGGCCGCGCCCGCGCCGCGCCGTGCCGCGCCCGCGCCGCGCCGCGCCGCGCCGCGCCGTGCCTCGCCGCGCCGCGCCTGTGCCGCCCGCAGCTTACGGGCGGCCGTTTCCCAGCCCGTAGCTCATGAACGGTCGGGTTTAGATGGGTAGTGTAAGCGAGCCGATTTTAGCACGGAGTCTAGGCTTTCTGTTGGTACACATATCATTACGATACGACCATTCTAGAGCGATGTAGAGCTCCCGATGTGCGCCCGACCAGTCAGACATTACCCTTTGTGAAGCCGTAGCTCTTGGACGGTTGCTCATAGATGGTGGGTGTAAGCGAGGCGATTGCAGTACAACGTCTAGGCTTTTCGACAATATACGTATCTTTCTGATCCGATCAACCTAGAGCGATCTAGAGCACCCAACATGTGTGGCCGAGACTGGCGCATGGGGCGCGCATAGGCGCATCGGCCTACAGCGGCGGGGCCCTCCAGGGCGGCAACAGCGCCTTCGCCTCCCCCCTCCCCCCTCCAGCTCCCCTCACCCTTCCTCAGCATCTCGCGCCCCGCAGACCGACTAGACCGGCAGGACCGCACTACCCGATAGGTGGCCCACCCTCCAGGCGCTGACCGCCACGCGCCGGTCTCTGCTCCCAAGGGTCACACGATTCCAGACCAATACCTAGGCTGTCCGACGACAAGCGAGATCGAAAGTGTGTATCACCTGCTGCCATGGCAACTGTTGCTGGCATTTTTTTTTTTTTTTTGTTGTCGGCCACCAGTCAATGAAAAGCGCACGCCTCGGAGAGACAGGGGCGGAGCCACTCGGTCCGCGGGATTAAACAACACGGATTCGGCACGTGCGTGGCACGCGGACACACACGTGGACGGCTCTAATAGGCTTTGGCCACTTGTCACTTCGGAGCTTTTCTTTTCGCATGGGACAGAAAGAGATAGAGATGACTGACAGGGAAAGAGAGCGTGTGTGTGTGCGTGTTGAAGAGCGAAAGAGAGAGAGAAACAGTTAGGAACTACGGAGGGAAGCGGACGCAAGGGGCCACCGAGGGAGCTCCGGCGTGACCTCCGGCAAAGGCAAAAGTTAATCGCGCTGCAAAGAGTGCAGTTAATACTTATTTGCCCGTAAACCCCCCAGCGGGGAGTGTGAATACAGCGAGTCGAGTGGTGGGGGGCGGATCCCGCGGCGGGCGCGCGCGCGTGCACAGAGCCGCCCGCCGTATTATCTTTATTTTATAACCCGAGTTGCAGCAGGGAAACGTGCGCCGAGCGTCTTCACCCCCCCCCCTCCCCTCCCCCCTCCCCCCTCCCCTCCCCTGTCGCCCTTGACACCCGCACCGGCCGCCGGCCGCTGCCGTGTTTCGGCGCTCCGCTCGTTCCGCCGCGAAGCCTGACCTTTTTGCGTTTTACACACATTTGCTTTACTCCGGCCGACTTCGGAATGAGGCTCTCTTCGGGACCGTTTCGACGTCACTAAAATAATCTTCACGTCGCAGAGGAGGCGGTCCGCGACTGCCCCACCGCGCGCCGCAGCTCCCGCGTGGACAAAGGCGTCGGCCAACACGTGCAGCGGGAGGCGGGCCGCTGCAGGCGCTGCTCGCAGGCGCTGGCGCCCGGCAAGCAGTACATCATTAACATAATTGGTTTGCGCACACTGGGGGCGCATTCGGGACTAACAGCGGCGGCACAGTGTGCGCGCCCCCGCCGCCGCCGCAGGGCTGCCGCAGGGCTACCACAGGGCTGCCACAGGGCTGCCACAAGCCGCCGCCACAGGGCTGCCACCACGAGCTCCCCGAGCGCCGCAGTACCGGCACCTTCAAACCTTACCGGGGAGGCCGTGTCACGCCTCGCGCGCGCTCCCAACGCCCTCCCGAGCTGACGACGGCTGACGGCTGGGCGCTGCGGCCGCGCCGAGGGCCTGTCGCACACAGTGGAGGGTGTGGTGGCGAGGGGCCGACGCCGCCGGGCGCCAAAGAATCTCCTAATTAACTAATCAGCGCGTCTTGTTTGAATGGGCGAGCATCGGGACCGATCGGGGCGCGGCGGGGCGGCAGTCCTCACGGCACACACGGAGCGGGACAGAGAGAGAGAGAGAGAGAGAGAGAGAGAGAGAGAGAGAGAGAGAGAGAGAGAGAGAGAGAGAGAGAGAGAGAGAGAGAGAGAGAGAGAGAGAGAGAGAGGGAGAGACATAATGCGCCTCAGTGAAACGCTCCTGCCTTGTTGAGTTTCACCCGCTGACAGCGGTGACCGTTTCGGCTTGACGCCTCGCAGGTAGGCAGCCGCGGCCCGGGGGAGCACGCGTGCCGTGCGGGCCGCCTACCCGGCCGCCGCGTTATTGCCTGTGGCAAAGGTAATTCGGACGTCTCCTTTTTGCGCATGTCGAACGACGCGCGCGTTTAAGCAAGAGAGGGGAGAAAAAAAAAGGGGACAGAGCACAAAAAGTGGGGCATAAGGTGCCGGAGTGCAACATTTACTTCTTGATCGGTGTGCCCTAGATGATCGCCGTGTATGCGAGGGGGGGAGGGGGAGCCGAGTGTGATGATAGGATATAGGCCCGGGAGAGTTCTTGTCTGCCGATGAACATCTCAGCTGCTGCTGCTGCTGCTGCTGCACGGCGCACAACCCTCCGCTATCTCGCCGTCGCCATCTCCCGCGTGGATGACCGTGCATGGGGGCGGATCGTACGTGCGCATTTTCTATTTTATAATTACCGGTCGCACCCGCTGCAGCTTCGGGTGCTGCGAGGTGTGCGGTACGGCGGTGGCATCACTGCGAGGCATCGTCGAAGAGAGTTCTCGAGTGAGCTGTAATGAAAGTGTATGTTCGCTTCGACGTGGCCGCCCTTTCGAGGTCCGGCATGTGCCACCTCTCTCTCTCTCTCTCTCTCTCGCTCACTCTCTGGCTCTCCTTCCCTCTCTCTCTGCCTCGATCGTGATTTGGATTGGCTGACTTGCACACACGCGGGGCCCGTGCGGCCGGCCGGGACGACGGCTCCGGTGATCGTGTTGTAAAGAGATTATTAAAAACAATGGGCCCTCACAAAAGGGAGCCAAGGCGGACGCAATAGAGTCGTCCGCCGTCCCCCTGATGAGCCGTGGGCCAACCGCGCCGCCACCTCCCACGGACCCATATGGACAGAGCGCCGCACGGCACCGCCTGCCCTTTGGCCACAATGGGCTGCTTGCCTCAGAAGGATGGCTCGCCGCTTCGCAGGGGCGCCCCGCACGCGTCCAAATGAGCCATCACACGTGTGACAAGCGTGCGCTCACGCCTGTGCCCGGCTCGTTCTCCACGTGGACTTTCCTCCTCGTCCTTTTTGTTTTCTCAAACGGCTTACGCCGCCGCGCTCGCTGGCGTGGCGCGTTGAACTGCTCATCTCTGTTCAGCCGTGGGCTCGGTCAGCTGCGAGGTTAGGTTAGGCCGAGTCGTCATCAAGAGCGAGGCGTTTTCATCGCGCCGCTGCTGGAGTGTCTCTGCGCGCTCCGCACTGCCGCCGCCGCCGAGGGGATCTTGACACGAAGTGGGGCGTGCGGGGCGCGGCCGCTGGGGCCGCTGGGGCCGCCGGGGCTTATCGTGACAAATGTGACAGACACGACTCCGCCAATGTTTCGGAGCGTCGCTATCTGCGCTGGCTCTGCTCGGCTCGACCCGGCCTGACCCTATCCGCCGGGACGCCGTCGGGCCGCGCGGGGCCGCGGGCACGCCGGCGCAGCAGCCGACGGGACGCCGTCGGCTGCGTGCGGCGGGCGTGCGCGCGCGCTCCCGGCCGACGGCCGTTGCGTCACCGCCGCCAATGATAGCGGGCGACGCCGCCGCCCGTTGTCAGCGGCGTGCCGGCCGCGGGGTCACGAGCGGAGCAGACCGCCATAACCTCACCGGGGGGACCGAACCCCCGCGCCGCCGTCTGTCGCTGCACGGCGGCGTGCACCTCGTAGCTTCCGCCGGGCTGCCGCCCAGTGCAGGGCGGTCTGACTGCGAGCGCCGTTTGGCCCCGGCAGTGCGAGGGAGATGACCACAGTCAGATGTGTCGCCCCGTCTCTCTCGCACTCACGCCGCCTCCCCCCTCCGGCCGCTTCCGCCGCGGTCCGCAGCCTTGCGGGACCTTGCGGGGCCTCGCCGGCCGATAGGTGCGAGCCCGCGTCGGCCTGCACAGTCATACTCATTAATCAAGCGTTTACTGCGGGAGGCCTCCCTTCCGGCTCGTGTCAGCGATGCCCGGTGCCCTCGCCTCGTGAAACGCCATTTAACTTTTTAAAGTCCGTTCTTTTCATCAGAAGTTTTTTTTTTAATTTGCTTAATTTTTTTCCGGTGTTTCCATATATTTTTGCGAGTCTTTTTTTAAAAAAATAAATTAGGGTTTAGCTGTTTTGTATTTTAAAATACGTCCGGCACCGGAGTCTTTCTCCCTGCGCGGACGGCGCGCCTGGTCTCTGCGCGCGGCGCCAGTGCTCCAACGTCCGCCTGCGAGAGCGAGCGGCGGCAACCCAACCGGCACCTGGCCGCCACGCCCCGCCACGCCCCGCCACGCCCCGCCACGCCGGCCACGCCCCGCCACGCGACCGGCGGCACGAACTGACTCGCCGCCGCGGCGCGCGTTGAGGTCTCCCGCACGGTCAGTGGGAGCACAGAGCAGAGCGCGGCGCTGCTCGAAAGGTCGCGCCGCCATAAATCAGGGCAGCGAAACACACTCTGTTCGGTGAAAATCGTCGCGGTCGCTGTTTCCCCATTTGAAGAAAAAGCGTTCCCTTATTCTGGCCAGGACGGGTCGCCATCATTTTACCACTTCAGGACCGCAGCGGTATAGCTAATATTCGCGCCTCGCCGCGCGTTCCGGCGCCGTTTCAAGAAATTCCTGAGGATATTCCACGCGCACCCGCACCGCTAGTGGGAGGCGCACCGCCGCCATTACCCCCTCCCAAGCGGCCGCTAATTAGAATGGACATACACACCTCTAACGCAATCAATAAATCAATCGGCAGAGCTATCGATCAGTCAGTCAATCAAAACGGGTGAGAGAACGGACTCGGCGCGCGGTCACCCGGCCGTCTCCCATGCCGTAGATGGATGGAGTAGGAAGGGGAAGGGGGGGATCTTTGGGATGCAACACAGTAGCAGGGCCGGACGTGGGAAATGCCGTGTGCCGTCTGCATAATTTTGAATACTGGTCGGCTGCTCTGCTGCTGTGCGAGACCCTTCCTTCGAGGACGCGAGCGGGGGTAACTGCCCATCAATTTAATTAAATTCTACTCTTCTCTCGCCCGCGTTGTCACCGTGTGTGTGTGTGTGTGTTGTCCCCGGCGGAGCCGCGCGCGATCAAGCCAATTTATCGGTGATTGTCTTTGACATTCAGAGGCTCCTTAACTGCTCAGCCCGACACGGACGAGTGGATCGCCCACCTAAATCCGTCCCGGGCCGCAGCCGCAGCGGCGGGCCCCGGCGGGCCCCGGCACGTAGACACGTCACGGGACTAGTTCGCCCGGCCGGGGGCTCGCGGCCCGCTCCGAACGGTGCCGGCGTTTACGCGGTAAGATTATGTTGGCCCCGCCGTGTTGGGGGACCCTTGACAAGGACCAGCAGCACCCCGGGGGGCGCCGCGCACTCGAGGAGGAGGAGGAGGAGGAGGAGGAGGAGGAGGAGGAGGAGGAGAAAGAGGAGGAGTAGCTTGGCGGCTAACGGATGGATGGCTGCAGAAAGTCGTCTGAAAGATTTCAGGAAATCAATAGGGAGGAAGGAGAGCACCGCGGCCACACGGCGGCGGAGGAAGTGGTCGAGTTAACACAATGCGCTCGGCGCGGTGCTCGTGGGCGGCGGCGGCGGCGGCGGCTAGCCTTTGCCGCGGATGGGCCGGGCCTCCTGGCCAGGGCTCCCGCTGCTGCTGCCGCTGGTCGGCCGGCCTGGCCTGGCGTTGTCCGACAGCACAAGCCCACCAAATATGGCCCATTAAATTGGCAGAACTACTCCGGTGCTGCTTCTGCCGCGCGCACGGCCTCCTCCTGGCCCCGCCTGCTGGACCTGACCAGAGCGGGCAAGTGCGTGAGGGAGGGAGGGAGGGAGGGAGGGAGGGAGGGAGGAAGGGAGGGACGGGGCGGGCGGCAGCGGCCGGGTCCGGCCGTTTGCTGCCGTTCGGACGCCACCCGGACGTGGAGGCTGCGGGCGTCGCGGCGGCGGGGCGGCTGGGATGGCGAGCCGCCGCCGCCGCCGCAACGTCGGCCGCCCTCCGCACCGACAACACACACCGGACACTTCTGCTACAGTCACAAAGTTCACAAGCTCGGTGGTCCCCGGCACGCTGTCAGCAGTGTAGCGCGGCGCTGCGCCCCACGGGAAATCGGATTAGCGTCAACACACGCGGCCGCGCGGCGCCGCCGCTCCCTCTGCCTAATAAGATGTTGTTTCCGTCCCCATAACCAGCCGCGGACCAGGGGGGCCGGGGGGGGAACCGCAGGAACCGAAGCCCGCACACGAAAAGTGGCTGCGATATCCATCTCCACCTCTCTCTCTGTCTCTCTCGCTCTCCTCACGGCCCTCTGGCCCTAGCACGCCCCCCCCCCCACACACACACACACCTGAACACCATCCATCCTTGGGGACGGGTTCGAGAACTACTAATGACACCGCTACCACCATTCAGCAGTCCCGCAGAGCCCGCCGCGTCGGGCCGGCATTCCTGCCGCGTTATTCCTGCGGATTGTTATGAGGCGAGTGCGCGCGCACAATCCGTTTATCCACACCATTTTCGCTCTCCGTTTCGCGCGCGGCCGCATTTGACCGGGCAGGGGGAATCTCTGACGCGAGCCTCTCTGCGGCCTGTGAGGTCGTGTTGTACACCGGAGCACGCTGCTCTGTCTAGGACCGAAACTTTTTCTCTCGCTGTCACAATTTTCACAAAACCTTAACGTGCGTGATTGTTATTTATTTTCAAGGGCCGCGGGTGATTGTCTGGCCTGACCCTACACCACCTGCATTATTGTCCTCAGCACCGCTGCGGTGGCTGCCGCGGAGTGGAGGAGGGGGGGGGGGGGGGGGGGCGTTGTCGGGGGCAGGACGGGAGCCCGTAATGAGATGTTGGTTCGGCCGGCCGCGACGCGGTGCCGCGCTGCTGCCCTGTGGCCGCGTGGCCGCCGCGTGGCCGCCGCGTGGCCGCCGCGTGGCAGCCCCGCCGCCGCGTGTGGGTGATGGAGAGGGTGTCGTGTGGATGTCACGCCGTTGATGGTGAAGCCGGCTTGCCGCCGCTGCCTGCCGGCCAGCCGGACCTGTTTTGCCGTATGTGCCTTATCTCCCGTGGCTACTGGAACCATTTGGCCTCTCAGTCTCAGTGGGCACAGACCGCGTGCGTGTGTGTGTGTGAGCGCGCAGACACTCACGCTCACACACGACGATAAGGTTATTTGGACCCGCAGACGACACACGCAGAAGCGAAACCAATCGCCGCGTGACGACTTTTTTTTCGGGGGAGGCGGAGGAGATGAAGACGTAAAAGCTTAAAAATGCGCGAAACACCACACGCCCGCACACCCCAGAGGAGGCTATTAAAATAAAATAAAAAATGAGAAGGCAAAAATGGAGTGATGTGTTAAAAAGGAGAAATCGTGCGTGGCGCTTCGCTCCGCTCTAAATCGATGGCGTGACGCGATCCGCATGCGTGCGCTCAAACAGAGTGTGAGACGATGCTCGGGCCCACTGGTCCCCACTGGTCCCCACTGGTCCCCGAGACTGGGCCCCACTGGCTCGCAGAGATACAAGACCGGCGGTGCCGATCCATCAGGGAGCATTCAACCTGAAAGATCAACAGACGTATATTGGAGTCAAATCGTATCGCCGAAGAAATGCCAAACGCCCACTCCATTACATCGCGTGTCTTCGAGCGCCGGGGCTGCCGCTGTTCGCCGGATTTTTCCTCCTGACCTACCACCGCCGGCATTGCGTCGGTCCTCGTAAGCAGGCCGATTACAATCCGATAACCATCACCCTCATCATAGATTGCCCCGTTGCGTAATGCGGCACCGCGCCCGCCCGCCGCGCATAAGCCCTTATCGTCGCGCCCGATCCCTTTGAGCACGCAGAAAGTTAAAATTATTGTTTCGCCTCCCTTCTCGCCACCCTCTTTGGCCGGCCGGCCGCGGCCGTACTCACTGCGCTTTTCGATCTCGCAAACGCGGCGGCCACGCGGCGTATTGGAAGATTTCGATCTAACTAGCTCAGCCGGCCGGCGAGAGGGTAGCAGTAGTCGTCTCTAGTTCTAATTAGTACGGAGCGCACTATCGCTAATGCAGAAACCGTGTTTGTCAGGGGGCGTGGCGGGGCCGAGGCCCGGCGGAGGCCTGGCGGAGGCCTGGGGAGGCCGGCGGCGTGCGAGTGCGGTCCGGCGTACCTGACATTTCATTCTCGGATACGCCTGTGCGCGGCGGCGGCGGCGGCGGCCCGCGGGTACTACGCGCATGCGGGGTATGCCCAAGCATGGCATTCGTCGGCATGTCGCCGCCGAGTTCAAGGGCTGCCGGGCTGCCTCTGGCGATAAGTCCCACCGGAGGCTCCTGTGGCGCATAATCGGGGCGCGCCGTGCCCCCTCCGCACCTCACCGCCGCCGGCCCGTTTCAATGGTGGTCATCCGAGCTGAACCTGAATGGAGCGGCGGCGTCGCACCGCAATCAGTTTGTCATTACTTTGGGGCGTGACGCAATGCGAGGGGTTCGGCGCCTAACCTCGCCGAGGAGGCCTTTACCGCGGGCCCCCCGTCAACGCTCAGGCCTCACTCGGAAGCTGAGCAGCAAGCACCAGTGTCGCCCTGTCTGTGTGCGAGAGAGAGACGGGACGCCCCATTTGACTACGGCAGTGCGAGAGAGACGCCCGGCCGGCTATCTCTCAGATGGGGCGTCCTGTGTCTTCCGCACTCAGCCCACGTGCAGCACCCGGCCGGCAGCACACCAAGTCTTTTTCTTTACTATCCGCGGAATGGATGCTCGAATGATAAGTGTGGCCGGGCGCATGCCCGTGCTCCAAGGACGTTCGGGTAACTATCCTTGGACCACGAGAGCCGGCTGGATTAAGAGATCTCCCCCGATTTTTTTCCTTGTTAATTTTGGCATTTTCCCCCTCGTTTCCCCACGGTTGAACAGCCCGATAAGGTATATAATCAAGCCTACTTTGCCCGATCCCACCAGCACACGTGGCATTTTTTTCCCTCCCCACGCCGCGGTACGGGTGACATTTTTATATTCAGTATTTAATAGTTTCACAAAAACGCGGCGGAGCAATGAAAACTTGTTGCGGGAAGAGACGATACGAAGCTGCCGTTCAAGGTGGACTGATTAGGCAATACGACCGCGAGGCAGCGCTGCGTGTTTGTTTCCGTCCTGCTCCGTGTGGCCGCGAGGCTCGAGGCGGCTGGGCGCGGCTCTTTGTTTTGAGAGCCTTGACCTGCATTTATTATTGCGGCACCGCGAGGTCCATCGGGGGGAAGGATGGCCGTCCGAGCTGCTGACTGATGATGCCGGCGGCCCGCGCCCTTGTATGGGGGATGTGGCGTCAGGTGTCGGGCCGCCGGCCACCGTGCGATCCACTTGCGACACATAGAAAACACTCGGCACCCGGAGGGGCGGCAGCAGCGGGTCGTAGAGGTCACCGCGGTGATGTCTCTCTAGGAAACCTTCGCCGCCGCACCCACCCGCCCACCGCGGCCAGGCCGGACCAATCAGCGGGCGTCACGCGCCACGCGCGCCAAACACGTGCCCCGCACGCGCGCGCCCGCGTCACGCCGGCACGCGCACCAATGCGCGCCTCTTCCGCTCCCTCGCGCACCGAGCGCCCGCCGACCGGACGATAGGCATCCCGCACGCGCCAGTGCCGCCGTGTGGCCTACCTGCCACCGCTGAGGCACCGAAGCCGACCGCGATCCCGTCACAGTTCTACAAATTCGTCTGCACTCCACTTAAAAAAGTTGTCTGAACTTTCAAAAAAAAAAAGTTTAAATTTTACGAAAAAAAATTGTCCAAATTTTACGGAAAGTTTGTCCAAATTTCACAAAAACTGTGTCTGTATTTTACGGCAAAAATGCATTTTAAAGGAAGAAATCTATTCGAATCTTATTGGAAACTTTTGAAATTTCCTATTTTCCACCCCGGGAGAGCGCGCTGCCGGCTGCTGCGGCCCATTCATTCCTCGCCACACGACGCCTGGCAGCGACGCCACCGGCCCCCCGCGGGGCCCACCGCCCCCCCGCGGAGCCCCCCGCTGCATTGTGGCCGCCGTCGTTGTTGAGGTTGTTTGTCGGCCCAGTTCGTCGTATCGTTGCGGCGCTGGTGTGCTCTGCTGCCGTTGCTGCTCTGTTTAGGTTCGTTGTTTGAACTTTGAACTTAAGGTTGCCCAAGCTGGAGGCGTTCGTACATGGCGCATGCCTCTGTGTGTGTGTGTGTGTGTGTGTGTGTGTGAACGAGTGCGCGTGGCCTTGGTGTGTACGCTGCATGGCTACGTACCGAATGGGTGCGTGTGGTGGGGCTGCGCATGAGTCACTGCGGCGGCGTGGAGGGGGCTGCCGGTGGGGGCGCCGCCACCCGTCAGCCGCCGCCACCCGTCAGCCGCCGCCCGGGCCTAACCTAACCTCACTCGGGCACATTCCGCATGCACACGCCGCCGCCGCCCATCCTCCGCATAAACTGTTGGCGCTTTGTGTAGCGGTACATTTACACGCAGTGCTGGGAGACGGCTAGCGGATGGGGTGAGACATACTAGGGTGTAAGAGAGGGAGGGGAGAAATTGAAAATTGTTTATTTCCGTCTTCGATGACGTAGGACAGGCCCCTAGAGAGAGAGAGAGAGAGAGCAGGGGGTAAGACTTTTGGTGTGCGGCTGCTCTTGGAGGAGCGGCGACGCCCCGCGACTCCCCGCGACTCCGTCCGCGTACGTGCGCCACTGACATTTCATGAAATATGCCGGCCTCGAATCGATTATCGCCACCGTGTCCCGCGCGCGCCTCGCCTCGCCTCGCCGCGCCTCGCCACGTTGCACACACTCGCGCGCGCGCCGCCGCCGGCTGCCCGACTTTACCTTTGGACGAAAAGTCATTAGTTTTATTCGCAGCGGGGAAATTCTGTAACGAAATCCGTCCTTCTCTGTCTCTGCCGCAGTGGCGCTTGCCAGGCGCCGCGTGTGCGCGGGCACCCACGTGCTGATGTGTGCGTGTGTGTGCGTGCGTGCGCGTGTGTGCACACATACCGCGTCCCGGCCATCATGTGTTTGTAATAACCACTGAAGGGACCCGCTCTGCGCTTTTTGCTGGGAACAAGAAACGGTCCAGCAGATGTGAGTGTGTGAGTGTGTGAGTGTGTGTGTGTGTGTGTGAGTGTGTGTGCCGGCCGGATGGCGCCATTGCTGTCTCCCGGGGGGATAGCAAAACGTCCGCAACAACCGACGATTAGCCAGGACCAAAAAGGTACTCTTTATTTCCACCCTCTCATACCTCCTTCTCCCTTCCTCCTTCTCCTTTTCCTCCTCCTCCTCTTTCTCCTCCTCCTAAACATCTTTGCTTTTTTTTTCGCGCGCGGCTTATTACCACTGTGGGCAGAATTAGGTCGAGTGGTCGTTTTAGAGCTCCTGAAAGAAGGCCGGTAGCGAAACGAGAATCACCGCATTATCGGACGTTTCTCGGCCGATTCAGGAAACTGTACGCGATTTGTCTCGCGACGCGCCGCCAAAGTCACTGCTTCCTCAGTAGCGTGCGACAGAGAGAGAGAGACGCCGGGCCGGGCATCCCTCTCGCACTGCCGTAGTCAAATGGGGCGTGCCGTCTCTCTCGCACCGTCGCCACCACCGCACTTCCTCCTTTATCTGGGTCCGAAACACATCACACCAGCGCCTATCCGCGTCCGCGTCCACCTCATTTTTCTCCCTTCTCGCGGAACAAACTGCTCGCCGTCCCCCGTCGTCGGCAGCAGCGGCCGTAACTTGTCGCTCCTCGATGTAGATTACTTTTCACTGCCTCCCGGCCCTTGGGGGCTGCGCGTCGTGTGTGTGTGTGTGTGTGCGGCTCCCGTTTGGCTCCCGTGCGCATGCGCGCGCACCCCGGCCCGGCGCGCCGCCCAGAGGCATCACGAGGTGCCGCGAGCAGAGGAGGAGCGGCCGCTGCGGTGCCACCCAGCGACACGACCGTCGACGGAAAGTTCCCCGCCGCATACACGACCGACGCCGCCGTTCCGGAGGGCGCGGTGTGCTGCGTAACCGAACCTGACAAGTATCGAGGCTGTGCCGCTTTGCTCATGGGAATGGGGGCTGATCCGGATATTATTCCATAAAATTCCATCCGGAAAATTTAAAAAAAAAAATGAAAATTTTTGAACCTTTTCAATAACAAATAACTGTTTAAAAACGCAATTTTTTAAAAAAAAGTAAATATTAAAAATTTCCAAAAATGTTTTTGTTCACGACCAAGTGAGAGCACACCTCCCTAATTTATCGTGGATTTATTGCGCGCGAGGAAGAAGAAATGCACAGCAAGCAGCAGCTGCGTCCAATCGGGGCAAAAAAAAATAGTAGTCGATCGCAAATCAGCATAAAGGGCTGATAGCGTCATAAAACAGCGAACTATTAGCGGCGATCCCAGCAATGCGCCGATCCCGGCGCACCAAATAACTTGCCAGAACAATAGCCAGAAAACGGCTGGCTAGCGCGCGCCCCGCGTTCTCCGCCGTGTGGGGCGCTTATTTTTTTTTCTCTCTCTCTCTCTCTCTCTCTCTCTCTCTCTCTCTGTCTCACCCCCTCTCTTTTGCCCTAGCTCTCTTTCACCATTTCGGTTTCAATAGAAGCGCGGGCAGATTAAACCGCTTGCACAATGAAAGAATATTTAAGCAGTGCCCGGCGTCTTGTACTGTTGTGGGTGTGCGCGGCGCGCGCGACTTTATTTGTGACCTATGGGATTTCTATTCATGGGATTCAGTGCAATTACCATGCGGGTCCGCCGGCCGTGGCCGAGGCCGTGGCGGCGCGACCGCGCTGCATCTATTTTTATTTTTTCAGCGTGACGCGTTTCCATTGACGCCGATTGGTCCCCGGACGGGGGCGCGCGCTGCGGGATGACACCTGATTGGCCGCGGCTAGTTAGGCGCGTGACCAATCGAAGGATGAGGCGCTCGCGCGGTCGCGGATCTCTCAGACAGGCGTTTGCCTTGGCGATGGCATCTCGCGCGGCGGTGTGGGACCCGCCGGGGCGGCCACACCCGAAAACAACAACTCGCCGGGCCTGGCCTGGCCGCCCAGGCTCGGCACCAGCGCCTCGGGCGGGCACTTTAGCGCGGCCGCAGCATTAGCGCGACAGCGTGTGGCTGGGGTGCTGCTGGACTCCTCCCGCACCCCGCCGCTGCACTGAGAGCATCACGGGCCGCACGGCTGCACTGAGAGCATCACGCGGCGCGCGCGCCGCTATCGCGTGTCCCGCTTATCTAAATGCGGTGGAAGCGACAAGGCGGCGGCCTCATCCCGCGTCATAAATCTGGCTGCGGCCGCGTCCCGCCGCGTCCCGTGTGCGATACACGTCCCGGCCGCGATGACACGCCGGCGACGCTCTAGTTTCGCGGCGGATGTGTTATGCTAATGGAACATCGTTTGGGGCGAAACACACCCGCTTTCGGGGACGATATGTCACTGTCCATCCGAACAGCGCCGCCGCCGTCGACGGCGACGACGTGGACGACTTCATGGACGAGAATTATGACCTTCTGGCAGCGCGGCGCACCGAGCAGGGACCGAGGCCCGCGGGCTGCGCGTCCCACCCCATCAGCGGGCCGTAAATACCAATCACACATCCCGCCAATAAAAGGACATTATAAACGGCACGGCGGCGGCGGCAGCACAGCTCGGCCGCGCCTTCGCACCTCGGGGAGCACATCATTGCGCCTCCTTGATGGAGCGCATCTCGGACCATAACCCGCCCAGCAGCGCGCTCTCTCTGTCGGTCTTCCCCCTCTAAGTCTCCACGCCCCTCTCCGTCTGTCTGTCTCTCTCGCTCACCAAGAGATAAAGGAGAGCATGCAGAATTACTCTCTCAACCTCCCATCCGACTTCGTCTTTCACACTCGGACATTCACTGCAAACAGCGTCAGAAAACATTTCACAAATAACCTCACCTTCCCGGCTCTCTCTCTCTCTCTCTCTCTCTCTCTCTCTCTCTCCTTCTAACTTGTGGTGCAGAGAGGAAAACCGTCGCTGGTGCTGACCGTGCATGCAACGTTGCGGCTGGTCAGGAGGGTTCGAATCCCTCGGGCGGTCCCAATGCATCACTAGTTCTGGTTTCCAAAGTTCAGAACGCCCTCTTCACCTACAAAAATTTCCGCAAACACACACACACACACTCTCTCTCTTCGCTCTCTGTGTGTTTCTCCCCTCCCGTATACGAAATCTAAATCTAGGGCGACACGCAATGCGACGCAACTAGACGTGCAGCGTCATGCGGCCGGAGCATCACGACGGCCAGATGTGCACGACATGGCATCGGCGTGGTCGTGCCGGGGCTGCGGCCGGGCGGCGGCGGCCGGGCGACGCCGAGCCCTCCCAGCCTCCCAGCAACGAGGAAACGGACCCCGATGACGTCCCCGCCGTGTGTGTGTGTGTGTGTGTGTGCACGTGCGCTCACGCCGAGGCGGTCCCCGAACGACTGCACCAGACGGCCCGCAGCAGCAGCAGCCGCAGCCGCAGCCCTCGATAGTGTTCTATTGCCGTTTCGGGTCGTTTTCCCTCGCCGGCGAGTGCGGGGAGGTTCATACATCTCCCTGGGCGGCGGAGCCGACGGTGGTGCCGGGATGGTAAACAGCCGGGCCGCCGGGCCGCGCGTGCGTGCGGCGTGACGCGTCGCCCGCCGCCGGCCTCCGCGGGCCCCGCGGCTCGGCTGGCGTGTCCTCCCGCGGCCTGCTTTATGACATTGACGCTGAGATGTACCGCGCCGCAGTCGCCGTCGTGGCGCTGCTGCTGCGGCGGCGGGTGGCGGCGTCCGGGGATCCTATTTCATGTTTGCGAAACAAGATTTACTCGACCGGACGGGCGACGCGGCGGCGGCGTCGTCGTCGGGGGGACGACGCGGAAGGGCCGCCGCGACAGAGTTTCCTCGGGGGAAACGAGAGAAACTCTCCGAGCGAGTGTTGGACGTGTTTCACTGAGGCCCACGACGGACCAGGGGCACCGCCGGGGGGCCGCGCCGGAGGGGCTGCGACCCGGGCCGGCTGGCCGAGCCGTGCCACTCGTGCGTTCAGATCTCCCAGGGCGCCGCCAGCAGAGCCCGGCGGAGCCCCATCTCTGCGCGGTGCCCTCTTTCGAACCCACTTCTTTTGTCTCCGTGTCCCGCGGCGGGCTCCGCGGTGGACGACATATGGGCATAGTCCACGCCCCCGGCGCAAATGGGGACCCGGGGCACCGAGGACGCCGACGGCGCCGACGCACAGAACCCGCACTTTACGGCCGCGGGACTTCTCTATAAGGCAGCCGCCAATGACATCTTCCAAACGTCCCCCCCCCCTCTCTCTCTCTCTCTCTCTCTCTCTGTGTGTTAGTGATGTGACGTGCGTCACTGGGGCACCCTGACATAAACAGAATGCATACTCTTCAGTAACAGTTTCTTCTAGCAAACAGTATTGGAAAATATTCTATTTTTTTCCATCATTCCTTTGGTGTGGATTATGCTTAGCTCACGGCGCGACGGACGTTGTCATCGCGAGTTGCGGTGGTGGGCTCTCCTCTGTGTCGCTCTCTCTCTCTCCTGTCCTGCTGCCGTCCTCGTCTCTCCTGTGACGTGTGTGTGTGTGGCTGTGTGTGTGCGCGCGCGAGCGGGGAACGAGCCCCACACGACCTCTCGCCTCTTTCGCTTCATTAGTGAGCCCGACAGATCTCATTGAAACATTATCCGAGCGCGCGGTGCGCGGCGTGCTATGCGGCAGAATTCCCTCCCGGCCTCCCCCGCCCCTCCCCGGCGGCCCCGGCGGCCCCGGCCCGACCGGTCACAATGTCGGGGCCCCGCTGCCCCCCCCTCCCCCTCCCCGCGCAGCGCTGACGAGCCGGTGGGGGGGGGGGGGGACATTGAATGCGCACGACGCTCATGGTTATGGCCTGGTCGATCGACCCAATCATTGTTTTGGAGTAAAAGTCACCGAGGTGAGGGAGGTGGCATAAGGTGTACACACAACGGTTAAATTACTTCCAGACGATTTGAAACACCGCGCGGCTGCTACCTGCAAAATGACGCCACTCTACAGATGTGATTTTTTTTTGAAAACGGAGGGGAGGGCGACTTGGTGCTGTAGGCGCGGGGATTCTGTTTTGGTTCCGCGCGCGTCACATGGGGCGTTACGTGGTCGTCACCCCGCCGTGCCGCGGCGACATGCACATCCACCGCCCAACCTTGGGGCGTGACGTCCCTGGCCGCGGGGAGCTGCGTGACTTTGCACGACTCGCAGCCACTGCAGCGGCGAAAATTCGTGACCATTATCGTGATAAAAAAAGGGGGAGAGGGGACGAGGAGGAGAAGAGGACAGAGAAAGAAAGAAAAAGGATGTCGGAATCTAATAATCTCACGACGACCCCCCTTGACGGTAACGGCCAATTGGCCGGGCCACTGGTGGACCCTCAGCGGCGGCGGCGGCGGCGGCTGAGAAGAGAGCGGCCCGACTTGAAACAGGAGCGTCCGGCTGGAGGGGGCGTCGGCGAGGAGCAGCGCAGCGTCTGACCGCCGCGCGGGCAGCGCTCGCAGGCCTGGGCGCCCTCCTGGAGGGCGCCGCCGTCGTGACCTCCCCCTCCTCCCCGCCGCCACCGCGACCTTGACGGGCCGAAGATGCACCGCGTCGATAAATGCCGTCGTGGCGGCGGCGTCGGCGGTGTGGGATGCGCTGCGCTGCCCCGCTGCCCCGCTGCGCGCCGCGACCGCTGACCCGAGAGGCCCGGCCGCCAGGCCACGCCGTGCCGCCGTGCCGCCGTGCCGCCTCGGGGCACGAACCTCACGCGCGGCGCACGGCGCACGGCCGCCGGCCCACGCTGGGGGCGCCGCGGAGAGGCGGGGCTGCCGCGGGCTGCCGACAACGCGCCCGCCATTCAGGCCCTGCCGCCCGGCCCCGTTATTATTATGAAACTGACCCCCCGCAAGCAAAGTGACCTCACGACCGGGGCGCGGGCGGTGAGCCGCGGAGCACTTCCCGGATGAGCTCCCGCTTATCATCGCACGCGTCAATTATAAAAAGATAAGCCTCTCTCTCTCTCTCTCTCGCGTGTTCTCTCCTTTTCTCATTGATAAAGTGACAACTAAACTTTTGTTGGCGATCGCCTTCGGCGTAATCAATCTTGCTGAGCTCGACTTAACGCGGCAACAAACGTTCGGTAAATAAGCCCCTTTCCATACACCCGCAGACCCCCCTCTCGCAGACACCCTGGTTACCATGGTGACTGCAGTGGCGGCCCGGGCCATCGTGTCGCCTCTATCATGTCGCCTTTACAGAGACGTCCAACGCGCGCCGGCCGCCGCCGCCTCCTAAATCCCTCCCCGCCCAAATGCATCACCCATAATCGTCCAGTTATTCACTTTGATGCGATTCACTGCGGTCGCGCGGCCGTATTTCATGCTCCCATTCCCCGGACACGGATTTTCACTTGCCGCGCCCGATGGGAACCCCTGGCCGCTGACCCCTCGCGCCCCTCATGACGAGGCGCGAGACGAGCCCGAGACCTCTCATTACGACCCGGGCGCCATAAGTTCCTCGTTGTTAAAGCGACCTGCCGCTGCACGTCAGTACGCGTATGAAAAATAACGGGTAATCTCTGCTTTAATTCACGAGCCGGACCGCCCTTCTCCCCCCCCCCCTTCCCTGCTCGGGCATGATTTTGGGCCGTCTTGCGCGCACGCGTGTGAGTGTGTGTGTGTGTGCGTGTGTGATTTTCGTTTGCCATCTCACTGTCTTGCCTTACTTCACCTGACTCCGGCCAGTAAGTACTGTGGGTCATTTTCATGACGGGAAATCGCGCACGGGCAATTTGGACGTCCTTTCTCCCCCTGGGTGCCTTTCGCCAAACGACGCGGCGTGCGAGTGTGTGTGTGTGCGTGCCATCCTGTCGAAGATGTGTGGGTTATGAAAAAAAAATAATAATAAAGAGGCCCGACCCGCATCCCGACACGGCAAGTGCATCACCGCGATGCGGCTTATTGCGCGACGCCCAGACGGGCGGCCGGGATAGGAGACCGGAGGGCCGGGGTCTGCAAAACTCAAGGGGACGAACCGCGGCGTAAATATGCGCTCACGTGTACAGCTGCCGCAGCTGTAAAGAGATATCCTCGGCGTGCTCCTCGCAATAATTACCAGTGTGTGTGTGTGTGAGTGTGTGTGTGTCTTGTGGCTGGCCGCCCCTTTAAATCCTTGCAACCTGCCGAACCAACCCGCCACTTTGAACATCCCGCAGTTTGTAACTGGACGCGGCGGGCCGAACGCAAACAAACACGGATGAGTGACTGCGAGTACACGCTGTGTGTGTGTGTGTGTGTGTGTGTGAGCGCGTGCGGCGTCCGGACGTCCCCCGGGCTGTCATTATTGAATTAGCATCGAGCGACGTTAGAAAGCTGGCGTCGTTACGCTCGAGTTTTACTGGGCGTGTGACGCGTCGCGCGTCTGCACCGCCGCCTCCGCGCCACCCTCCGGGCTCTCGTGGACCGTCCGGGCTGTTGCCATGAGCTGCCATGAACTACTTTTCCAAGTTTCGAAGAGTTTCTTTTTTCCCCGACATAAGGCATTTGACTCTGTTCTGCGCCATCTCCATAACTGTCTGGTCTTCGCGGTTTTGCGCTTCCATTCTTTTGTGTTTGTATTCTTTACAGCAGCAGCGTCTGTTGTCCAAAACCGGAATGCACTGCTGATCGCCAAACAGTGGCTCAGCTTGTGTTTCACGATTCCCTCCCCACACACACACACACACACACACACACTCGCATGCTTTCTCCCGCACCCCGGACCCACTAGTACCCCTCCCCCCGCCTCTCCCTCCTCCCCGTGCAGAGCAGGGCAGATCTTGGAGAGGACCAGGCAACCCACATCTGCATAATGACCTGTATAATGGGCCTGCAAGGCGCGTACACCGTCCAAATAATGTTTCCATGACGCTGCCGGTCCATGGCGGGCCCCTGGCGGGCCCCTCTTCCCCGGGGCCATTACTTTCCTCCTCTCCTTTTTCTCTCGCCTCCTGTTGCACACACACACACACATGCGCATGTTGTAGCGGCTCCCGTTTCCTGTTCCTGGCGGTCCTCCCGAGTGTTTTGTCACCGCCGTGAGTTGCGCTGCAGTCTGCAGGTGCATACCACGGCCGCGCCGCGCCGCTCGCCGGATCTGGTTTTACGATAATGGCGCCGATACCGTGTCGCCTCGCGTTTTTCGTTACTTTCTTGTGTTATCCCCCCTCGTTAATCAGATTTATACAAAAAAAAGGAGAAAAACGCCTGTTATGGGAAGATCGTCTCCACAATCTTGCAAGGTGATCGGTTTCTGTCAGGAGGGCCTCCGCAGTACCCGCTCAGCCCCGAGCTACGTTTTCATTTTCGCTGCAGCGAGCAGCGTGCGTACACGAGAAACAAAATTTGCTCTGACGTCTTTCCACCGCGCCTGTGACAAATTTCTCACGAGCACAGTAAAATATACACCGCCCGATTTTTTTTTGTAATTTTTTTTTCCACAAGTTAACCTTGCGCTTTATCGAAATTCATGGTTAGCAGCGCCATTGTTGGGGTGGATAGAGAGGAGGGGGGGGGGGGGAGGGAACCACACGCCCGTTATATGTGTGCCATTGCACTCCATCACCGGGTCGCGGCCGGCTTGTCATGCAGCGAGTGTCTCCGGCCCGCCAAGGCCCCGCCCGGCCCCGCCCGGCCCCGTCAGGCCTTGCCCTTCCCTTCTCTTCCGTCGCTGTTCGTCTTCCGCGGCCCGATGCAGCCCGCAGGGGCCCGCGGGGCCGAGGAGGTGTTGCCGTGCCCTCACTCTGATCGGCCTAGACGACGGCCCGCCCATCCCTTTGTGGTACACCCCGCCCACGCTGCGTGGCTTCGCCGTCGCGGACCCGCCGCCGAGCCCGGCCCGCGAGCCCGGCGATTATCCCGGTGACAATGCGTCCCCGAAGAGTTGTTGGGCCTGTAATCATAGCGCGCGATGCGCCGCCACTAAAGCTCCTCTCTCTCTATGCCTCCTCTCTCTCTCTCTCTCTCTCTCTCTCTCACTCCGTCCCACTGTCTCGCCTTGTTCCCCCCTGTCTCTCTTTCCTTGTCTCTCTCTCTCTCTCTCACTCTGAGCCCCCCAGGCCGATCGCTGCCCTGTTCTTTCCACGGCACTTATCAGCGTGTGGCCCCGCGGCCCGCCGCCTCCCACTCGTTCCGCCGCCGACTCACTCAGCAACACCTTGTGTCGATGAGAGATTTTGGGCGCGTAGCGGTTGATGTGCGCTGCTACGCCCCGGTCCCTCCGGTCCCCGCGGAGACCTCCCGATCCGCAACGCCCGCTTACAACAACACGCTGAGAGGCCGGCCCTGACCCCCATCTGATGGCCGCACATTATTAAGAGGTGCTCTTTCGGATGTGACATTGAAGTCGCATGGGGCACCGTCTGCGGGTCCCTGAGGGAGGGCTGCACTCTGCTCCACCACGGCGGGCACTTTTTCCGAGGCAATCCGTTGGCATGATAAACCGCCCGAGGACGGGTCGGCGTTACGGCGTCAGCCCGGTTTAACATATATTTCACTCGTTCTGACAAGTTTTGCACGCGTGACTTGATGTCGGGCGCATCGCGGGACGCGCATCTCGCATGAGCGCTGCCCGGCGCTGCAGCGTGTGCGGGGCGACTTGTTGGCGAAGAATGCCGTTGAAAAACCCCCCGCGGCCGCTGCTGTGTGCGCGGAGGGGACGGGGCCAGCCTAGCAGGGGGAGGGCAATATGGGCACGGGAAAAAATGGAAGCGGTGACCACTGGAGGCGCCGTAAACATGATGCCCGGACGATCCTACGCCTTCTGTACCGGCAACGGCCGCTGTTCATGGCCGACGCAGCATCGCTTTGGAAGCATTTGAAATCCTCAGATACACTGCGCAGTCACCTTACAGCTGATTTTTTCTTTCTGTTATCCTTCTTGGTGTACCCTTATTACTGACTGCCGTATGATGGCTCGCCGGCGCACCTCGGCGCCGGGATGCGGTTGCAGCAATAGAAGGCGCACGTGTCTCACCTACAAGACGACGACTAAATCTTGTCCGGGCTGCTTGTACGTCCCATTGCATGGCTGCTAGTCCGTCGTCCTGAGGTCAGCGGAGGCGAGCGGGGACGGCACGGCACGGCCCGCTCGCCTGCACCCCACCCTTTCTCTTTATCTCTCCATCTCTCTCCCTCGCTCGCGATGCGACACGGCAAGCGAGTGAGACGGACGCTAGGCGACACTGCTCTGCTGTATGCAAATTAACCCATGGCGACGCCCACACCTCTCTACTTTGTGAAAAAAAACAACAAAAAAAATACGTGCGACGGCTTTAATGGCTGGTCCGGTCTGGGCTAACAGGGCACGCCGACGTCGTGGCCTGGCGACGGGACGTGCCGACCGCGCCGCGCGAAGTCAAGTCGGATCAACCAATCAGCCCGCGTGGTGCGGCACTCGCCTCGCGGCTGCGCGCTTTTTAGGCACGGAGTGAAACGGAGTTGCCTTATCGTCTCACCCCGAACTAGACTTTTTTTTTTTCTATGAAGCAAGTACTCTTATGGTAAAATTGAAACGACATAAAATTTCAAAAATCTGTCTTACAAAATTGTGCGTATCATTGCCACAAAGACGTCTGTCAAGTTTTCACATTCGAAAAACATCGCAAACTCGCAAAAAAAACGTTTTGAAATTCAGCTTTCTCACTCCACCCACATTGGAGAGAAAGGGATGGAGCTAGCCTGGTTCGGCTCGTCAGCTGGCTGTCTCCGTCATCTATCCTTTTCCATTCCACGGAAGAAAGCATGCCTTCCTCCTTTTTTGTGAAGCAGCCCACATTGTTGATGTGCCGAGCCGAGCCGGGGCAGGCCGGGGCCCCGAGCCACAGAGGAGTCCCCCGGTGCCGGCGGCAACAGTGCGACCGCCTCGCAGGAGAGTTAGGCCCGCCCCGCGCATGAGAATGTGAGCGGTCCGCTACCTTCAAGCTCTACTCTAAACCTACCGTCTTCCACTCGAAGGAAATTCAAACCGCGCCACAACTTAGACGACGCCCGAAAAAAATCCTTATCCAAATTTTAACAAGGCTCAAGTTAAATTTAAATGAAATTTAAACTAAATTCAGATAAAATTTAAACCTACTTTACATCAAATTTAATTCTGAATTTCAATCAAAATTTAATTTTACTCGAATCAAACCTAAATTAAACTTGAATCAAATTGTTAATTATTAATTTAATTTGCTTCCGTACACTCTGGGACTACCAGTATCTCACGAAGTGGGATAGTATTTTTGTATTCTGCTGCATATTCCCAAAGTATGAAAGTGATCAAATAATTCATGTACTTATTGGTCATCTTCGTGTGATATGTACATTTTTAAAATCAAAGCAAAAAAAAAAAAGAATTGAAATTGCGGCACAGTTAGAAAGTCTCCGGCCAACGTTGACAGCGGCCCCGCCACCCCCACGGCCGCGCCCCTCACCACACCGCACCGTTTCAAACTTCTCGGAACGCCTTGCGGCCTGATTTCCGCGGGGCGGCGGCGGCGGCCCCGGATCCCCGCGGATCCGCCTGCAAGAGCCGCCGCTGCCTCACGATGCGGCCCAAAGATTGTCGGGAGGCGACCGACTGCAAGTGTAAAATATTCCGCCGCCTCCCCTCCCGCCGCCGCACCGCATCGCGCTGCATCGCGGACGACGCCTCGCATTTGCCGGGCTGCCGCGAATTATGCATCCGTGGCATCGTGACTGGATGATATTAAAATCATACCTAGCGGATTCTGCGACTAAACTGGCCGTGTCCAGATGAATATGGAACGACGTGAGACACTATAGCAACACACACACACACACTAGCACGCCCAGGCGACGCTCATGCGAACAGACACATTGCGTCCTCACGCGCGATGTACAAATGGGCGAGAAAGCGGCGAAAATTGTCCGGGCGGCGTTTCGCCAAGGGAAATGAGAAACTGCTCGGTTCCACCCCACACAGCGGGGCGGTCGTACGGCACGGCGTGCGAGAGCACAGTGGTTGCGGCGTCCGTCTCAGAAGCGAACAAATATTTGTTACAATAACGAGAATCGCCGCCCCGACGTCGCGTCGCGTCCCTCGCGAAAATAAGGCATGGAGTTAGATCCAGAGTACTGCCGGAGCACTGTGCCAATTACACTTGACGACAGGCTGCGGGCGGCCGTTCTGACGCAGTAACCGCGGGCTGCGCCAGACTCAATGTGTTCCCTGCTTTTGCCCCGGCTTAAGCAGTATACTCGGGCAGCGAATGACACCTGCTACCCGGCGGGTGGGTGGCCGGCCTCTCGGCTCGCCCCGCCGCGCCGAGCGTCCGAAAACTCACCGCCGCACGCGAGTGTACCACGGCCCGGACCGGGATAGCGAGAGAGCGGGCGCGGGCCGCGGCGTTTCGCACGCGTCCCCGCGGGCCTGCCGCCGCCTCGGCCGGGCAGCGCTGCCGCTGCTGCTGCTGGGACAGGACAGGCGACGGGGCGGCCCCCAACAGTTTGTTACGCTTCGCAGCAAGTCTATTCTCTTTCGCCATTGATGTCCACTCCGCTGTGCCAGACTTGTGCCTCCTCTCCGCGCTCCGCTCCGTTGTGTATTGATTCTGCGATCTTGTGCTACACTTTATTACGGCCGTGCGCTCTCTTTCCTGAATATGCTGAGCGCGCGCCCCGCCGGGGCTGCCGGGGCTGCCGGGGCTGCCCGCCGCGCCGCAGAGGCTCCGCCGGGCCCCGCTGGCTCCGCGGAGCGCTGCACCGAGCACCGCGCGGCGTGTGGGTCGGGGCGACGTCGGTTCGTTGGTGCGGTCAGCGGTGTGGGTGGCCTGGGATCGCAGGCCGGACAGGAGCACAGAGAGCGAGGCGCATGCGCCGCAGCGCCGAGCGCGGTGTACGATCAGGCGTACAGTACCGCTCTGACCGGTGTGCCGTGCCGGGGCTCCCTCACCAGTAGAGCAAACCTATCATTAAAAAAATGAAAATAAAAAAATAATTTCAACCTGCTTGTTGTTTAATTTTTTCTAAAATTTCTGAAAAAAATTTCAGACACTATTATGAGTATTTTCCAATTAAAAAATAAATTCTTTTGCTTCGCCGATTCTTTTTTTCAGATTTTTAGGAAAATAAATCTGCCCTGTGAGGCCGTGTTTTCGTAGTCAAGATCTCGCACCCCCCAAATTTCGCCCCCCTTAACCGAGAAGCCAACCGGGAAGCCACCGTTGCCAACCCTCCTTTACGCATCTGCGGTTCGCTTCAGCTGCCCCTCACGGGGGTTCTCCGCCACAGCGCCGCCGACAGCACCGGTTTGGCAATGCGCGAAATAACGCCGCACGTCAGGCGCCGACTTTGAAAAGCCCCCGCGGGTGTCTATGCGCGGCGCGGCGCGGCGCGCTTGGCTCATTCCAGCCGGGGGGCTTTCAGTAAAACGTGGAGGTAAGTGGATCATTTGTGTTGCATGCGGCGGCCGGTGGCGGCCGGTGGCGGCGGCTGCGGCCGGTCGGTATGGCGGCGGCGGCCTGCAGGGGCCGCGGTTCTGATGTGTGTGCGCCGTGTCACCTCGCGGATGCGTAATGAGGGGCGGCGCGCCGCTAGCGCCGCTGCCCCAGATGTGCCAGCCTGTGCCGGCCGGGCTGCGTCATGTGTCACGGCTGTGCCGCGGCCGGCCGCGCCGCACCGCACCGCACCGCACCGCACCGCGCGCGCCGCCTATCATGCCTCACGCATCGGCCCCGCTCAATCAGCCTTATCGTCATGAAGAAGACTCGTCGTCACCGCGCCCCCCGGCCGGGTCGTAAAACCCCGCGGCGGCGGGCTCGGACCGCACGACGGGCCACGCGACTTGCCACGCGACGCCACGCGACGCCACACGCCACACGCCGCGCGCCGGCCGACGCTGACGACGCCGCGCGACGCCGCAGCGACACGCACGATGAATGCTCTCGTTAAGAGATGTGCCAATATCGGCAGCCATGTAACAAGATGCCCCGCCGCCACGCGCGCCCGCTGTACGCAGGGCAGGGCAGGGGGCTCTTGTGCAACCCCCGGCGTGCAGCGCGGCGCGTCGGGTCGCGTCGCCGGCCGGGTTACCGCGGGGTCCCCGCGTGAGGACGCCGCCGGCCCTGTCCGGGGCCGCCGGCCTCCCCCAGCCGGGGCGGGGATGAACCCCGCGGCCAAAAGTCGCCAGTCGCCATCGCCAACACAGCAGTCCGCAGGGTGAGGTCGCCGTCTCGCACACGGAGTGCGTCGCCGACCCGCTATTTGCGTAACCGCTTGGATATGGATCTGGCGCGCGTGGCGGCGGTGAGGTATCACGGCCTTATCAGCGGGCTGACCCGGCGGGGTAAAAGTAGTGCGGCTGCGGGGCGTATCGGCCGCCATCGCCGCGCCCCTCTATCACTCACACACCTTACGCGCCGCGGACGGCGATAGGCGGTTTGGGTCGTTCGCCGTATGCAGCTGCCCGGCCGCGTCGCGCGGTGCCGCTTTCACGCACACACACACACACACACACACACACACAGCAGAGCACGCAGACGGACATTGGCGGCGCCGATCTGCTCTGCTTGCATTGTCCGCGCGCGGGGGTAGCAGTGACTTACTCCCTTAGCGCGCGTCCCCGCGTGTTAGTTTGGGCCCACGCAACGACGCGGCGTCCCGCCCGTACGCAACGCGCCGCAACGCCAAGGCGTGTGCTTTTTATCAGGGCGCGCTGTCGGGCAGGCCGACACGCCCCCGCCAGCGGTGGGCCGATTGCCCGATTGACCCCGCGGACGTGTAGCGTGGCCGCACCCCGCACCGGGGCCCACGCGGAGAGCCCGGAGCAGAGCGGAGCGGGCCGCTCCGTGGGGGCAGAGGTGGAAATGAGAAAGAGGAGACGGTGCGTGGCCGCCGCTGCCGCCGCCGCCGCCGCCGCCGCCTGGACCCGCCGCCGCCGCCGCCGCCTGGACCGCAGACCGTGATGGAGTAATTGGGGTGGAAGACGCCGACGCCTTGCGTCAGGACGCCCCTCCTGGCAGGCCGGGGATCACGACGACGAGCTTCCTTGCGGCCGGCCGGCTCGTTACATTGTTCTCCTCGCGGCACGCCGCCGCCGCCGCTGCTGTTTATTGACAAGTCGTCGAGTGTGTGAATAACGTCTTAATTACGGGTCGGTATCACACGCCGCTGCCGCGCGGCCCTTTGGCAGCCTTTGGCAGAGCCTTTGGCAGAGCCTTTGGCAGAGCCTTTGGCAGCCGCATGACGATACCCGCAACCATGACGGGATCACATTCCGGGGGCGCCGGCCGCCGCCGCCCTGCTCCGCCCGCGCCGCTCGTGTCCACAAAGGGGAGTATTTCGCGGCCGGGGATCAATCGCGAGACGATGATTCGAGCAGACGGCAGGCGGGCCGCGAAGAAGGCGCCGCCGCCGCAACGAGGCCCGAGACCCACGTAACGCAGAGGGTCATTGCGAGAGAGCCGGCCTGCGGGCGGGGTCCGGCGGGGCCGCGCCGCGATATACGAGTCAGCCACGGCAAAACGATAATAACAGCTTTAATGACAATAATACAGATGTGAGGTGTGCTGGTGGGGGCGGTCGCATCTCTGCGCGCCCCGCCGCCCCGCCGCACCGCCGCGCTCGCCAGCCCCGGCCATGTCGCCCCCCCATTGTTCTGTCGCGACTACTACTTCTCCGTCTGGAGAGGTCTTCGCGTGCGCAGAAGATGTGGCGAACGACGCCCCGGCAGAACACACGAGTCTATCACCGGCGGCAGCGGGATGAAGACAGCGCCCCGACCGAGGGGGGCCTCATGACGGGTCTACACTGACTGGCGACTGCACCGGACTTTGCCATTGACTGGAACGACAATCTCACGATTATTTATGGTTTCTGTGTTCTGAGTTGCCACCCATCCCAAAGTAGGTTAAAAAGTCATTCCTACCGTGACCAAAACTCAAAACGAAAATATTTTTGTTTCGCTTAGAAACATGTGCTTATGAAAAAAAATTGCAAAAATGGGTGGGCACTACCTCGTCCCAGGCCTCCGCCTGGAACCCTCCTGCTTAACTTCGGTGTTCGAATGGGAACCGGTGTACCAGGTATCGACCGCCGCTAAGACACGGGCACAACGCAGCGGCCTTTTTCAGGGGCACGCTTCCGCAACGGTCAATGTAGCCCCCTCCGCCAGCCAGATTTCCGGAATCAACTCCCTTCGACTGGCTGGTTGGTCTGTGGCACTGCGGCCACTCCCGAGCGGACTGGGGGGGAGGTAGGCTTTCCTATATCGTACACAGCCGAAGCTGCTGTACTTCACGACGAACCCTAGTCGCGACGGCGTGTCCTCGTCTGCCAGATTCACAGGGAGCGAAAACGAAGGTACCGAACCCTAGGTACCCCCGTAGCATACACCCGAGTCTCCGAACCAAGTTTCCTTGGTAGACACAGAGCCCCCCCGCCGGAAACCCCGGGCGACCGAGAGAACCTCGGACCCGGGAACGGGGGTAAGCCCGACCGTGCTGCGGGAATCTTCAAGTTGAAACCCAACGCTTACATCTCTCAGTGACGCAGCGCGCACGGCCGTTCAGACAGCCATACCGACGCCACGTTCGAAAGTATATTTTACCCTCTGTCTTTTAAGCGCAGACACAAGAAAAATTTGGAAGAACCGGTAAGATTTGAACCCACGACCTCTCGGTCGTCGGGCAGCCACCTTGCCGATGCGGCCACAGAGCCGCGATGGTGAGCGCCGCGGCGCTCGCATTCCGATGCGGCACCACCGCGGGCCGCTTCGTCACGCCGCGCATCCCCTACATCATCCCGGGCGGGCGGCGACGGCTTTGACGCATAAATCTATGCGGGCCGCCGTTATTTGTCGGCATGACACACGTCCCCCTATAAAGGCGGCGCACACGCCGAAAGGGCAGACAGGCCGACCGCTACCCCCGCAATCGTCACATTCCACGTTCGTCTCCCCGGTTGCATATCGCGGAACTGGCGCTGCGGTTTTCTGCATGAGCGGGGCGGGCGGCACACAGCGCCGCTGCGGTGCCCGCGGGAGATATGGCGCATTGTGCGATTGAAACGTACAGACAGCGGCGCTGCCGCGACGCTCCTCAGAGAGGTGTCCCGTGGACGCTAGCCGTCACAGCCAATGTTACCGCGGGCAGCTAAAATAAAATAACTCTCACCTTCTTTTTTCTAAAAAAAAATCAAACACCTTTTTTTAGTGTCGAAAAATATTAATAAAAAAAATTTCGGAACTTGCAACGAAAAATAAGGGGGAACTCCCTAGAAGCTTTCTCAGACTCTAGACACACTGGCGATGTGCGGCGCAACACCCAGCACCGTGTAGTGGCTCACCACGCATTTCTAGGGCTGCTTGAATTACACCAATGCCGGCATTCTATCTAAACGAGATCGTACGGGGTGGAGTACACTCAAACAATAACACACACACACACACACACACACACACAACAAGGGCGGAATATTGCACCGGCCTCCGCGGTGTGTGCAATCCTCTGCTACGACGCCGGCGCGGCATAAAATATGGAAGGCTGCGATGACTCAGACTGATTCCTCGGAGCCCTACAGCAGCGGGCCCTGCAGCGGGCCCTGCAGCGGGCCCTGCAGCGCATACCTCTGCATGGCGTGTCTGCCGGGCGTGCGCTGCATGCGCTGCTGTCGCCGGGCTGCCCGGGCGGCACCGCGCGGTAATCAGCGTGGTGACCGGCACCACCGGCACCCTGGCGTGCCGCCCATCTCCGCGTAGCATCTCCGGGGGATCGTCACCCGGACGGCGAGGCGTCGCTAGGACAACAGCGGCCGTGCCGGACCGTGCGTGACTGTGGCCGCGGCGCACTCTCCCGCGTGGTGGTGGCCCGAGAGCAAAAAGCCGAAACGTGTTCTCGATGTTGAACGCCTAGTGTTTCGGGGTGCATTTCAGCTCCCATCGTGTGCTGTGGGTGCGTCAAGACCATGGGACACCTCACATTTTTCAGCGAATGAAATTAAAAAAAAAATGGCCCAGCTGAGATCCGATCCACGGACCCGCGAGGCTTCGTCCACGCGCTCCAAACCACTACGCTACGAAATCGACTCTCGTGTTCGCGTACCGTGGCCGCACCGCACAATGATGGGCTGACCAATAGATCGAACCCGCTGGCCGAGGACGTAAAATCGAGAATCGTTCTGTGCTGCTGCTGCAGCACGCATTTCCGCGCATTTCACAGCGAGAGGGGACGTCGGGGCCCCCACGACGCTTCGCAGTCCGCCCCGCACAGCCTCGCACAGCCCCGCACTCGCAGCGTCTAATTGAGGCGGGCACGCCGGCCACCCACATGGAAGCATTGTGTCTGCCATAAACGTGACTGCTTATGGCAACCCTTTAATTAGCGGGGATTAAGGGAGAGGGCATGAAGGGCGGCCGACGCGGAAAAATGAATTCGCTCCTCTGCCTCGTGCTCTGGCTAAGTGGCGCCCGTTGCGGCGGCCCGCGCTCAATTCTGGGGACTCCGAGTGCCGCTGCAGGAATATTCGCAGTCACGGAGCTCGTCCTGGTGGCGCGGGTGGAGTAGAGAGAGAGAGAGAGAGAGAGAGAGAGAGAGAGAGAGATAGAGAGAGAGAAGCGGAGACTACCGGCTGCGGGGAGGGGCGGGGCCGGCGGAGGCCGGGAGATAGGATGGACGCGATAAGCCCGCATGGACCGTGTTTACGACGCGGTGTCACCCATTTTCACGTGTTTACGGCGGATAAAGCTGTACTGGGCACACGATTTGTTCCCTTAGTGCCTCCGCGGTGCCCCGTGTCGTGCCGCGTGCCCGTTCCCGCCCCGAAATGAGCGGGGAAAGGCGCCTTTCCGGAGTATGACCCGCGCGCGTGCCCGCAGCCGAGAGGGATAATCGCTTCCACCCGCAGGGCCGGCAGGAGGAGGAGGAGGAGGAGGAGGAGGAGCTGGAGGAGGAGGGGCTGCAGTGTGTCGGGCTGCAGGCCTCCGCGGCCATCGCCGCCCCGCGCACCTAGGCCAGGGAGCCGCCGCGCCGCGTACATACCCCTCGTTTGCATGCCCAATATCTAAGAGTGTTTTATAACCGACAGGCGATGAGGATGCCAAGAACGGTACCGTAAATATGCGTGCGGCGGCGTGGCGGGGCGTGGCGGGGTGGTGCGTAGCAGGGGGCGCCCGGCCGCGCCGCCTCCCCGCCGCCTCCCCGCCCCGGACGTGTACTGCCACGCCGCTCCCGGCCCGCCGCCTCCCCGCCGCCTCCCCGCCGCCTCTCCTCCGCCGCCTCTCCTCCTCCTCCCCCCTCCTCCCCGCCGCCTCACCGCCGCCCCCCGCCGCTCGTCCCGTGCCTCAACGCCGCCGCCTACCACTGACCACCACTGTTCTCGGGTGACTGCCACGCCGCTCCATATATGCGGCCCGCGGATCATGAGAGGAGCCTACACATTTGGCAATCGCATTCGCCGTCAGCCTCTCTCTCTCTCTCGCTCGCTCTCGCTCTCTCTCTCTCTCTCACCCGGAATCTCTCTGCAATGCCATCAACTCGGTGGATGCTCTGATTTTTCTTTAGAAAATTTTAACCATTTTTTTTTTAATATGTCCCAAGCTGGGAACAGAGGCGGACGTCGCCGGGAGGCCGGGAGGCCGGGAGGACGCTCCGAGCTGCTCCTCCCCGCCGGTAATGCGGGCCGTTTGCTTGCGCGGCCTGCCCCTCGGACCGATACGTCGCGGCGGGTCGCGGCGAGCTGTCACCATTCCGAGCTGATTTTGCGCGCTGATTTAGAGCGATTCGCACTCGCAGGAGGTCCCGGGACGACCCGGTGGCGGCGGCGGCGGCGTGGTGCCGGCGGTGGCCAGCGTCGCGGCCGCGGTGGCCGGTCGCCGGTGGCCGTCGGTGGCCGTCGGGGGCCGTCGGTGCCGCAGCGCCGCGGTGCCCGGCCGGTCGAGCTGGCCGCCATTACCCGGCAATTAGCCATATTGGGCCTCGCCGCGCCGCCATGCCCCGCTTTCCAACGTCGGTGATGCGATTAATGATGATTGTTATGGCAGGACGATGTCGTGTCGTACCGCGTGCGTGCGTGTGTGTGTGCGTCTGTGATTCTGTGGGAATCTCCTCCTCTCGCTCTCTATCTGATCTGTCCGTCCGCAAACGTTGATAGCGTCCGCCGCGCGCGGTGAAACCTCCTCCGCCGCGCCTCCGCGCCGGTTTCCAAAACGGCCCTCTCAGGTGTTGCGGCGGTGCAGCGGTGATGTGGGGCCCCGCCGCGGCGGCGTCTAACTCGATAAATGCCGCGGGGCAGGAGGCGCCTCGTGTTGGCATCTTGATTTCATCCAGTCGGAGTAAAAACAAGTGGCAAGTGACGGCGGGTCTTCGGACGGCGCCGCGCCGCGTCTCGCCACGCCCGAGGCGCGAACCGCCGTCCGACGGATGACACAATGCCAGCCTGTTACAATTAAGCCCTCGGACGGCGCGGGGATGGGGATCAGGTTTGCGAGTGTTGTCGCGTCGCTTCATGTAGGGATAACAAACATTCACGGGACGGCACGTATCGTTGTGTCGCGCGCTGCAAAAAGTCATCTGCTCGCATGGTCCATTATGCGCTGAGAGAAACGCTGTGTGATCGACACTGCGCGAACAAAAAAAAATTCGCACCTAGTGGCAACCGGACGGGGTTTGAACCCGGGACCCTACGGTCACCAATCCACACGCCAACCCACTAGGCCACGAGCTCGTGTGACTTACACTGCCCGGCGCGCGCGCCCTCCCCCAGGAATGTCCCCGGCGGCGTCTCTGATTGGACGGTTCACATAGAGCGGGGGACTTCCTTCGTTAAAGCATCCCGCCGACCAGCTTCCATACTCGTCGCCGACTCGCGCCGCGCGCCGCCGCCGCGGCCGTGCCGTGTTGACAAAATTACCGGCCGCCTCTTTGAACTTGTCCGAGAGCAGGCGGGCGAGAGTGACTGTACTTTCCACCTCGGTTCCCGCGCGCACACCGCGACGATCGAAAAGGAAAGTGACAGGCTCTCAGTCGGTCTTGTCTCGTGTGTGTTTTTTGTGGGTGTGTGTATGTGCGCGCGAGTGTGTGTACAATCTAAACGGCGACAACACCAGTCTGCTACACAGAGCCGCAAACTCGGACACCGAAACGCCGACCCGGTTACATGTGCCAGTCCTGCTCGGCCTGCAACTCCAGCTCCGCTCAGCGTTCGGCGGCGGTCCGCGGTGCCGACGCCAAGCTGCCGACGCCGCGCTGCCCCGGCCCGGCATTCCCCCGGCAGCCCCCGGCAGCGGCAGCTCAGCACCGACGCCCGGGTATTGTTCGGCCGGGTCAACATTCCCGGACGCACTTATGACACATTGTACGTTTACGGGCGCCGGAGGAGGCGTAGCGCGCGGCGCCCGGAGCGCGGCGGAGTCCGCGCCGCGCCGCGCCGCCCGTACTCCGCGCTCCTTTTCTAGGTTCACACTCTCGGGTTCGCACGTCGGTGGCGTAACGCCGCCGCCGCCGCCGCCGCCGTCCGCCGCCGCCGCCGCTGCCGCTGCCGCTGCCGCTGCCGCCGAATGCAGCGCGTGTTCCGCGATCCCGAGCGATGAGCGCGCCGCGGGCCGTGCGGCGGCCGCCCCGCCGTTACCGCGCCGTTATACCGCACCGTCTACGGACTGTAAAAAGTTTCGGGGGTACGGTCCGCGCGTCACTCGCCGGGTGTAACCGCGCCTCCGCGGCTGACACACATCGGCGACCCCGCGGGCGGCGTGACGCCGCGGGCGCCCTTCCCCTAGTTCCCAACCCCGCCGTGCCGGGGTCTGTGCGGCGGCGGGGGCGGCGTCCGGAACGGCGGCGCCGCTGTGCGCCCCCGCGCGCCCGCGCCCACGGCCGTTTCGCCACGCCCCCACCACCGCGCCGGCGCCCTCTCTCGCACGCAGCCCTCCGGCGCGGACCGCCCGCCGACGTTTTTGCGCGTGCGCAGCACGATGAATGGCGCCGCTTAAGCTCCCCGCACGCCGCGGCGGCGGCTTAAGTCGTCGTTACATTTTCACGCAAAGACAGTAAAAGCGCATCCATATATAGATGGACGTTAATGCGGACCGCTCATACGCCGGCCAAGGACGCGCCGTCGATGGCGGCGGCTCCAACACGCGTGCGCCGCCGCCGAGCGTTTTTGTCACCGCGGGAGGCGGCGGCGGCGGCGGCCGTGTGAGTCACGGGGGAAGCTCCCATGCCCCGGTATGGGCTCGGCGCCGGAGCTTATCGCACGGCCGACACTCGCCGTGCACAATGAGAGGACGCTGCCGGAGCCGCTGTGGTGCGCGCCGTCGCCCCGGCAAGCCGATATCGCGTTGCTCGTCAGGAGACGACGCGCGTCTGCCCGGACCCGCCTCGCGTAACCGTGCCTAACCAAGTCCGTAGCCGGAGCGACCGGAGCGGCCGGCGAGCGGGCGGCGGCGGCTGGAGCAGGGAGAAACGGTACCGCGTGCACTGCGTGGTATGTGGCGGTGGGTTCGCGCGGTGGCCGCATCGGCTGCACTAAATAATGGAGCCCCGCCCACGCGCCGCACCGGGTCACAGCGGCTTTGGCGGCGTGCGGCCGCGGCCCTGTTGCACTAGCGGCACGGCGCGGCTGCGGTTGGGGGAGTGTCTCCGCCACGCCCACACGACGGACGACTCCGGACGCATCAACCACACTCAACAAATTCTCATTATTTAATTTTTTTAAACTTTTTTATCTTGGGGAAAAAGGTTCAAAATAAAATATGCAGTACCTGATCAACATAGAAAACAGAAAGCTGTATGCGCCTTGCGTCCTTGCCCAGCCCTCGAGACACGCATCTACTCCTGTCGGGTCCCCGCGGGCTGCGAGGCGCCGCCCTGCGCGGCGACGGATGCCGTCCGTCATCGGACGCCACCCCTCGAAAACTCGGCGTGTCGTGTCGCGGGGCGCGGCCGGCGCGGCCGCAAGGTCGGGCGGAGGCAGGCGCCGCGGGGTGGCCGGCGGCGGCGGGCCGCTGACCCAGTGATCTCTGGCGTCGATGGCCGCGGCCGATCCTCCGCGGGATTACATCAGTATGCGAGGCGACAGCGCGGCCGGCCGGGCGTGGCGGCGGCGCGGCGGTGCGGAGGCTCCGACTCCAATATGGGCGTTTCCGAGCGCGATGCCATCTGCGTACGGCTATAATGCACATGGCATTACCGCTGCTGGCCGACGTAGGTGTGAGTGCGGGTCATTAAAGCGGCCGTGCCCTCCGCGCGCCTCCATTCCTGGACATTTTTTTTTTGCTCCGCCGTGAGCGATGCGGAGCGCCTGCAGAGCGGCGGGTAGGCAGTGCCGCACGACAGCCGCGCCCAGCGGGACTGTCTGCCCGCCGGGCGCCTTGCTCTCCCGCGTTCTGGCTGGAATTCCAGAGAAGCCGGGATCGATCTGGATTCCCGGCGCGGTGCCGCGTTTCGTACCGAGGCCGGCACTCGGATGATTGCAGCCCTCGTTGGCGGCGGCCCGGCCTCGGCTGGAGGCGCGCGGGGCGTGGCCGCGCCGAGGGTCACCGGAGGAGCCGCGACAGTCACCCTGGGTCAGGGCTGCGGGGGGTCTCTCGGATCCGGGCGGGGCCGCCGTCGCCACCCCGCTGGTCGCACTCTTGCCCAACGCCGCGCGTCGCGGCGCCCGAGAGCACAATGCATTAATTACTTAATTGCTATTGGCGCGCGCACATCCTCCGCGAACCCCCCGCATCACGGCCGGGGAAAAATAATCATCCAAACCAAAAAAAAATGTTATAGACAGTGACACGAGCGGAAGAGACATTTTCCGCCGACCGCGAGCGGTGTCCCTGCTGCCATGCGTAGATACCAAGGATGCCTTGCGGAGCGCGGCTGCCCGCGGCGCTGACGCCTGACTCGGCCCTATCGCTGTGTGTGCTGCGAGTGTATGCTACCGTGCGCCGCCGCGCCGCCGCGCCGCTACCGAGGCCCAAGGCGGGCACGCTTCGGCATGCACGTCGTCCCCTATCCGTCCGGCCTTAAGTGCCGATTGTAGTTCACTTTATCGGCCCGATAGTTCCCCCGTCTTCCTTCTTTTTCTCCCCCCGCGGCCGCAGGCGGGAGGAGGAGGCGGAGGGCAGCGCCGAGTGCGCGGCGCGGCGGCGCTGCAGTTGCTGCGGCGTGTGCCGCGCGCAGGGAGGCCCGCGGGGCAGGCGGGCAGCCCCCCGGAGGATCTTCAACCGCCGAACACGGATGGCGCCGGGCGCTGCCGCCGTCGGCCGGCGGCGTGCCGCGGCCGCGCGGTGCCGCTGCTGTTTATGGGGTAGCGTTGTTGGTGTAAACCGCAAGAACAATGCGCGAGAGAGGAGCTGCTGCTTTGCTTTATAGAGAGGGCGCCGGTGGCCGCCGCCGTGGGGGTGTGGCAGCGGAGGGCCGCCGGGGGCCGCCGGGGGCGCCGCGCGGGGCCCTCCGGCGGGGGTGGGAGGAGGGTCAGCTTGTTGGGCTACCTACCGGGGCCGTGCCTGCGCCCTGGACCTGCTCCATTGTTCCTTTGTTACTTTGTTTGCAGCACGCGCGCAATTTGAATATATAGACCGGGCGAGCGCGGGTGCGCGCCTAGCCGGTGGGGTGCGTGTTCGGTAACGCTCGCGGACGCTAACTGGCCGCCTAAACACGCCGTGCTCCGATTGGCGTCAGCTGATCTCATTACGGAAGGTTCGCTTCTCATTCATCCGGTATGGAAATCGCAGCGCAGTCGCTGTGGTGTTTGTCGGGGACCTCCCCTCCCCTCCCCTCCCCTCCTCTCTCCTCCCCTCCCCTCCTCTCATTGCCTCCCCCTCCCCCCTTGTTTTCGTTCCAAGTACGGTCCTCCTCCCCGCCGCCGCTGCGCGCCGCGCCCGGATTTTTCGTGGAAATAGTAATAGGCCCCGCGCTTAATAGGAGAGGAGACGCGGGCGTGCTTCCTTGTCTCTCCTCCGCGCTCGCCGCTCTCCGTCTCTCTCTGTCTCTGTTTGATCTCTCTCTCTCTTCGTCTCTCTCACTACCACTATCTTTCTGTCCTTTTTTTTTCGCCCCGCCTTCCCTCCCTCTGGGGTCTCCGGAGCAGCGCTCGCGCGCGCGCGCGGCGGTGCAATTTAAATTGCAAACGTATAAAAGACGGTAATTCGAGAAGGTCGATGGTGGCGTCCTCCCCTCGTCGCTGAGCGAACGCCATTTGCATGATTCTGTAATATAGCGGGCCAGAGCCGCGGCTCCCGGGCGCGGCGCCACCGGCGGCACCGCGACCACCGCACCCCGCGCGCGTTCAAGTTTCCAGGAGAGAAAATGAGCACGGACCGCGCTGGACATTGCACTCTGGATGGGCGCGCGGGCGGTATTAATAGGCGTTTCCAAAAAAAAAACAAAAAACAAAGGCCGGTCGAAGAGCGTGAAAATTTTCAGCACGAGAAATCGCTCTGTGGCTGAAGAAATATTTGTTGTGAAAACTTGTCACATGGGAAAAAATGCTTGCATTGTAATTAATTTAAAAATAGGGTGGGGATGTGTGTTTAGGAGTCCTGGCTGGCGGTGCATATTTTCGGGCTGTGGGCCGCGCCGTGAGCGTCCGCCGACGTCCCGGCGGCCGCGGCCATCGACTATCGGCACTAAACAGCCGGAGCAGCGGGCTGCCGCGCTGCCGCCGGCATTAGCATGGCGCTGGAACTGTGTCGCGGCGTAATTAGTATGCGACGGAGCGCCATATCGGGGCTCTTTATTAGCATTGTGTGCGAATACATAAGTACGGCACACGGCAGCGCTTCCCCGCTTGTTTATATGTGTGTGTGTGTGTGTGTGTGCCTTCGGAAAGCGGCAATCGGTCGTTCGGAACGCGCGCCCCGTTACAATGCAACCGCCGCGCGCGGCCACGGCGCGGCACGGCATGTCGCGAATTATGCCAAACGAACGCGCAAAAGATCATGTACAGGTATCGAAGAAAGCGACGAACAAGGCAGGCCACTTTTGAGATTGCGGCGCGTAGCCGTTTACAAAATGGGAGGAATATTAAAGAGACACCCACAATCCGACTGGTGTCCGTCCTCCGAGAAGCGCCGTGACCACGGTCATTTCGGAGTGCACACCAGCCGCGAACCGTGTCAAAAAAAAAAAAAAATAGCGTACGACGGGAGTCGAACCTTGGACCTTCCGCTCGTTAGTCCACCCGCCGGCCCACTGAACTACCTGACCACGACGACGCTCGAAGACAAATCTCTGCGTCGGACAGTTCGCATATTCTTCCGAGTGTGTAAGACGAGTGGGTAGTGCACAAAACCGTGGCGTATTTCCACTTCCGACATCGCCGCTCGGGCCGCTCGGACCCATGAATGGCGTCGGTGGGGGCCGCGGGCGGCGGGCGGCCGATCGTACCGTTTTCGCAGCGACGTAAACTGTCCGTTCGGTGTACGTTCCTACGATGTACATCGGCGTGTTTCCTGCTCGCGGGGGATGAGGGACTGCCGCGGCGGCGCACTAAACTCCGTGTGACACGTGCCGCGTGTTTGCATACGGCACCGCCGGGGCGTGGCGGGGCGTGGCCGCGGCGTGGCGGACTCCTCTGTCTCTCTCTCTCTCTCTGCCTGGTCGCGTATGTCGCTTCGCTCCGTGTGTGCCGTCTCTCTCTCTCTGTGCCCTGTGCTTGCGCGGGCGACGCGGGGAGGAGAAGCGGCACAGAAAGTCGTGGGGAGAGACTTTGGCGATGTACTCGAGCGCGCGCACGTGTGGCGTCCTATTCACTTAGATGCTGCCCCCCCCCCCCCTCTCCCCGAGTGATCAGAGAGGGACCCGGCGACGACCGACCCGGCCGGCGGACCGCGCGAGTCAGCGGAGCGAGCGAGCCAGCGCGGCCCGCAACACACACGAAGACCAGAATCTTTATTGATATGAGTCGCGGATAAACAAGGCATTGAGCGGCGGAATAAAGTTGAAGTGTTTATAGGGACAGCTGTATAGAATAGGCGCGGGGTAATGCTGGTCAGCGCGACATGCAGGGCTCGGGAGAGAGAGAGAGAGAGAGAGAGAGAGAGAGAGAGAGAGAGAGGGGGGGGGGGAGGGGAGTTCCAGGACACGGCCGTGGAGAGACGTTCGAGTCCATTTCCTGTTTCCAGACTCGATATAAAGAGACACGACGAGGGAGTGTACGGAGAGAGTGAGAGAGAGAGAGACTTGGGGGGGGGGGGGGGGCAAGAGAAGAAGGGAGGCCGCTCGAAATAATATGAATGAGGTAACGCGTCCGCCGATGTGTGTGTGGGGATGTGTGACGGTTGAGGGTTGAGGTCCGTCACTGCCGTGACGTCACCGTGGGGTTTGCGACGTCTGCTGCTGTGGAGCCTCGCTGTGCGTCCCTCGGCTTCCCCCGGGACGTGCCGAGGTCCGGCCCGACCGCCCCGACAGAGCTCTGCTCCTGGGTGCGGTCAGGCGCGCGTGTCATATTTTATGCCCCCTGATGTAGCCTCTGGGCCACACGCGGCTGCCCGGGTCCGTTCTGCTTTCCAAAATGAAACGGCAGCCACAATATTTCTTGTTGCCGCTCCTCCGCGGCGCTGTGACCGCAGAGCGGAGTGCGGGCCTCTGGGCCCTCTGCTGGGCCTCCGGGGGCTAATTGAGTCGTTGTCTCGGTGGGTGTGAGGGACGGCGGGGAGGGGCGGACGGTCTCGTCAGCGCGGAGGGCCCTGGGAACGGCACGGCACGGCCTGGAATCCCACCGACGTCGATGATTCCGTGCCAATGTCGACACAAGTCTTTTTTATGCGAGGAACCTTCAGCAACATTATGGACTCGTTCAAAATATTTGGAAAAAAAAACGCCATCTTTAATTTCTTTAGCGAATGGTCGAAAACCCCTTGCGCGCTGAAAACTCCCCCTCTTCCCGCAACACCACGAAGACCGACCGCATCGCAGTCCCGTTCAGCTCCAATGCTACGCGGAATTGAGCTCGCCGTAAATCATCGTCCATGCTAATTTGCTGTGGTTTGAGCCCCCGGCCCGGCCGGCGGTCCCTGCGACAAGAGCCGGGAGCGGCGCGCGCGGCCGGCCGGCCACAATTAAAGCGGGCGTCGCGGTTTTGGCACTTTATAATTATATACGACCTGCATAGCGGCCGTGCCACGCTCGCACCGCCGTCTGCCCGTCTTGTTGGCAACACTGCAAAAAGTGGCGGGCCGTCGTCTACGCCTCCCCTATGCGACCCCCTAAGGACCGGGAAACACCTGCGATGAGAGTCAAGGACGCATATACTTATACGATTTGAATATGGTTATTAAAAAAAAAAAGGCGAACGTGGCTCGAGCGTCTCCCGAGACAAGTAGAGCTAGCAGTGTACACACACTGGACGAGGGTCCTTGCCGGAGGCATTGAATAGTATCATGTGACGACCTGCCCCAGATAATGAGTGGATCGTTTTGAGCGTTATAATAGACCCCTGTCGGAATCCTGTGACAGCGCAGTTTTTCTTCCACACATGCGCGCGCGCGCACACACACACGCGCGCATTACATCTGCCTCATTCATCCTGGGTCTGGGATAACGCGTAATGACTTCAAAGGGGAGCGCGCGCCTGCGAAAGTCGATAGCAATAAAGTATTCCGCGTACGTACCATTACCGTCTATTTGCCTTGGGGATTGTGGGATGCGGTTGCTACTCTGTTGAACAAAAATGGTTGGCTGTTGTTGGTTTACTGTCTGACGGCGGCAAGTTAAACAGCGAGAAAGTGAACTTTGAGGGAGGTGTCGTGGTGCCGCAGTGGTTAGCGCGCTCGTCTGCGATGCCGCAATCGTGGGTTCAAATCCTCGAAAAAAAAAAATGTTACTATTTTTAGAATTTTTAATTGTTTTACATGGGTCACTTTTCCATGGCGAGTGGGTGCCGATTTCACGGAGGGACGTGAGAGAACTCCGGCCACCGGCTTGACTGGGTAACGGAGCCTGGCAGGCGAGGAGGAGGTGGAGGAGGAGGATTCGGTCCGGTAGCGGAGTACATATCCCCCGCCGTAATTTGTTTATGTGGAGGAACACGGATGGACGGGGAACACTTCGACGGCGTCACTGGAGAGAAATCGGGGGCTGCTGCGGATGCGTCCGTGTTGTGGGGCCCGGCGCGGGGCCCAGCGGGGCTCGGAGGCGGCCCGGGGCTGCCCCGCGCAGTGGGGGAGTGCGGCGCTGCCAACGCTGCCAACGGTGCCAGCGCTGCCAACCGCGGCGCCCTGCCAAACACTTACTCCCCTAGCAGCGTTCAGCCAACACCTTCCGCCGGCCGGATGCATGGCGCGTGGCCACGGGCCTCTGCTCCGCAGCTCACCGCCCGGACCGAGCCAACTTCCTGCTGCAGCTGCAGCTGCTGCAGCTGCCCAGCACCGCCGCCGGTGCCCGCGGTATTCAATAATTGACACATCGGCGTCGGAGGAAAAATTGCGTCATGAGTGGGAGCCACCGAACGCCCTCGCGACGACGGTGGAAACAGGATGCGACGAGCCACGGCGCGGAAACACGCTTTCGCGTATGAAAACCGTCCGAATCCGCGACGACGACGCCGCCAGAGGGCGCTGCTGAGCCGCGAGGACTCGGCCGACGCCGCTATCGTCCTCCTCCGGGGGCAGGAAACACTCGCAGAGGACTTCCTCGTCACGATCCGGGCAGAAGCCATTTCACCGACGAAGGTTGCCAGCTGCCCCTCAATCACGCCCATGCAGTGTATGATCGTGATTACTGATGTGCCCGCAGAACGGACGCGTAAGCGCGGGGCGGGCTGCGCGCGGGCTGCGCCGCCGCCGGCCGGCTACGTGACTGCGCCTTGTGTGCCGCGGCACAGGTGCGCATGTGTGAAGCAGAGTGCACCGCGGGGGCACGCCGTTTGCTTCATTAGCTATAACGGCGCGCCATTTTTTTTTCGTTTCAATATCGTGTATAATTTTTTTTTCAGTTGCACTATGCTGATTCACTGTTGTCCTACGTATGTCTTATTTTCGCTTAACTAAAAAAAATTGTGATGTGCTATTTTTTTTAAATATCCAGCGCCTAATGGGAGAAATAAAAGAAAAGGCTCTCCTCGCTTCGCTCGGGCCCAAAATCCCGGGGCAATCGGCCTCATCTCGCGAGGGCCCGAAAATTGCCGAGACGATATTTACGGACGCCCCCCTGCTGCTCTGGTGGTGGGCGCCGGGTGACGACCGCCGACATAATGCGGGTGCAGTGCATCACCGGGTGGCAGAGGGGCGCACGGGGGCACTCTATGTGTGGTGGGGCCGCTGCCGCCGCTGCCGCTTCCGCGGCTCCCAAGCCCCGGCCTCGGCCCGGCGGGGAGCAAATCGATTTACCCATTACGAATGGTTCGTATTCGAGTTTCAATTAAATGCGCGCACGCGCGGCCGCCTGCGTACAACGCAAAGGCCGCCGCCGCTCCGCCGGCCGCATCTCCGTGGCGCGGCGCCGCCAGCACCGCCGCCGATTGCAGGCGGACTCCCGCGCGACAATTCCATAAATTCAGTCGCCGCCGACGAACGCGATAAAAATGGCCTGCAAATGGCTCTTGGGGCGCGGTGCAAATCCACGGCAGGGCTGGCTCCCCCAGAGGCGGCGGCGGCGCTGGGCCGGCGGCACGTATGACGGCCACTGCATTGGGTCCCCGTTTGAGAGCGCCGCCGCCGCACCGCCCGCTAATTCCCTCATGGCGGCCTAAATGGCCTGCCTATGGCCTGCCTATGGCCTGCCTATGGCCTGCCTATGGCCTGCCTATGGCCTGCCTATGGCCTGCCTATGGCCTGCCTATGGCCTGCCTATGGCCTGCCTATGGCCTGCCTATGGCCTGCCTATGGCCTGCCTATGGCCTGCCTATGGCCTGCCTATGGCCTGCCTATGGCCTGCCTATGGCCTGCCTATGGGCCTATGGCCTGCCTATGGCCTGCCTATGGCCTGCCTATGGCCTGCCTATGGCCTGGCCTATGGCCTGCCTATGGCCTGCCTATGGCCTGCCTATGGCCTGCCTATGGCCTGCCTATGGCCTGCCTATGGCCTGCCTATGGCCTGCCTATGGCCTGCCTATGGCCTGCCTATGGCCTGCCTATGGCCTGCCTATGGCCTGCCTATGGCCGCCTGCCTATGGCCTGCCTATGGCCTGCCTATGGCCTGCCTATGGCCTGCCTATGGCCTGCCTATGGCCTGCCTATGGCCTGCCTATGGCCTGCCTATGGCCTGCCTATGGCCTGCCTATGGCCTGCCTATGGCCTGCCTATGGCCTGCCTATGGCCTGCCTATGGCCTGCCTATGGCCTGCCTATGGCCTGCCTATGGCCTGCCTATGGCCTGCCTATGGCCTGCCTATGGCCTGCCTATGGCCTGCCTATGGCCTGCCTATGGCCTGCCTATGGCCTGCCTATGGCCTGCCTATGGCCTGCCTATGGCCTGCCTATGGCCTGCCTATGGCCTGCCTATGGCCTGCCTATGGCCTGCCTATGGCCTGCCTATGGCCTGCCTACGGTCTGCACGCGCATCTAGTACACGACGGCGTGTTGTGCGGCACAAAAGGGAGCGCGGGGCAGCCGCGGCGCGCCCACGGCAGAGTGGCCGTCGTCTGTTTGCTGGCCGCGCAGTCTACACCGGGTTTCTTTTCATGTCCAGCGTCATCGCTGCGGGATGGCCGCCCGCGTTAGAGCGCTGTTCCGGTGTGGACGGCGACGCCTCGGTTCGACTCCTCGCTCCGCCGCCGCCTTTTTTTTGTAAACTCTGTGCTTTGGGCGCAGCGGGTACAGCTTCGTTTCTGCGTTAGGGATTTCCCCCAAATTATTTTCTTTAAATATTTAATTTCACTTCCGACATTAAATCCATTTCTTTTTGCTGTGGTGGAGACAGCGGAGCCCTGAGGCGTGTCAGGATGCGGCTGCCGACGCGGCCGCCTCTTCTGCGAACTCACGTCTCGTGACGCGGAGTGAATCTCGACAAGGCGCGACACGGGTCCGTGGGGCAGAGGGGAGCCCTCCCGGACCGGGTCCGGGGTCCGGGCCTCCTGGCGTGCGTGAGGACCCGGCCAGGGGTGACCGCGACGGGGTCAGGGGAGTGGAAGGCGATGGGACAGGTCGGGGGCGCTGTCGGCGCTGCACGCGACGCCAGCAGCGGCCCAGGCCGGGGACAAGCCGACCCGCGAAAGTCAGCCGGGCGGCGCAGCAGAAGTACGACGACGACTCAGGTGCACCGCCCGCCACAAGTGACGAGGGGGTATAAAAAGGCCGCGCCAACTTTGCAGGGCACTTGCGCGGGGAAGAGGGCGCCTCCAATCACCTCGGCCATGCAGCTCCGCGGCGCCCTGCTCTCCGCGCATCAGATCAATCACGATTGATGATGGGACGTGATGATTCAGCGCGTATACGCTCATCCGAAAACGAGCGGGCGGCCGCGGACGGGCCGGCGGAGTGAGCCGTCGCAAGCCGTGTGTGCGCGCCCGCGTCACGCCGCGACAGACAGCGAGTATTTCGTTTCATCGCACGTATGTCAATTAACAGCCCGCAACACGCTTCAACCTCTCTCCAGGCGTCAAAAAAAATTTTTTCAAAAAAAAAAAAATATTTGTCTTTTGTTGTGTCCTTTTCCTACATCTCGTTTACCCTACACAGAGATACTTTTGCAGCGCTCGTTGGCGAGGCTGCGCCCTGCTCCGCACCGCACCACAGATTACTATGATCATCGCGAGAATCTCCCCGCCGCCGCCGCCGCCGCCGCCGCCGCCGCTGCGCTTTCTTTATTCTGCACTGCGATCGTCCCGGCCGCCGGGGCCGGGCCGTCTTGTTTGCCCGCGATGCGTCCCGCGCGGGCTCAATAAGTAAGTGAGGCAGGTGAGCCCCGCTGCCGCTGCCGCTGCCGCTCTGCGAGGAGTATCGGCGGCGAGTGCAGGGTGGCCGAGGCGGCGCGGCGTCCCGGTGCAGCGGCGGCAGCAGCGGCGGCAGCGGCAGCGGGATCCGACAGGAATGCGGCTGCGGCGCCATGCTCTTTACCCGCCTCTTGTTTTCATACGGTCGTCGTCACGAGTTAGCGAGGTCGTTATGCCCGGCTCTACTCGTTCGGGGAAGACCTACCGCCCGCACAGGCATAGCGTTATTAGACCGCCGCGCTCGCGCCTCTGTAATTAAATTTACGTTTGTGTGTTTAAAAATTTTTTTTTAAATAAATATCCGCGGCAGGCTAACCCCTGTTGCGCACTCGGCGACCACACCGGCCGACTCTGTATCCAAAACGCTGCTCCGTGCAAAGAAAGTAGTGCGTGCGCGCCGCCGCCGTTCTCTCTCGCGTCCTCTCTCTCGCACCGCCTCGCGCGTGCGTTCCGAGTGCGCGGGAGCGACAAGGACCGAAGACGTGCGCCGCCGCCGCCGCCAAGGGTGCGACGCGGCGTACGGCCCCGCGTGTGCAACGCGGCGAGCGGCGGCGGCGCGGCGGCGGCGCGGCGGCAGGCCGGCCCATCAAAAAACTGGATCATCGCAGGGCGCGGCGGCGGCGGGGCGACGGCAGCGCCGCCACCGCGCGAGTGTGAGCCGCGTGAACTAACAACAACATCCAGCGCCAATTTCATTGTTTTCGCCGCGGCGGCGAGGCGCGCGCCTAAAATGGGAGGAAGGATTACTTCATGCATTCTGAATAGTAAAACGCCAAAGAGCACCGAGCCTTAAATGCCTGATGCAAACGCGGCCGGGCTGCGCAATACGCAGCAGTCTTCGGCAAAAGCCCCGGGCCCGGCGCCCTCGCAGGCCCCCGCCGCCCCCCGCGGCCCCCGCCCTCTCTATGCCGCGATTCCGTCGCCGCGCCGCGCTAAAGGCGCCGTATAAAATTAATTGGGCCGCCACGACGTATAACGCGGTGGCCGTAACTCCCCTCAAATCATTTAGGATCGAAAAAGATCTTTCCAAACGGAGCTCCTAAACCACAGGGCCGGAGTGTGTGTGTGTGTGTGGTTTGCTAAACTGACAAAAAAATGCGTGCTTGCATCTTTGTTTATTTTCAAAATTTTGATTTAAAAAAATTTAATACAGATTTTTTAGTTACGGTTTTCTTACACTCTGCGTGCCTCATTTTCCAGAGAGACCGTTCCAAAAACATCCAGATTCCGATTTTTCGCCCTGCTTCTGCTGCCGGCCTGGCCGGGCCCCGAGAGCTGCTTCACTGTTGCACCGCCAGCGAGGCGTCTGGCCGCCCTATCATTCCCACGTATAAAGCGGCGCGCGGACGCCGCAAACCGTTTACGAGGCCCGTGGTGTGCTTTACTGCGGGGGGGACCGTATAATGCTAGCGACGAACTTGGAGATGAGCACAGAGCGTCGCCGTGTGTGTACCTCGTGAACATAAGCTCGGCACTGGGCCACTGGGGCGGCAACTCCCGTCCCAGCCACCACCGCAACCACCCGGGGGTATAAACTAAAACGAATTTTAGAAGCTCATGAGTTGACATCCACACGGTAGTTTAAATCCTCGGAGTCACCAAAAAGACAAAAAAAAAAAAAAAAAAGAAAGCCGCGCACAAGGTTTTCCCCCGCTTTCGCAGCACAGTACTGCCAACATAAATCGCATTCATTTCAATTAATTGACCTCCGCGCGGCTGTGGCGGGGCCGGGCGTGATGTCGGTCAGGGCCGTGTCGTCCGGTGTCGCGCCCTCCTGACCCCCGCTGACGCCGCTGACGCCGCTGACGCCCCTACTGCTGACGGACACCCCCCTCACCTCCGCGATGACGTCGCAGGCCCCTCCTCGGCGTGTTCCTGTTCCCCTCTGGCCGCCGTCGATGTCCCGGCGGAAAGTGAACGTCAATTTGGCGCCCACGACTCACACACACACACACACACACGGCACACGCACACACACGCACGCGGTGAGAGGGGGAGGGGGGCGCCGCGGCCGCCGCCGCGGCGCCGGCCCACGCCGTATGACCGGCAGCCAATCAGCTACCAGCATCGCTCGCCAACCGAGATCAATTTATTGATTTCGGACCTAGTTTATCGCCCCGGCCGCTCACTTTCTTCCACGGCGATGCCGGCCCATCAGTCAGACGACGCCGCCGGGGGAGGGGAGGGGGGGGGGGGGACTCGGAGGCGACAGGTGGTATTGAAAGCTTCACAGGTGTCGCCTCCTCAGCCCGGTGCTGCCGCGGCGTATAAGTATCGGGTACCAATTACTTTACTTTGTTGTAGCGTGAGGTGATGAACACCCATACGAGAAAAAGGAGAGGGAGAGAGAGAGAGAGAGAGAGAGAGAGAGAGAGAGAGACAGAAAAAAATTGTGGACAACCAGTAGTAAACTATACAAAAAGATTTTTTAATTACGTTTGCGGTGGATGACCGCTGACATGACTCCATTAACTGGAATGAAAATTTTGCGATCATTTATGGTTTGTGTGTTCTGAGCTGCTACCCACCGCAAAGTAGGTTAAAAAGTCATTCCTACCGTGACCAAAACTCAAAACGAAAATATTTTTGTTTCGCTTAGATATATGTGGATGCTTATGAAAAAAATTGCAAAAATGGGTGGGCACTACCTCGTCCCAGGCCTCCGCCTGGAACCCTCCTGCTTAACTTCGGTGTTCGAATGGGAACCGGTGTACCAGGTATCGACCGCCGCTAAGACACGGGCACAACGCAGCGGCCTTTTTCAGGGGCACGCTTCCGCAACGGTCAATGTAGCCCCCTCCGCCAGCCAGATTTCCGGAATCAACTCCCTTCGACTGGCTGGTTGGTCTGTGGCACTGCGGCCACTCCCGAGCGGACTGGGGGGGAGGTAGGCTTTCCTATATCGTACACAGCCGAAGCTGCTGTACTTCACGACGAACCCTAGTCGCGACGGCGTGTCCTCGTCTGCCAGATTCACAGGGAGCGAAAACGAAGGTACCGAACCCTAGGTACCCCCGTAGCATACACCCGAGTCTCCGAACCAAGTTTCCTTGGTAGACACAGAGCCCCCCCGCCGGAAACCCCGGGCGACCGAGAGAACCTCGGACCCGGGAACGGGGGTAAGCCCGACCGTGCTGCGGGAATCTTCAAGTTGAAACCCAACGCTTACATCTCTCAGTGACGCAGCGCGCACGGCCGTTCAGACAGCCATACCGACGCCACGTTCGAAAGTATATTTTACCCTCTGTCTTCCAAGCGTAGACACATGAAAAATTTAGAAGAACTAGCCAGACTCGAACCAACGACCTATCGGCCGCTGGTCAGCCACCCTGCCCATACGGCCACAGAGCCGCTTTGGTGGCAGCAGCGCGCCCCAGGTACTTTACACACCGTCGCCTTAGCTGAACCGACAGAAAAAACGCACGGACCGGCAAAGAGTTGAACATCCGACCAGCCACCCGCCGGCCGGACTCGCTAACCACGCGGCTACCGAGCTTCGGTGTGGGGCGGCCATGCGCTCCCGGTACTGTATCCGCACGACGTGTCCGACTGGAAATTGACTGGAGTCTGACTGGAGTCTGACTGGAGAGTGACTTGACTGGAAGGCGTACACTGACTCATCACTTCCCGGTTTCTTTTCTGCATCTGTCTAATAAAGCCGCAGGGTTTGTCACCTCCGGCCCGTGTCGCCAGCACGAGCCGCACACGCGTCCTTCCCTCCCCCCGCGGCACCGCACAGCAGCCCCGGTGACGCATCCTGCGACGTGCCGGCGGACGGCTCGGCCACCGAGCTGCCCCTGCACTGCCCGCCCGCCCGCCCGTCCGCCTCGCCTCGCCGCGCGGCCGCGTAACAATTTCTAGATCAAAACGCGCACTTTCCTCATCACTTTCCACCGTAAAAGCCGCAAAGCAGAGCGCGCCACTCGCCAATAAAATGCCGCTAACGAACGGTCAGGAACAAGGCGACCACCCCAAGCCGTCCCGACCAGTCCCATTGTGCCATGTTAACGACCCGCTCCGCCGATGACGGAGTGCACGTCGCGACGCCGACGCCGCCGCCGACGACGACGACGCCGCAGCGACGCGCACGTCGACGCCCGTCCCGTCCGCGTCCCCATGGATGACGACTGCAAGTCCAACCGGTCCCAATTACACAACGACTCATCAACGCCGATAGATACGGTATATACGGGATGGGGGCCGCCGCTGCCGCCGCAGCCGCCGCAGCCGCAGGCGGACAGGGCGTGGCGGGGCGACATCGCCGCTGCCGATGTGGGCATGAGCCGGCGTGTGTGTGTGTGTGTGTCCGCCGCGCTGCCATCCTAACGAGCGGTATACACCGGGTAGAGTACACGGCTCGGCTGCTGCGCGGGCCCCGCCGGCTGGCCCCGCGGGCCCCGCCGGCTCCGCGGGCATCGCCGCTGGATGCTCCACGCGCTCCCCGTTCAAATGGCCGGCTGAGTGAGTCTGCGCGGCGCACTGCCCTCACGTACGGATCACTCGGACCATGATGGATACGCACACTTACATTTCGCGGCGGCGGCGGCGGCGGCCGGGTGTTGCGCAACGCGACGTACGACAACCACGTGACCCCCCCCCCCTCCCACTGTGGCGGCGTGCGTTGTGCTGATGAATAACAAAGTCTCGCATCATTGTCAATAGGCGGGGTGTTAGTGTGGTTCGGTTATCGCATGTGTGCCATCACGACGGACTAAAGCTTTGGCCAAGCAAAAAAAAAAATAAAATATGTGCAGTGTTGAGAGTGACGTAAGAGGGCTGAAGTGGCATTTACCTGCAGACCTGCACACGCGTGGCGCCGGCCTCAGACCGCCTGCCGCTGCGCCGCGCTCCGTCAGCGCTGACGCGGCGGCCCGGTTTAATCCCACGAGAAGAGAGGGAGGCTCGCCCACCGCGGCACGATACTGTGTGAAACGCCGTCCACCGTTCCCACAAAGGCGCTTCAACTCGCTCCAAACGACTTTTGCCTTTTTTCGCGCTCCCCCGCGTGTCTCCCGCTGCCGCCCCCCCTCTCGTGGGAGTGCCCGCGGTCACTCTCTTTCTGACGCCTAATGAGTGACTTACTCTCCGCGCCGTGTCGCCGCCGCCGACGTGCCGTACCGGCTCAGTGACTCACTACGAGATGGACAGCGTGCGCGGCACAGCGCGTGTGTGTGAGCAAACACCTGCCAGGCCTGGCGGCCGGGCAGTGCAGTGCAGTGCAGTGCACTCAACCCCGGAGTGCTAGGCCAGGTCAGCATACCTCACTGATTTTGCTGGGATAAAGTTCTTTTTTAGAGCAACATGAAAATCCTAGTTTACAATCTCAGAACGTCCTACTTTTTTTTTCTTTAATCTGGAGAAAAATGTGAATTTTTAAAAAAGCCATCGGTGCTGAGAGCAGCTGAGTTGACTTTTCGACTGCAACCGGGGCGGGTGACCGTTGCCGGTACACCGTGACGTGCCAGCGCCGTATTCACTGAAGTCGTCGGGGCCGTTTTCCCTCACGCAGCGGCCTCCGGGTTCACCGCTTCACCGCGGGATTGGCATGTTCCCCAGCCGCGGCCGCGGACTTGGCGCGCGGGGTCCGTAGGCAGCTGGGCAGGCCGTCTGGCCGGTGCGGTAGCCGCATCAGGGATGCGAACCAACGAAAGCGGATAATGCAGAGACGTGAAACAAGCGGGACAGCCGAGCGGCGGGGCGCGGCGGGGCGCTTGTGGGGCGCTGCGACTGACGGGGCCCCGCCCGGGGACGGCTCGCTTCGGTCGCTGCTCCGCTGCTGCCGCTGCTTTCACGGTCGCAACTCGATATCTTGGCGGCGTGGGATCATCCCGTATCCTAGACCCACCAATATCGCCTTTCACACGCAAAATATACGCGGGCAGGGCGCCGCCGCCACTGTTGCCAGCCCAGCGTGGCCGCCTGGCAGCCAGATTCGGACACAAACATGAGGAAAGGTGAGTATCAAAACAATGAGCGCGCCATCATTCCACAGTAAAACAATATATTTTTAAAAAAATATTTTTCTTGTTTGTGGAGAGATACAAATTGTCTACGCCGGAGAGTGTCTTGCTAGATGATGGAGAGGCACCCTCAGCTGGCCGGCCCCCGCGGCCCGCGGCCTGCAGCCGGCTGTCAGGTGCGCGCGGCGCGGCGCGTCAAGGCGTCAATCACCTCCCCGTTAGTGTCGTCCGGCGGGTAAGTCACCGCCGCCAGTTGTAGTCGTGAGCGTGTTCCTCAGCCGTTTCTCGTTTTACGTGACGAAAGTGCACCGCCGCCGCAGCCGCCGCGCGTTTGAATCTGGTTGATCCCGATAGCCACGCGGCGGCGTCCAGCGCGACACCTGCCTTACCTCACAGAGAGGCGCCCGGCCGGCCGATCCATCGCCCCTAACGACCCCATCACGGGGCAGATTGCGCGCCAAATACGACGCGCGACCTCGGGGCGGCCTGCTCTCTGCTCTTTGCCCTGCGGAGCACGCGACGCCGGCCGCCGCCGCCTCGGTCACGCAGGGCCCCACACACACTGCAGTCCGACTGACTGAGGGGCCTCCACACTCGAAGCGATCGCCTCCGTGTGTTCCTCTCTGGGGCGGCCCGGTGATGGCCGCCCAACGTGTGTCAGGGAGCGGGAGCGGCCGTCGGCCCGATCTTGTCCGGGATAGCCGCGGAGTGTAATGTGGCCTGCTCATCGGCCGGCCGCGCCGTCGCGGCCCGCGTCCCTGCTCCTGTCGGGGGGCAGACGGACGCACGGGAATCGCTCGGACAGAGTGACCGATCCGCACGAGGGCGCAACTGATACGGCGGGGCACCCGTCGGAACGGATGAGCGCAGAGGCGCGGGGCGCCACCCTGCCGGGGACGGGCCGCGGAGGGAAACTGTGTGCGGAACGCGGTGTCCGAGGGGAATGCTGTAGTAACGCAGCGGTACTGCTTACAGTCACGTGTGCTGTTTACACCGGGTCGCCGACCTTGCGCTCAGACCCGCGTATTGTATTTCAAAAGGAACGGGAGTCGAAGGCGATGCTCTACACTCACCGCCCGGCCGGCAGCTTTTGCCTCTGCGCCGTTCGCAACCTTCCCGCGCGCCGCGCGCGACCCAGATGCCGCACCTCCATCAATGTCGTTGTCATCCGGTGATCAAAACGGCGATGCGAGGCCTGAGCCGATACGTGAAGGACAACTGCGGTATCGAGCCATCGCTGATGATGGTGGTGACGCCGCGCGGCGACTCGCCCACGGCCCGTCGGCCACGGCTTTAATACCTTGTCTCACCCCATGAATTAACCTTGCCGCCACATGTGCGAACCTCCGAGTGCCCCTCCTCATCCGTTATACTGTCACGTGATATTCATCGAACCTCCTGGCAGAAGGCGAAGTGTAGCGCTACTAAAATGATGCTCTTGGAAGGCAGCTTGGATGGAGACCTGAACTGGAGCAACCACCGGAATTTATGTGGTCGAAACTGTTTTGAATCCGATGTATCCTGCTGTCTCCTCCCCTACATTCAGCCCCTCCCTCTCACAGGTCTCTCTCTCTCTCTCTCTCGCTCTCTCTCTCCAAGCAGATTCCTTCTCGTGGCCGAGAACAGCTAATTCGACTCGCCAATTATTTTTTTCTCCTCATCAGCATAACTAATAAAAGAGCCTCTGATGATAAAGCCTAGGCGCTCCAGATGCTGTTGCTCCAGTTGTGTTCTTGCTCTGGGTGTGGCCCGTTTGAGGGAAAAGGCGGGAGAGGCAGGAAGAGAGATGGAGATTTGTAGAGAGGGAGAGAGGGGAGGGGCAGAGATGACTGCTAGCGGGAGAGCCTGAGATGAGATACATCGCAGGTGAGGGGCCATGGAGGGGAGGGGTATGCGATGCTCGCATTCGCAGTGCGTGGCTGGCAGGTACCGGATATCCTATACAAGCGAGAGAAGGAAGGACGACTAGAGTATCAGAGCACCCGCGTGAGAGAGGGAGCGAGCTAGATACTCCCAAGAGAGCTTGCCTTGAAACTGGATATACATGCCTATGGCATCTTTCATTTCATACCCTCTGCAGCTGGCGGTCTTGTGGTAGACATCCCGGTAGCAGAGAGAGAACTACTGATTGATCACTCCCTCGCGCCTTTGACTTTTTCATTGCTTGTGAATACTTTTTTTGTGTGTGTTTGTTCAGTGTATAGTATGTAAATGGCTTTTTGCGGCTATGAACACGAATGCTTAGTCAGACGTTCACTGTCAGAAATACGCCGCTGTCACTGAGAAAACCTGTACCGCACATTCCTTCCACAGCCTACTGACCTAACACTATGCACAGAATGTTTGAAGGACTGCCCTTAGGCAGGCTGTGCAGCATTTTCAGCTAAGAGACAGCATTGAGACCGTAGTTTGTAATATAATTTTTTGTAGCTCGTGATTGTGACATAAAATGATGCACAATTTTTCAGGCCAATTGCATCAGCGAAGTGTTTAAATCGCACATGTCTTTGTGCCCTGTCTGGATGACTGCGTGGAGGCACTGCGCATCGCATGCCGCACCATTACGTTGCGTTGCATCGCGTAGTGCTTCATTAGGTGACTGCGTCCGCCTGCTCTCATTTCCTGTACCAGACAGACTGGTGATCAGACTGACGACCAGATGCGGCGTTTCCGTTCAGTGCTGGTTTGATTCTTCATGCCCACGTAACTCCATAATCTGAGGGTGGTGGTAGTGTTCCGCGTGTTGCGTGTATTCGTTTGGGAGCGGAGTGAATATTCGATTTAAAAAAATTAGCAACGAAAAGTTGGTATATGGTTTCACAAAAAAGTGTATTTGCCATTTCTACCAAAATCAAAGGCAACAAATATATCTACAAAAAATAATAACATTACAATTTTATTGTGCATGGTAAAGAGTCAAACATCTAAAACAAGCAAACAATGGGTCATATCCGACGCCAAACATTTAAAAAGAGACAATTGTATTGTACAAAACAAAAAAGGATTTACAAAAACAGGAGTTAGACCAGTGGACAGTACTAGAAGAGAGCATACCAAACACCAAATTTGACCACAGACGGCCAAACATACTGTACAGAAAGTTCTAGACATTCCAGCCGAGAATCAAAACAACCGTTGGCCAACGACATGTCTAGAACAACCACATCTCATCTTGTCTTCTGACTAGCACCGTATCAATTTCACACAGAGTACAATTTTTGACACATTTCGGATATGCTTTGCATAAACGCCTTCTTGCGCTCTTTGTTTCATTTCATTGGGCTTCACCGGTGTGCAAAATGGGAAAAGCTAGCGAGTAAATTGAAGATCATTTATATTTTGCACTTTCGGGCGGCATGGTGTGGAACTTACAAAAATAAAAATAAAATAGAGATGAATGGATGATGAACACACGATCCTCACACATTGCCCGTCACTAACCTACAAACTATCTGTTCTACGCGAGGCTAATCACAGAAAGATTTGTTGTCCGGCAGGACGCACAGTGTCCCCCCTGCCAGGGTGAGGGACCCGCGTCGGCCTAGGCGGGCCGCCGCCTCCCTCCCCCTCCACCACTCCACCGCTGCACCGCCCGCGCGCGGAGAACACGTTTGGCGACACGTTCGGCCAAGCCCAGGCCGCTGGGAGCAGGAGGCGAGGCGGGGCGCGGCGGAGCGTGGCGGAGCGTGGCGGAACGGCAGGAGAGGAGGAGCTGCGCGGGCTGCGGCGGCGGCGGCAGCCACACCCAGCAACCTGCCGCTGTCCCCTCAGGCAGTGCTCTGGATTCCCTTGTCGACGAGACAAGCGAAAGTGAAAAGAAGGAAAGTGATCTTCTGAGAGCGATCCGCGCTGGCCGTTCGCTGCCAGTGCTTTGCGTCCGAGCCAAGCCGATCAAGTGTTGCTGGCCGGCGAGTCTGGCGGCGATGATCTCTCCTCGTCCCTATCCGAGTCCGCGGGGGCCGCGGCGTGGCCGCCGAGCGGGCCCTGCGAGCCGTGCCCGGGCGGGGGCGACGCGGCGGACGGCGGCGCGGACGAGTTGGCCCCCGGCGAGGCGGAGCCCGCGGAGCGCCCCGAGTACCCGGACGACGCCGACGACGACCTCGACGAGAAGTTGTCCTTGCCACTCTGCTTTTTGTCCACTAGGGATAAGGGCGCGCCGGGCGGGTCGCCTCCGTTGAGGCCGTCCCGGGCGTCCCTACCGTCCCTGCCGTCCCTGCCGTCCCTCGCCCGGGGCGGCGCCGGGTACAGGTGCCCGGGGTGGTAGCCCGCCATGGGCAGGAGCGTCCTTTGGTGGGCGAGCGGCAGCACCATCCTGCCGTCCGCACTAACTTTCCCCATGAATGACCGGATCTCCTCGAAGTAGGACTCGTCGCCGACGCCGGGGGCGCCGGGGGACAGGCCCGGGCCCGCCTGCAGTGCGGCGGCGGACGAGCGGTCCCGGTCGTCGAGGATGGTGGGGCCGTCCGTCTCGTGCTTCTTGAGGTGGCGGTCCAGGTTGGTCTGCTGGCCGAAGCAGCGCGCGCACAGCGGGCACTTGAAGGGCTTCTCCTTGTGGTGGATGTTGCGGACGTGCCGCTGCAGGTTGGACGAGATGCTGAACGAGCGCTCGCAGAACTTGCACTTGTAGGGCTGCTCGCCCGTGTGCGTCCGCAGGTGGCGCGTCAGGTTGGCGGACCGCGGGAACACCTTCCCGCAGAACTTGCACGAGTACCTGTCCTTGAGCTTGCCGCTCACCGTGGTCGCGCCGCCCGTGCCGCCCTCTGACGAGAACGACTTGGGCGCGGGCGTGGGCGCGGCCGGGGGCGTGGCGGGGGGCTGCAGCGCGGGGTGGAAGGCACTGGGTAGTGACGAGCGGTCGTGGTGGTTGAGGAGGCTGGCGCCCAGGAACTGGTAGGGCCGGGGCCCGCCCGGGTAGGCGGCGGTGTGGCCGTCGGGGTAGCCGATGGGCAGCCGTGGCCCCTTCTCCCTGTACATGGCCTCCAGCATGTAGGGGTGCAGGGTCTGGTGGGGGAACACGAGAGGGTAGGGCGCCGGGCGCGGGCTCTTGAGGCTCAGGCTGCGCGGGCTCTTTGGGCTCCGGGGGCTGCTCAGCGGGGACTTGTTGCGCAGGTCGTCGTCCTCGTCCCCGTCGACGTCCACGTCCTCGTGGTCGTGGTCGTCCTTGCCGCCCACGGAGAGCGGCGAGGGCGAGCGCAGGATCACGTTCTGGTTCTCGTCCTCGAGCTGCCGCCCCCGCTGGTAGTCCTTCTTGTGGTCGACGCGCAGGTCGAGCGGCTGCTCGTCGCCGTCGCCGAGGGGCCGCGCCGCCGGCGACATGTGGGGCGCCTCCGACGGCGGCGGCACCGCGGGCTCCGTGGACGAGCCGCGGTGGTTGCGCGACAGGTCGAACGGCATCATGTCTTCGTCGGGGTCGCCGCCGCCGTCCGCTCCCGCCGCCCCGTTGCCGTCCTTGGCGGGGTGGGGCGGCGCCTCGGCCGGGTACACGGAGGCCTGCTTGGGCGAGGAGCTGCCGCCGGAGGCCAGCAGCATCTTGCGCGGCGACGAGTCCTTCTCACGCATCGTCACATGCGGCAGCGAGCCGAGACGGGGGTACCCGCACCAGTCCACCGCACTCATTGGAGGTCCTGCAACACACGGAGAAGAGGGCACTGTCAGCGAGGTTGTCATAGCGTGGCGCGGCGCCCCGCGGCCCTCCCCGCGGCGGCCCGTGGTGCCCTCCGCGCCTGCGTGCGCCGCAGCGCTCCGCAATGCATAAAGCGTTGCGAAACGGGAGGAAAAGAAGTCCGCGCGGGCGATGTGCATGTGTGCAACATCGACACGTTTACCGCGATGCCGCTCATACACGGGGCCCCGCTGCACCCGCGGCACCGACTCCCGCCGCCGCGGCGTGATTACCCGCTCCGCGGCCGCAGCGCAGCATTTGCATACCACTATTAGTACCCCGTCAGCTGGGGGGACAAAACGATTACCCGTCTCACGGGGGGCGGGCTGATGGCCTGACGACGACGCCGTTTCATTTCAGTTTCTGCCGCGAAACCGGCGCAAGTGCCGCGCGGAACACGCGGGCGACAAGGCTGCTCACGCACGCATTTCAAACGCGAACGCTCACCGCCTGCTCCATTCCGTGCCTACCAACAACATCACACACACACACATTTTTTTTCGTGTCATTTTCGCTCAATAAGAAAGACAGGCAGGCGTCGGGTTCGGCCGTATCAGATTATTTCCATTCTCTCCGCCTCTCCTTTCACGCGGCCCCCGTCGCTGAATGCACGCAAATTAACGCTCTACCGTGTCATGCTCCGTGCTCACAATGTTTCTTACAGCGCCCTCTGCGTGCGCCGCTGACAAAAGCCTGTCAGCCGGCTGACTCCGCAGCCGGCCGCGTCTCTGTCGCACCCGTGCGGTGCTGCGTAAGGGAGCGAGGGAGACGCCAGCGGGTATAGACAGCGCTCGGGGTCGGGGGACGTCGGCGGTCACAGAGGGCCCCCGGGGCCGCCGGAGGCCGCCGCCGGCAGGCCGCGCACGGCGTCCCCACCGCCATCGATTACAAAAAACAATTTCATAAAAACGAAAAAAAAGAGGGCATAAAATGCATGTGATGCATTTTTGTCGGAATTTATCTTTCATATTTTCCCGCGCGCCGCTGCTGCCTTGCATGGTGATTGCGAGCAGAGCAGCAGCGGCGGCTGTCCGTCGTGCGCGTAACCCCCCGCGGCCTCGGCCGGCCTCGGCCTTCGGTAATTAGGGTGAGTGCACCTGTCGCAGCCAGACGGCCCCGACGGCCCCGAAGGGCGAGCACCTCACGTTTCACTTATTGTCCGCAGACCGCGCTGCCCGCCGCCGCTGCGGTCCCGGCGGGCGGCCGCCGCGGCACGGCGCCGCGCAACCGGGTCAGAAATGCAGCGCGCTCGCGCCCATTCAAGACGTCATCCCGGCTCAGAATTAATTATTATTCGCGGCCGTTTCGTTATTTTTTTTTTTTGGCGCGCGTCCCCCAAAACATGTCAGCGCGGACATGAATGGAGGGTCCCTGCGCGCCTGCACCTGCCGCAGGACCCCCCGTGAAGTGATGCAAATTTACGAAAAACGTCGTCGTCTTTCGCTTTTTTTGCGGTGCGAGTAGATGGGGGGGGGGGGGGGGAGGCAGTGTCCAGCGAGACGCAGCGGCGAGGACAAGGCAGCGAACCGTAAGGCACGGCCCGTGGCATAAGGCGATGGAACTAGTGCAACGTGTTCGGGGCCCCGTCCGCTGGCGGAGACGGCTGCCGGCGGCCGCTGCGCCGCTGCGCCGCGCTGGACACCAATTAGATCTATTCATTCATTAACGGCTCGCCGAGAGCTCCAGGCCAGTGGCTCGGCCGGCGTCTGTGATCGGGCGTGGTGTAACAGGGGAGGCGGGAGGCGGCCGGCGGCAGCGGCGGCCCGAACGGGGGCACTGCATCGGCGGCCAGGCAGCGCCTCGCACCGGACTGACACCAGCAACATGCACGGGGTGACGCAGACCTCACCACTTGTACTCGATATGTGACACATCGCCGTGTGCAACTTTGTGATTTTATTACTCATCACTGGCGATGCAGTGCGTGCTGGAGGCTGCGTGCGTGCGTGGCGCGCGAGCACCGCAATATAAGCCAATCATGGGTCGGCCGGCCGCCCTGCCGGCCTTCGTGTGTGACCGTCATGAGCACGAAATCACGAAATCGGTACAGGCCGTGCCGGAGCCCGGCGGCGGCGGCGGCGGACGAGATTCAGGGAAATGAAAAGTAATAAAAGAAAAAGAAAAAAGGAAAGGAAGAAGGGAAAATGCGATCGGCGCAGAGGCTATCATCATACAGAGGGGATCGACCCGGCCCAGACGCAGACTTCCCGCCGCTGGTCGTGAAGATGAGGGGGAAGAGAGCGCCGGACGCAATCGCCGCCGGACGTCACGGCCGTCGGCGGGGCGATGCCGTCAGCGGCGGCAGCGGCGGCAGCGCCTGTGGAGGCCCGGGTAGGCAGCCCGGCGCGCGGCCCTGCGCCGCACCGCTCCCGACTGCCTACCCACCAGGCGGCCGCTGCACCGCTCTGCGCGACAGTGTGCCGGGCTGGCGCACCCCGCGCGGCCGGCCTGACCTGCACCACCGCCTACCGCCCGGGGGCCCGGGGGCGCACCGCACGGCCCCATTAACCCTGAGAGGAGCGAGAGGTGTTAATACAGAGCGGCGTGGGAAGCGGGTTCGCCGCGAGAGGGACGCGCACGCAGCACGGAGCGCGCGGCGTAGATCAATATGCCGGAAGACACACGGTGCGCCGCCGTCCTGCGAGGGTTTCCGACGGCGCGGTGCAGCCGGCACGACACGACACGGTACGGCCTTGTCGGGCGGCTGCAGCCCAAACCGCGGCGCCTTCCCAGAAGACCATTGCGATGAGCCATTAATGCGGGCGCCGGTTATGAATCAGACGCGTGAGCGGTGTCTGCGGGCCGCGGCCCACGGCGGTGTCAGGTCGGGCAGGGGCAGGCCGGGCCGGGCAGGGCCGCGGGGTCCTGCGCGGCATTCCATGTTTACTCTGCGGAATTTATGAGCCGCGCTGCTCGCTGATGCGGGTGCAGCCGGCGGTGGCCGGCGGTGGCGTGGCGCGTGTCGCGTGCCCCGCCCGGCATCACGTGCTGCCGCCCGGCGCGTCCCCGTGTCCGGCGGCCTCCTCATAGTTTAGACGTCCATTAGACACCCCGCCCTGCCCTCTGCCCCGCGCGCTGCCCACGCCGCACCTGCCGACGCTCGCACTTGCGCTGCTTTCTCCGCCACCGCCGCAGCAGCTTCGCCTCTTGACTGATGGTCCCCCGGCCCGCCACGCCCTGCCACGCCCCCCGCAGACGCCCCCCCGCGAACGCCCTCCGCCATTAGCCGCACACACACACACGCACATGTTAACATTGGCCCGGATTCCGCGAGCACCCGCCCGCCGCCGCGGGAGACCGCAGGCGACACCATTGCCCCCTCGATACTGCTTCCTTTCAGATGGAGGAAATGCTGTGCCGCCGTGTTTCGGATATCCTTGTTGTTGTTTCTGCCTCACCGCAGCCTCATCCTACTGATCCAGTTTGCCTACGCGTACGACGCCCTCGGGGCCCGCGGCACCGGACACCCCCCCCCCCCCCATTTCCGCGGCCTCCGCCCCCTCCTCCCCGCCGGGCCCACACAGACCAGGCCAGAGGCCAGGCGCGCTCGCATCAGGTGAGTAAAGATTCGCCACATAATGGGGAGGTAGTTGTGGCCTGCGGCGAAGGTCGGTCGGTGAGGAGGAAGAAATGATGGTTCTGCTGAGGTTTTCGTCCCGGAGAGAGAGAGAGAGAGAGAGAGAGAGAGAGAGAGATGGAGAGAGAGCGAAGGGGGGGGGGGGGGGTAGGCGCACCATTCATAACTCGCCGCACACACGCACTGTGCGGGCGATCTCTCTCCCATCTCGCGGGCCGTTTTGGCCGGCAGCCACCCATCGCAGGGCCTCGGAGGGCGCCCCGCCCGTCCCCGCCTGGCCCCGCCTGGCCCAGCTTGACTCGGCCCAGGTGGCCACATAAATCTCGCGCGAAAGAGATACGTATCAAAGCAAAGGCGGGAGGCCGCCTGAAATCTTCGACAAGTCAGCAGCAACAACAGCAACAGCGCGTCGTGAGGGACGGCCAGCCTCTCGGTACCGTTTCGGGAATCATTTTCCCCCCATTTTCTTTCAACGTTTTTATTTTTTACAAAACATTCCCCATCCGTCACGGCGCGCGATGCAACGGCTTGTGATTAGGTGGCATCATCACACACGTGGGAGGGAGAGAGAGAGAGAGAGAGCACTCCCATGAGAGAGATAGGGAGAGAGGATGGGAGAGGGGGAAGTATCAAAACTACGCTGTTGGTGCTGACTGCAGCCAAGAGAATCAAGTAAATCAAACTGAGCACGCGATGCCAATTTTAGCACCTCCGACTGCTTTGATTCAATTTGATTCGATATTATTGGATGTCCTCCCGCTTCCCCTCCCCCTATCCCTCTCGATCGCCTTCTCCACGGCTGCACACCACATTCTCTCCCCCCTCCTCTCCCTATCTCTCTCTCTGTCTCTGTCTCTCTCTGTCGCTCGCGCACCCGCTCTTATGAAATGGCGGGGCCGCCAACGGTTTCTCATTTGCTGTCGTCGCCCCGAGAAGCGATGTTACGGCAGCTAATTGCCTGCATATTGATTATGGGACGTGGAGTGGTGCTCGGCCTCGTCTGCGAAAGAGCCGGGCAGCTGCGGGGGGCTGCACTGCCGCGGCGCCGCCCGAAAAAGCAGCAGAAGGCTCTCCTTGCCTTCTGATTCCACGACGTGTGGCAACAGTTCTTCTCGTCTGCGAATAGGCGTCGTCGTCGGAGAGTCCAGCCGGACTATTTGCAGTGGAGGTTTCTCTCCGTCCGGTAGAGGGTATGTCGGGGCAGCGGCACGGCAGCGGCACGGCAGCGCCGCCGGGAGTACGAGCTCGCATAAAGCATGGCGGGGAGCGGCGGAGCAGCGAGTGACACGGCCAGGGCGTCCGCCGGCCGCGCGGACTCCGGGGTCTCCGGGGGGCTCCGGGGTACACCAGTACATCTCGGGGGAATCTCTATATGCGCAGCGCGCGGCCGCGCAGAGCAGTCGCGCCGAGAGAGACAGAGAGAGAGAGTAGAGAGAGAGAGAGAGAGAGAGAGAGAGAGTAGAGAGAGAGAGACAGAGATTTGCCGCTTCCGCGCCGGAGGAGGAGATCCCAGCCGCACAGCTCCGGTCTGCACTGCACGACGGCCGAGGCCACGCAACTAGCCCGCAGCAGCGGCCGCCACTCCGCCTCGCTTCATTTCAACATTTTTTCTTACTTATGCGTGGCGACGCTGCTGTTGCCGGCCGCCGCGGGGGTCAATAGCGCCGCTAATACGGCCACCAGGCGGCCTCTGCCCGCAGCTCCGGCCCGCTCCGTGCCGCGCATCGCAAGCAGTGCCGCGAGGCACCGCGGACCCCCGCGCCGACGTGCCCTCCCGAATTCTAGCGACGGTGCCACTTTCCACCGTATTATTTCGCTTGCCGCGGCGGGCTGGCCCGGTCGAATTCGCCGCACACGTGCCCTCAGAGCTGCGGGACACGGCGGTGCAGCAGTTTGCACCGCAGCGGTGCTGCTGCCTCGTGATTTACGGGCGGATATGCAGGGAGGGGAGGACGGTGTGTGACGTGTGGGGGAGGCGCCGCCGCCGCCGCCCTGAGAGCTCTGCGCGCCCAGCCCGCTGCCGCCGCCGTCGGGGCGTCGGCCCGCGTCGGCTTTGCCCACGCCGATCAAAGGGCAAAAGCGTTTTGATCCTCTGCCAAGCCGCGTCGGGAGCGGCCTGCCACCCACGCCGCCCGCCGCCCGCCGCCGCTGCTGTTTTCGGCGTCTAATCCCCCTCCGCCCGCTCGCCTTTTATTTATGATTCCAGTCTGCGCGGCGCTCTTCTTGCTGTATTTCCGCGTTGTGCGACGGCAGCAGCAGAGCAGATCCGCCCGCTCCAGTTCATCACCTCCCACGGCACCGCGAGGAGCTCAATAATAATTAATTCCAGTCCCCGAAAGACGAGGCGGTTCCGCGGGCGTTCATCAGTCTTAACCGCCCATAAGCCGCGCCTGCCGCCCCGCACGCGCGGGAACCGATCGCGGGGCTTTCTGCTTCTCGCAGATCGAAAGCGCCCAGCGGCATAAACGGCTCGTATTTTACTACAAGTTTATCCTGCTGTAATTTTTTTTCCAAACCGACGACCGCGCACGTGCCGTGAATAGATTGTGCCAGGACCCCTGTCTCTGTCGCTCTCCGCATATCGGTCTCTCTCTCACACACACACAGGCGCACTTGCTCCACTTCCTTCGCGGTCCATCCCTCCCGCAGCGCGTCCATATTTCTTCCTCGGGCAGCGGCAGGGCGGGCCGCCGCCGCATCCTACTCCTTATTCTCGCGGCCCGTATAGTAGTTTGGCTTTTGGCGCGACGCCGCACACGCTCACACACACACACACACACGGCCCCCGCAGAGGCCCGGGGGCCCACACACACACACCGATCATCCACACAGCCCGCAAGCCTTAATTGGCCGGCCCGTCCGATTTGATTTGAAAGCTGCAGGCGAGAAGGACGCCCCTCCCGGCCCCTCCCGGCCCCTCCCGGCCCCTCCCGGCCCCTCCCGGCCCCTCCCGGCCCCGCCCTGCCTGGCCCCGCCGCCACACGGCCGTGCGAGTGTGTGTGATCCTCTTTTTCATCTCTTGCTGCTCTCGCCGTACCGGAATGATGTCTCATCTCTGCTGCACAAGCAGATACGACACGCGCGCATATCTCTCTCTCCCTCTCTCTCTCTCTCTCTCTCTCTCTCTCTCTCTCCCTGTCTCACGCGCTCGCTTCTTCACGTCCCCCTTTTTTTTCATCCTCTCTCTCTCTCTGTTTTTTTGCCGCCGCCGTCTGCGGTAGTGCTCTCTCGCGCCGCCCCGTCGCGAAGGCCCGGTGTATCATTACGACACTCACACGTCCGGCGCATTTTCGGCCGGCCGGAAACAAAAACTGCGTTGTCAGCGGCGGCACCGACGGCGCCGCACACACGTCCGTCCGTCCGCACATTGAAATGACCGTCATCTTCCCGCCGCCAACGACGAGCCCGGACTCTTTTAGAACGGAGCACATTCGGGCGCCCGACGCGTCGTTCGCATCGCACTTTCTTCGCTGTTACAGCCGTAGCGAGCTCCAGTTTTCTTTTTTTTTGTATTCGTGCAACTGAAACTGTCTCTATTTCTTGCGGTCCTTTTTTTTTTTTAAAAAAATCTATATTTTTGTAGGGTGTTCAGATTTTCCGAAAACTAAACGGCGCGACCGCGTCCCGCGTTGCTAGCTAGACAATGGACAAGCGCATCGAAAGGAGCTGCGCGGCCGGCGTCCGAAATACATATTCTTTTTTTTTCGGACACGGCGGGAGAATTCAAATTTTTTGAACGACGCGCGGCCGCAGAGGATGGACACACGACGCGGCGGATTAGCGACGGAGGGCAGCGCGCCGCCCCCCATTGTATTATACAGTATACGCGTCCGGCGGAGAAAGCAGGCGTGATTGGCCACACGCATCAGGCACAACTGCGAAACAGCCCCGGCCCGCCGCCGGGTCCTGATTGGAGACGAATCAAATCAAAGCCGGCCCGAAGACACCCGCTCGGCCGGGGTGAATTATATTATGCCGCGGCGTGACGTCAGTGGCGTCTGCTCGGCCCGGCTCGGCCCTCCACCGCATGGGTGCGTGCGTGCGTGCCGTGCACACACCGTGGCGTGTCGCTGCGGCGGAGTCGCGAACGAAATGTAATGCCTGTGGGAAGGCTGACGCTCGGGTCCTGCCACCACAAACCTCTGATTGGGAGCCCCCATCCCGCACTGTCCCCGCGGCTGATCGGACGCATTACTCCATTCTGTGGAGACCTTCCCGCAGAGAGGCAACATCATGACCAAAAAAAAAAACATCAGCGGAAAAAGGAGTCAAAGTGGGGGAAAAAGCATGAAATAAATGAATAAATTGTACGGTAAGTAACACCTGAGGAGCGGCGTTGGCTCCGTGCGAGCGGGGCGGGGCAGAAGGGCTCCAGAAGTCGGCGTAACGGAGACGTGGCGGAGGGGATCCCGGCGAGGCACGGCGGGGCGCGGCCACTCTGTAATTTGCGTGTCCTGACGCCCCGCCCCCGTGTCGCACCTCGCACCTCGTCCTGCATATCGCGGGCCCCGCACCCGACGACCCCCCGCGATGCAACCGCCTGCTTCCTATTTACGGCTGCATTTTCTATCCGCGCGTTATTTTTGCGGACGAAACGCACACAAAGTCTGTTGCTCTATCTCTCCCGCAGCGGCGTCCGGCGCGGGGACGTTTGATGCGATGAAGTCGTGGTTTATAGCCGCGAGAGGGGAGCTCTCCGTGATGCTGTGTGCACACACACACACACGCACGCGGGCCCGCGGTGGGCGGTATCACAGGCACGATGCGCGGGGTCAAACCGCTGACCAGCATGCTGCTTGGTGGTCTGCGGGCTCCGGCACGGGCGGGCGTGCGCGCGGCGGCGGCTCCGGTCGTGGCCCGCGGCGGCGGCGGCGGCGGCCGCTGCCCTGCCTGCCCGGCCTACCGGGAGGAGAGGTGGCGGCCATTCAAATGAGATGCACGCCGCGCGCCCAGCGATGATCGGTGGCCGCCAGTAGTGCGCCGCCGTGCCGCCGTGCCGGGCGGTCGTGTGCGGTCGGCAGCCGCGGACCTGATGCCGTGCTACGCGATGACCTTTCGGCCTCCGGGGGCCGGGGTCCGGGGGCCGGCCGAGTGCCCATCCGCTCCGACATGGCAGCTGCACGGCATCCAGTCTTTCCGCAACATAACTTTACCATAACCTCACCTAATCTGTATTTTTTTTGAAAAAAAAATGCAGTTTAGCAGAAACATGAACTAAATTTTTCATCCTTTTTTTTCTTAGGATTTTTTTTTTTTGCACTCAGCACGGATGGTCCTGTTCAGGCAAGTACGCATCCCCTTTCGTGGCCGCGCAGCACCTCCGCCTGTCCTGCGTTACACACTGTGTCTCCTTGACGGCGGGCCGCGGAGGAGGGGGAGGAGGAGGCGAGCACCGGCAAAGGCGCGAGCCGGCCGACCGAAATGGAGAGCACAGCAGCAGCACGGAGTGAAAGGGGCGCGTGCGTGTGCGCGGCGCGTGCGCGGCGCGTGTCTGCGCCTCCCGTGTCCACCGCCTTGTCCGGTTCGCCCCGGAATAATATGCAGCGCAGCAGACGACGCACACACCAGAGGCAGCAGCAGGGAGCAGGGAGCAGACACGGGATGTCACATCCAGATGACCGCTGGCCAGGGCAAGGTACTTGTCCAGCTTTCTCATGCCCGCCTCAATGACGCCTGCTTTATCTCCCGGTGGCTTATCTCGCCCCGGTGGGGTTTCGGAACTGGGTCAGCCCAGCGTTATGGGCACCCATATCGGCCGTCTGCCCGGTCCGCACGCACGCACACACACACACACACACATGGCAGGACATGCATCCTGCGGCCCGACGCGCGCGCGGTTTTTGACCGGAACACGCGTAAAAAAAACGGAAAACAACGGTGGCGGTATTAGAGGGTGTTCAAAAGGGTCGACCTGTTAATTAAAGGAGATGGCGTAACCAAAGAGCGCGGGCCGCTGAGTGACGCAGACTGTCTTTTTTGTTTCATTAATAAAATTAGCGAAACCAAAAAAAAATAAATTACAAAAGTTTGTCGAGGAAAAGCCCGGCTGGACTCGCATCTGTTGGGCGGGGTGTGCCGCGCCGCGGTGGGGGGAATGTGGAGTGAGTGGACAGCGCGGAGATCATAAACACTCCAAGTAATGTCTCCATTTGGCGTCTTTTACGGTGGCTGTCATGCGGACATCCTCCCGCTGCGCGAGCTGCACCGCGGGCTGAGCAGCGGCGGCGCTCCGTGGCGTACCGGCAGCCGCCCGATTCCGAACGCCGTCTCTGTCGCACTCACGGGGTGCTCCGTAGGGAGAGAGAGAGGCCCGACCGAGAAGACAGCGTTCGGAATATCGCTCTCGCAGACCCGCGGCGGCGGCGAGTCGGCAGTCCCCCGTTGTTGTGGCATTGCCTGTTTGCAGCCGTTATCAGGGCGTATTAACCAGCTTGGCGCCAGCCTTAACATTACCATAAACGCTGCTCCCCCCGCCGGGCTGTGCTGCGCGGGCCGGGGGCCGCCCGCCGTCCAGCCGGCCTAGCCGCGTGTGGAGACTTGAACGCACGCGGCAGCGCCGAGAGCCGTGCGCCGCGGGGTGCGCTGCCGCCATGCGAAACGCGAGCGGACAGAGCGGGCAGCGGCCCTCGCCGCTACCGGCCGTCGGGACGCCGCGGGGCGCCGGGGCGTGGCGAAGGACGAGCCCGCGAACCGTGGCTGATAAGGACAAGTGGCCGCGGTGTCCGATTACGGCGCCCGGGCCGGCCGTGGACCCCGAACAGCCGGCCAGCCTCGTTATGTCAGGGATTGCGGGAGGCGCCCCCCAGCGGTGGCGGCCGGCGGCGCCCAGCAGGGCGCGTGTGCGCGTCGCGGCGCGCGGGGCCTTGGATGAGCACTACATGTGCGCGCGGGGCCAGCCGGCAGGTCGGCCGGTCGTGGTCGCGGAGGCAGCCTGCTGTCACCTCGCGTCCTTATCAGAGCAGATCTCGCCGGGAGGGGAAATGAACCGGTGCGGTTTCCGGCCAACGCCGGATGTCGATGTGTGCGACCGGATGATTGTGAAAAAAAAAAAAGGTCCCCGTGGTGATCTGGTTTGGAAGCTTTTGCTCCTGGGAACGACCGTCGTCGCCTTGGCTCCGCGGCCCCTCGGCTCCGCGGGCCCCGCCAGTTAATTGGAGGTATCCAGTGCAGCGAAGCATCGATATTATGCCCTCCACGCGGGCCCCACCGATCTGCTTTATGCACCTCCGACACGAAACGCGGGCGATATTTCAAAAGGCCGCGCGACGATAAAAACTGCCAAAACACTAAATAGTTTCGGGAGCCGTAGATGGGAGAAGAAAGGTCGGCGGAACATGTATAGCAGCAGCCCAGGAGTCCCGGAGCGAGTCGATATATTTTAAAAGGTCCCCCCTTTTTTTATGAGCGGCTCTGGCCGCGCGGCCGGGACCGCGAGCGAGCGCTTCCAGTGTGAGTTACGGGCGCCGGCTCCGTTTTGGACCTTTCATCACTAATATGTCGATGAGGGCGGCCCGGCGCGGCCCGGCGCGGCCCCCGCGGTGTGAACAGATTTATCATGAGGCCCGCTAGAATGGGAGGATGGGAGCGGCCGCCGCCGCGGAATACTGGCAGCGCCACAGTTTATGGCGCTGCCGTGCCAAACGGAGCCGCGGACACGGCCGCGGGGGGCTCGCCTCGCTCGCCAGCGGCCCGCCCTGTCGTCCCACCGCGCTGCGCCAGCCGCAAAGCCAGAGGCAAAAGCCAGAGGCGGCTGAAACGTACCCAATCAATTAGCCGCTGATTGGGTGCCGTGGTCGCCACCTGGAGGTGGAATGCCAACGACGAAATCAAGCTCCGCGGCCGGAGCCCCGCCTACCCGCGGTATCATCCCTCTCCAATTTTTTTTTTTTTAAATTGCCCAGGAGGTCTGACGTTGCCATTCTCTGACACGCAATAATCAAACAAGGTTGACACGTCTGCTCGGGTCGGGGAGTCTGGCGTCCTCACCGAAAGAGTGAGGCGGCCACCGGCGCGCCGCCGCGGGATGATTGGCAAATCAGGCGATGCATCTGGGTCTCCCAGTCCATAAAAGCAAACGTAACGCCGCGAGAGCGCTACTCAAATGTGGCCCATAACTCACGCGTTAGTCGGGCCGGTGCCCGCCGCTACCCGCCACAATGAGTGCGACAGAGACGGAGGGAAGCATTTCGAGCGCGCCGCCGGTTAAGGCCATCGTACTACGCGCGCAAGGATTCATCAGCGTTAGCGTCACGCCCCGCACCGCCACCTGCACACGCACAGCCACACGCGCAGCCACACGCACACACGCGCACGCCGCGGCCTCATCTGGCTCAGGTTTACTTATTGGGGAGGCCGACAAGCAAGACTACCGCATCTGACTTCGCAACAGAAACGTAAATTTCTGTATTCCGCAAGGCGCGACGAGACGAATCTACTCCCAATATTTCGCAATGAAAATGATTTAAATCAAAACTTTGGGTTCAACGTTTTAATTTTCCGATCCGGTGTGGCGGTGGCACACCTTGCCAGCCTCGCCGCGGCCGCGCTGTCGACGCTCTCGGCGAGGCGTCACACCTCCGCGCTGACCTGACCTTTGCCGTCCGCTAACAAGTCCACGCCTTACCGCTCCCATTATTGTTGTCATCCACCTCCTCATACACTCCTCTTCTTCTTTCAATGTCAAAAGTTGTTTTTTTTAAAGTCATGATTTTGTTATCATTTTACCTCAGGGCTACCCCGGGGGTTTCCCCGACCGAATATATCACCCCCTCGCCCTGCCCTCCGCCCCCTCTTCTCATTCATTGAAAAAGGTGTACTGAACCTGCGTCGGTCGGAGGAGACGACGGCTGGTAACGTCTGAGTGGCTGCTGTTCTCTCACCTGTAACAGACGGACGACAACAACAGTCAGACACACTGCGCCGTGCTTGCAAGTCGTAGAGATAGGCCAACAAATGAGCGTGTGCATCCACACGCGCATTCCTGGGAGGCGAGGTTAACACTGCCTTTAACTGTCGGCCACCGACACACACACACGTACAAGTTGCGGCAGCCGGGACACGGCCGCGACACGAGGCAGTCGTCACAGCGAAGCGGCTGTGGCTTTCAATTCCACGCTATGTGAACACGCGCGGGGCACGCTGTTTTTGTTACGTGTTTCGTGGACCGCCGCCGTGGGATTCTCATCCCGGCGTTGGGATGCTGGGCACGGCGCGCACGGGGCGTGGCCGGCCAGCATTGCTCTCTCTCAGGTGTGATGCGTGCGTGTGCTGGGCGCCGGTGAGTGCGAGAGAGACGACGCCGCATCCGACTGCCGCAGTGCGAGAGGGATGACCGACCGGGGATGCCCGGCCGGCCGTAGTCAAATAGGGCGTCTCTCTCGCACACCCGCCGCATCTCCCCCGCGCCGCCGCCGCCGCGAGCACTCGTAAACGGGCAGACGGACCCGGCAGCCGCGGCGGGACGGCGCGACGCGATGCCGAACAACACGTTTTAATGCGCGGCCGGGCCGAAATTACGATCCGCGAGTCTGCCGGAGGAGGCCGCGGGCCGGCCGGAGTAAGTCATACGCGAGCGGGAGAAATAAAGGACAGACGGACGGGCGGGTGGCCGCGGGCGCGGCGGCGGCGGCGGCAGCGGCGGCAGCGGCGGCCGGCTCTGAACGGCGACGGCAACATTTTTACGCGGACTTTAGAGCCGCCGCCGCGCCGCGGGCCGACGCGAGCGGGGCGTTTGGAGCACCACCTCCCCGCGTCCTCTCGTCTACACGGTACGGTTGTCATTCGGCACGGAGACCTTGGGGTGGAAAACCGAAACACGGCCGAGATTCGTATCGCACGAAAAGTGTATAAACGAGAGGCAAGCAGCATGCCCGAGGTTTGCATGGGAGAAGGGGGCGGGCGGTATTTTCGATTTAATTCTTTTTTACTGGTACACTGGACACGGCAGCGTTGCTTCACGCGCATGGATGCTGGCCGCCGCGGATCCACCACCGCCGCCCCGTGGCGACGACAAAGTCCGAAGATCGTCGGGACAAGAAAAACAAAAACGCACACACGTGTTGTCCCGTACACATGCTCAGGTATGCCGGGCGGGCGTTTGTAGCGCCCCACTCAGCATGCGAGCCACGTGGGGGCAGCACGGGGCGTTACCACCACGGTATCATCTGCAGAGAGAGGGAGAGAGAGAGAGAGAGAGAGAGAGAGACACAGAAAGAGGCAGACTTGAGAGAGCGTATGCGAGCGAGAGAGAGAGAGAGAGTCAGACAGATCGACGCAGAGAACAGGCTCTTGCCCGACTGTACCGTAAGTACACGCGAAAGGTGTTCTGATATCGCAATGACTGCTCGGCGCTACACAGCACGCGTGCGATAAGAGCAGACCGTCTTCTGCCACCAAGTGTGCCGGCGTTTATGCCACGCTTACGCCGCTCTTAATAAAGCCGGCCGGCAACTCCAACGATAATTAGTCCGTCGTCGTCCGCGCTCAGCCACGAGGCTCCTGTGGCTCTTTGTGACATCCGAGGGGCGGCGACGGTGAACTACAGTAGGGAACTACAGTGAAAATGAAGTTTTTTTTGTACAGAGAACTGTAGTTCCACTGGAGCAAAAATATTGATTAGGACAAACTGTAGTTTTCCGAGCCAACTAGACTTCATAGTGCCAGTACAATAAAACTACAGTTTGTGGAACTACAGTTTGGTACATTGTAGTATAAGCTACAACCGCCCTGTCTGGGAGGAGGCGGGCATCGGCTCCGCCGGCCGTTCGTCATTGCGACACCGCGGCCGCGACATCATCGCCCCACAGCCACCACTTGCAGCACTAATTTCCCTTCTCCTGACATGAAGTAATCAGGGCGTGTGTGTGTGTGTGTGTGTGTGTGTCTGTCGGTGAGAGAGTGTGTTGGTTTGCCGCGCCGCGCGCGCCCATAAAATCGACAAATTGGCGATGCCGAGGATGTTGGGGACCGGGCGCGGGGACCGGGCGGCGGGGACCGTGGCGTCACCCCGTTGCTACGCGCGCACCCCCTCCATAAAATGAAGATATTACCCGGGCCGGCCGACCCACGGTATCACGCATAAACCTGGGGCCGAAACCGAGCTGGACACACACACACACACACGCGGCGGTCTTAGTGGTTTAATGACACGGCCCGGGCTGGATACCCGGCGCGGGGACCGGCGGGGACGCGGCACAGCGCCGGTTTACTCGTTTTATGTCTTGATCTGTCCCGCAAGCCGAGGCGAGGCGAGCGGGCCGGGCGTCGAGCCGGCGGGCTGCGCGGGCCGCGTCGCCCGGGTGCTTCGCGAGGACAAGGAGGAGGAGGAGGAGGCGCGAGAGGCCCGCGGCGTCGGCGGACGGGTTCACGCCGCCGCGCCGCCGATCCTCGCGCCCATCGTGCCCAGCGTCTGCACCACCTTTCCCCGAACCCATTCGCGTGAGCCGAAATGAGGTGCCTGCAGTGCCGCGGCGACGCCGGGACGCCGCGAGCGCAGCCGGCACTTTGCAGAGGAACAATGGCCTGCATCGCACTTGTACCGCAAATGTCAACGAGCAAAGTGTCGGGGGGCGTCGCGACACGCCGTGTCGCCGTCGACGGACGCCCCGACCTTGACCCGGGGGAGGGGGCGGCGTCGTGTGGACGTGCTCGTATGGCGGCACATCTTATGGCACCGAGCGCATGTGCTACTGGAGCACACGGCGGAGAGAGAGAGAGAGAGAGAGAGAGAGAGTCAGAAGAACGGTTCGAAAATAATTGTAGAGGGGGTGGCCTGGGCGGCTTCCACGGCAGCGGCGTCCTGCAGTGCACTTTTCCAGAGCTGACGGTGCCCACGGGTCCGAGGCCCAGCTCCGCGCTCCGCTCTGACCGCCGCACCTCGCCGTGCGTATGGGTGTCCACTTAAGGAGCTCGCGGGGGGCAAACGAGGTGGCCATTACACGGGGCCCCGGTCCGTTGACAAGTTCTAGAAAAGCACGCCACTTCTGCCTGCGGGCCTGGCGGACCTGGCGGGGCCGCGGGCACGCAGACACTCTCGCGCACCTGCCTCGTTTTGGCGGAGAGCGCGGAGGGAGCTCGGGACGGAGGCTGCAGGTAAACACACACTCGCACCAACACACACACACACATGCACGCATAGTAAAGCGAAAGAGTGGGTACGGCCGGCCGGTGAAACAGCGTCGCAGAATAGCGAAGACGGTGAACGGAGTGGGCGGCAGCGCACCTACACTACATGGTGACCACCAGCGGCGGGCCGCCGCGGCGTCTCGTGCCAGAGGCCGCCAGAGGCCGCCAGAGGCCGCTCCGCTCGCAGCCCAGGTCAGGCGGCGGCGACGCGACACGAACGCATTTCCAACGGCCGTCGCGGCGACACACCGACCGACCGCGCACGGCGGCGGCCACACTCGCGCACACAATCACGCGCGCCGAACGTGCAAACTAAACGAGGAGTTATGTCCGGCGACCTGACCAGGCCGCGGAGCGGTCTGCGGTCAGCCAGGCGGCCGCCACACGCGCCGCGAGTAACTGCCCGGCCGGGTGGCAGGAGGGTCGCGACGGCCAAATGATTTTCCAGAGCCTCCCGCCCGCCTCTCCCTGCCTGGCGGCCTCGGGTAGGCCGGCCCGCTGGGCGCGCGGGCACGCGGGATGCCGACCTGCCGGCGCTCCGCGGCAGCGCAGCGGCGGACACGCGCCGCGGCGGTGGGGGCAGCGGCCGCCTCCCCTCCCGGCCTCCCGGGCACCCCGCGGCCGTGAGTCACAGCTGGGCGGCGGCGGCGGCGCTCGCCCGGAGCGCCTGTGATGGATGGGGTAGGCCGGCCCGCACGACACGCGTGCACCGCGGGCCGTGGGGCTGCCTACCCGGCAGGCGCCCCGCCGCGGGGCAGCGGGCGGGGACGTCGCCAAGAGCGGCGCGCGGCCATGTTTGATTACAGGTGGCCGCCGGGGACCGCCGGGACGTGACGGCGCTGACGTCCTCGGGGGGACTCTGCAGGGGGCCCCCCCGCAGTACAGTAGGCCGGAGCGTTGGCTCCCGCCCGGCACAGACACCTGTTTTCACTTTCCAAATTACTCGTCTGCCGAAAGGAAGCGAAAGTGATTGTGAGGTTGCTTTGCATCCGCGCGGCGGCGCGTTTCCGAAGGGGGCCGTTCGGTCTCGTTGCGGCACAACAACGGAAGGACCAAGTTCACACCTCGGCCGACCCGCGGGCGCCGCCGGCCGGCCGGAAAAATAAACCCGAAGCGATCTCCGCTCTCTGGGAGTGTTGACCTGCCCGGTCCTTCCTGCCCCAATGAGGGCCGCGCCTCCGTAAAGAGGACGGGGCCGCCGCTCCGGTCTTGTCGCGTACGCGGACCGGCGCGGCGGGGACCGGCGGGGACCGGCCGGGAGGGATTTATAGCGGGGGGTCCCACGGGGAGTGGCGCTCCCAGCGGATGAGAGAATGGCCACGAGAGTTATATACGCGCCGGGTATAATTCAGGCCGTTAATTGACCCGGAGTATCCCGAAAACAGATCATCTGAGTGAAATGGCCTGCCGGCGCTGGGGACAGGTCTGCGCGGCGCGGCGCGGCCGGCCGGTGGAGCTCCGCTCTGGAGGGCCCTGGGAACCAGTCCGCGAAGGGCTGCGGCAGCGGCAGCCTCCGGCCTGGAAGCCGGCCGAGCCTCCGGACAGGCGGGGCGGGGAGGCGGAGGCGGCGGCGGCGGCGGCTCGCCCGGCACCGCCGCCGCGTCGCTCGGGATGAGATCGGATGGGACGGGGTCCTGGAAGCACGAAGAGGGCATTGCTGGGAGCCGCGGCCGCCGGCCCCCAGCCCGGCCCCCAGCCCGGCCCAAGGCGCGCTGGATGTGGGGCGTTTTCGGACGCGCAGCGGCGAGCCTGTCGGCCGTATATTGCATTCCTGTCTAATTCGGCCCGGCGTGCCTTTCGTGCCGGCGGCCCCCGCGGCCCCCGCGGCCCCCGCGGCCCCCGGCGGCCTCCAGGACGTACGAGGACGGCATCGCAGCATCCCGCCGCGTTTTCGCCGTGCCTCCTCCTTTTAACTCGCCGGCGGGACCGAACGCGCGCGCGCGCGTGTGTGTGTGTGCCTGTGTGCGGACCAAACACACAACGGAAGCGAAATTTATCTCCGGATGAGTTGATTTGGTTTGTGTGCGGTCCGTGTGTGAAATACTGGCCGGCCGCTTCAAGGGGCCCGCGCGGCCCGCGCGCACCGGGGAGGCCCCCGCCGACCTCCGCCGGGGTGCGGTGGCGTGCGAAACGAGCCGCAAAGTGACAGCGATGGAGAGCCGCTCGCAGAGCCGCTTTGATTCGTTTCGTCACATTTTCTAACACGACCTCCGGCCCCCGGGATGAGCGGAGGGGCGCGCTCCGCTTTTTGTTTGAGTCCGCTCGGAGACTTCGGGCCGGCTGCTACCGGGTGTGTCGGGCTTCCGAGCGCGGTAACGCGAGAGGCGGGCGGAGGCGGTGTGCCGTATCTCGGCGGCACGCTCGATTTCCCCGAAACCCTCCTCGCCCTTCTGGCCGCACTTTCCAAACGGCGGCGGCGGCGGCCGCTGCCTATCTGGCCGCTCCCTGTCATCCGCTGCGCCCGCCGCCCGCCGCCGACCCGATTAGCATGCAAGGGTGTCGAGTCGCCCCCCCCCCCTCCGTGTCCCGCCCCTTCCCTTCGCACGTTTCACTTTCCGAAGGGGCACGTCACGTGTGGGTGTCACCCGATCTGGTCCGGCACATATGTGGCCACATGTGGCCCCGCCGCCGCCGCCGTTCGTCGTTTGTTCGGACGCTCCCGCCCGGCCGGCTCCGGGGAGCAGCGACAAAAGGGTCCGTGGGTCCTACGTCGTGGACCCCCACAGGACCCCCGGCGGCCGGCCGGGAACACCCGATGCCCACAACGTCTCGACGCTCCGCAGATGGCCCCCCCGAAATCAGCGCGCAGTCAACCGCAATAGGCCGCCCTCATTCAAAAATAAAAATCAACGTACGAATGCACCCTCAAAAAAATTAACGTCAAAGTAAAACAGATTTTTTTTTGAACCACTGTAAAATCTGAACCGCAATTAAAAAACAAACCGGGTGAAAACGTGAATTTTTCCGGTTTTGCGAGTCGCTTGCGCCGCTTGTCGCACACACTCACGGAGCGCGCACCGGAGTCGCCGGCCGGGAGGGTCGAGTTTCGCTTTCCAGAGCGTCTGGTGACGGCGGCCGCAGTGTCCGTCAGCCTTCAGCACGCGGTGCCGCTATCCTAGCCTCTCCGCCCCCCATCCTATGCTGCACACACACACACACACACACACACACACAACACGCCCCGCGGAGGGGACGACCGCTAAGTGATGGACCGTCCATAGTCACGTGATGCGGTGTGCACACACACACACACACACGCACAGACGTGGATCGTAATAATAAACGAACGGCGGCGATGCTCGCTCTGTCTCCGTCGCACACACGTAACTGTGTGCGCGAGGCCGCGCCGCGCGGGTTGTCATTCTGTGTGTGTGAGAGAGAGAGAGAGCGGGAGAGAGAGAGAAAGAGATAGAGAGAGAGAGAGAGAAAGGAGAGAAGAGGGGGGGGGGGGGCGTCTTGTGGACGTGTTGATTTTGCGCGGCACGATAGCTCAGCCCAGCTCGCTATTTTACCTACATATTTTACTAAAAAAAGGACAGAAAAAAAATATATTGTTGAACGGTAGGTGGTAGGCCGGCGCCGTAAGCACAAAGAGCGGCGATATGTCGGGGCGGGGAAAAAAGAAAACGTCCTCCTCGCATCTCCGCGCGCCGAAAAAGGAAACCGGCAAAAGTAATAAAATAATGTGTAACCGAGCGCATGTGCGGCACGTCGCGTGGCCCGACGGCGGCGGCGGCGGCCGGCTCCAAGAAAGCGTGGCGCGCGGTGGGCGGCAGCCAAGGCGGATATATATATGTCGGCGTGGTGAGGATGGGCCGCTGCCACAGCGGCAGCAGCGGCAGCCGGGTCCGGGACCCGCGGGTCATGCGAGGGCGGCGGGGCGGCGGCGGGCAGAGCAGAGCAGAGCGCATGGGCCGCGCCGGGCCCGCCGTATCCAGCGTGCATGAAGAATGCCACGTCAGCGGCGTCTGGTGCCGCCATGCTGTCCTTGTCACGGTGCGTCCCGACGTGCCCCGCCGTGAGGCCGACGCCGTGAGGCCGACGCCGCCGCCGCCGGACCGCAGCCAGCGAAAGGAGGGGGTGAAATTGGCCTCATCTGCTGCCGCCGCCGCGCTGTGCAGTGTGTGTAGGCCAGAGAGCGAAAGTTGATACGCATGTCAGGCTGGTGACGGCCACGGGCGGGCTGCGGCAGCGGCGGCAGCGGCGGCAGCGGCGGCAGCGGCGGCAGCGGCGGGGCGGGGCGGCGCCGATCCAAATCTCGGAATATGCGTGATGGGACGTGAGCTGGCGCGGCCCTGCCGGCCCTGCCTGCCCGGCCCGGCCCTTTTGTCGAGACGCCCTACGGCGTTCCACGCAGCCCCGCGCGATCGGACCCGATCGTTTCTCTCTTCACTTTTTTTTTTCATCCCGACGGAAAGCGAAATTGTACGCAGAGCCGCGCCCCTTGTGAGAGGGATCAGAGGACCACCGCGGCGGCCGCGGTAGTTTTAAAATACGCGCCGCTTTATCGGGAGGACGACGCCGCGCCGGCGCATTCCTCCGGCCCGCTTGCGTGCGCTCGAGGTGCACGACCCGCCGCTCCGAGCACGAAGCGGCACGACGGCTGCCCGCCGAGCCCCCGCAGCCGGCAGGACCCGCGCCATCTGGGACGATCTGCAGTGATTCACTTTCGATGGAGGTCGATGGGTAGTACGGACAACAACACGCATGCGGGCGGCGGCCGGGCGGCGGGGTGCGGCGCGGCGCGGCGGGGCGTGGCCGGGTGCGGCGGCGAGGTAGCCGAGTGGGCGGACGAGCCATCATCTTCCACCTGTTGTAATGTGGGCCACACGACAGGCCGCCGCCGGCCCCGGCCACTTGTTGCCGGACATCGCTATTACGCGCCGACATCATTACGTCCCCGAGGGCCGCGGCGGCGCGGCTGCGGGCTTCTGCAGCGGCCTGACAGACGGTCTCACATTTATAAATATTTCACGTGTGAAGCGCTGGCCGCCGACCGTCGTCCTTCGACGTCCGCGTTATAAATAGAGCGGGCCGCGGGCGCGATATTTCAAAGGCAAAAAGCCGGCGGCATATCCTGCTGTCTCTCGCGGGGCACCGAAAACGGCGCCGCGGCCCGGCCTGCCTGGACGTGGTATCATTATTCGTAATATTGCCGCCGCGGTAGGCAAAGGGAAGGACAGGCGAGAAAGGGAGAGAGTATGAGGGAGAGAGAGAGGCGCGGAGTCGGGTGGGGCCCAGCGCCGCAGCCAGCAGGGCCCAGCCCCGGTCCGCTCCGCTAAGCTCCTAGGCTGTCACTCCGAGACGGATCGCTTGTGAATCTCCAAACCGGTCCACAGGCTCCGCAGGCAAAAGCAGCGGCCGAGCCGAGTGGCCCGGACGGCATGCCGGACCGTGCTCCACATTAGATGGCTTCTTAATCTCCCGGAGGCAGCAGAACTGGGCGACCCGCAGGCCCGCAGGCCCGCAGGCCCGCAGGCCGGGCCCTGGACGCGAGGGACCCGGCGGGACCGGCCACTGACATCCGGAGAGAAAAGGATGGGCATGTGAAACATCTCCCGGCCAACTGTGAGCGCTCGCAAGCCGGCCGAGCTCAGTTCAAGCAGGAGAGATCAGGCAGTTTAAATATTGTCCATGTTATGTTTGTTGCCCTAGAAATCATTTAAAAGAAAGTAAAATTTTTGTCACGTAAGAGGTGCACAGTTTTAAAAATTTATCCGTGACGTATGTTTGATCAATGTAATGTTTCACGCCTAATTGTTCGGACACCGGTGTTGTCCTGTCGATTTCGTCATCACAGCTGACCTTTCTCCACCCTGACCCCCGCGTGCGCCACCATCAACTTGCACGGCCCGGGGAATACACGCCTTCACACCTCAAATGTCCGAAAGCAAATCGTAAACCAGCGCGTAGAAACAAGGTAAAGTTGTGAAGTGGGGCGATATAAAAAGAAAATAATAATCGCAAGGCAGAGAGGAGACGAGACGAGACGGTTTGAGGGATTTATGGGCGCTCTTGAAGCCGCTGAGGAGAAGGAGGAGGAGGAGGAGGACGCGCACTCAGACCAAAGAAGAGTGTGTAGCGGTGGCTGAAAAAAAAAGGGGGTCTGAATGTTGTGTGCGCACCTGAGAATGAAGTGAAAGGAAGATGCGGCCCGCGAGTGTCGCCGCAAGCCTGCGCATCGTGCCGCGCTTTCCTTGGCAAAGCCGAGGAAACTCGAAGTAACGGCATCCGGGGGGTCGTTCCGCGGGGCGGCCGCCGGCCGGGCAGTGTGCCCCGCTGCATCCCGCCGGACAGCGGATCGGGCACTGCTGCTGCTGCTGGCCATTGAGATGCAAGGCTCCTCCTCGAGTCACGGCGGGGGACTTGCGTAAAGTGAGCCGTGGGTCCGGCTGAGTGGAGCCGCGCTGACAACGGAGGCGGCAGGAACCGGGCGGCCGCCGCCGTGTCCCCGCCGCCGGCAGCGCGGCTCAGCTCAGCGCGGGGTACGACGGCGACGGCGACGTGGGACGGCGGCGGCGGCAGCGGCATTGCAGAATATCGAAAGTGCATCGTGACGTAATGTGGCCAATAACGCTGGAGGGGCGCTGTTCTAATGCGAGATGAGGCGAGTGTCCCGGGCGGCGGCGGCGGCGGTGCCTCGGGATCGTGGGCAGGACGGGGGCTCTCCTCGGGGGCAGCGGGCCGGGCCGGGCCGGGCCGAGGGCCGGGCGAGGGCCGGGCCTCCGCGGGCCGTGTAATGAGTACCATCCGTCAGCGCGCTCCGCTCCGCGCCGCACCGCACCGCACGCTGCACGCCGCGCCCAACAACTACTGCCGCCGCTGCAGCTCTGACGAAACACACCGCGCGCGGCCGCCAACTCCGCGTCGCTGTCGTCGTCGTCGGCGGCCACTCCAGATCATAAAACGTGCGGCGGCGCTGTGCGGCGCCGTGATTTTCGTTTGTTCCTCGAATGACACACATAACCTCGGCGGCGGCGGGGCGGCGGCGGCTCCCGAGGCAGCGGCGGCGGCGCCTCTGCTCCGCGCGGGCTGGACGCGGCTGGATGTCACTAGTGTGAGGCCGACGACGCGTGACGGGCATTCGCCAGCCGTCCGTCCGCAGACCCGCGGGCCGCCGCCGCGCTCACCGCCTTCCATAATTCATCGCGAGTCGCTGGGTGCCGATCGCTCGCCGCCGCCGTGTAGCACCGCACTCCAGCAGCAGACGACGCCGCCGCTCCGCACAGAACTCACCATTAAGCCCGCCGCCGCTGTGTGAACAGCAGCCCCGCAACGTGACACGTTCAAACAGCAGGCGGCGGCAACAGTGTCGTGGGCTCGGCGACCCGAGAGCCGACGAGAAAACCAGGTCGAATCGAGTTAGCACAGCTTTGGCGACGTGAACGAGACAATATAAGCCTCGATCGGGAGGCATCACGAGAGGGTGAAGAAACGAGTGGTTGGTGCGCTCTCCCAGAGGCGTGCACACACACACACACACACACACACACAGTGCGCGCGCGTGGAGCTGTCAGAGCGACTGACATCTCTCTCGCAGGGAAGACCACGCCGAGAGAATCCCGACGCCTGTCAGCTTTATCATCAACATGTTGTTCACCCTTTCTTAATTCGCATTTCCCCCTTCTGAATACATATTCTGCGAGGATATTGAACTACCAGCCGGCCGCGGCCACCGAGGAAAATTCCCCTCTCCGAAAAAAAATAACTCGCTCTTTCCAATCGCTTTCTAAAACGGCGACCAAGTGGCCCAGATCCGCAGCAGAGTCATAGCCTAGGCGGGTCCCGCGGCGGCGCTGGTCCGCCGTGGGTCCGGCCGCGGGCATGCCGCGAGACTTAACGTAAAAGGCGAACAAAACTGATGTCGATCAGTGGGCTCCTGCAGAATATATCGGAACGGCGATCTGCTCCGCCGGAGCCCACCGCCCCCTGGGGGCTCCGGGGGGCTCCGGGGGGGGGGGGGCAGGACGGCGGCCGGAGCCCCTAAAGGAGACCATAACCAGGGGGCCGGAAGCGCTCCACGCCGCTTTTACGACGCGGTCGGACGGCTAATTTCGGCACCAAAGCCGGCTAATGGCAATACGAGGATAATCAAAGAAAGCGCCGCGCGTTCCGAATCTCGAATACCCCCGTTTTTCCCTGTAGATAATGAACAAGGACGAGGAGGCGTTTTTTTTCGTTTCGCCGGGGGTTTTTGCAATGACGTTTGACGCCGAAAACAAACGGTCGTCACATGACCGTGTACGGCCGGCTCTCCGTTCACGACTCTCGTGCCGCCGCCGCTTCCCGCTCGGCATTCGTCGCCCCGGGACCACCAGCAGAGCATCAGATACAGTATCGGCAGCGCATCGCCGCCAGCCCGGGCAGGCAGCACCAGGCGGCAGCCCCCCCGGCACATGGCGCTCCGCCAGCGAGGAGGGGGCCAACCCCGCAGCAGTAGCGGAGCGGCGCGGGGCCCTGCTTGTGCTGGATCTGGAGCAGCGGCGCAGCGTCAGGCCACGCCTCGTGAACTGACCCTGGACACACACCACACCCGTGACGCAAGGCAACACCGTCGTCGTCCTCGTGCCGCGATCCTCGTCTCTCCGCCGGCAGACGCCGCCACAAGAGAGAGAGAGAGAGACGGAGAGAGAGAGAGACGCCGCGGCATCTTTTGAAGAAATGCAACCCGTTCCGAACGCAGCCCGCAGAGCAGCCGAGCCCCGAGCCGTGCGGAGGGAAATGCGATACCCCGAGATGAGGCCGGAGATGTGTGGCGGAGTCGCGTGGCGAGGCTAGGAGGCCCCGGACCACACGGAACACAACAACAACGGGGGCAGGCGGCGGCGGCGGCGCGCGACCACGGGGAAAGCAAATGCCAGGCGGCGACACTCCAGCTCCGTAGGGTGTTCCCGAGCGGGCCTCGGAACGGAAGTGCGACAAGGATTCCAGTTGGAGCCGGCAGCCGGCCGGCCGCTGCGGCCCTACTGCGCACACCTCCGCGCATCGCTCCGCGGCCGAGCGCCGCCGTCGACACGGCGCAGTCGCGGACCATTTCGTCCGCAGCGCGAACACACGCCAAACGAAGGAGCAGCGGTGGCGGCGGCAGCCGGCGCGCGACGCCCGCGAGACTCCGCGGCCGCGCGTGCGGCGGCAGCGGGGGGAATTACAAAACCCGTTTATCGCACATCGCGCGAGCAGCCAATGCAAGCAGAGCGATCAGCGGGCGATGCGCGCGCGCGCGGGCCGCGCCTGCAGCAGCAGCAGCAGGGAGGAGGAAACGCACACACACACACACACACACACACACACACACACGAGCAAATTCTCGAACCGTAAAGCCATAGCGAGAGCAGGGCGAAGCAAGCGCTCGTTCCAGACAGACTCTCTCTCTCTGTCTCTCTCCCCCCCTCTCTCTCTCTCTCTCCGCTCTGCAATCGATTCGATTCCGAAACGTAACAGCACACCGAGCGCAGCACGCGCAGGGGCGGGGGCCGGGGGGGCCTGGGGGCCGCGGCGGGGAGGCGGCGCGAGGCGCACGCCGGCGACAAACGGCCCGATAACGCACATCAGCATCACGACGCGGCGGCCGGCCTCCTCGGCCGCCCCGGCTGCCTCGGCCCCGCCGACACGCCGCGCGCCAACGCGGACGCGACGCGCGGCGGCGGCGGCGAGCGGCAGACTCGTCGTCGCGTAAGGAGAGAGACGGAAGAGGTGTGCGTGCGTGTGTGCGTGCGCGTGCGCGTGTGCGCGCGGGTCCGGGTCCGCGCTGTGCGGCCGGTGGAGCATCCTGACTAGCACAGGGTTGGGTAAGGCGGGGTGAGGCGCGCTAGTTGAGATGAGTTATGCGCGCGACGCGTTCGTCGGCGCCGGCTAAAAGAGGACGCGGCGCCGGCGGCGGAGGCGGGGCTGCGGCTCCCGCGCGGAGGCAACCCTCCTCCTCCTCTTTGGGTACCCCGCCGCCTCCGCCGCCGCCGCCTCCGCGACGTCCCGGTCGTGACCGACCCTGATCAAAACGAGTGTGCTGCTGCTGACCGGATCGGGCCCGGGCCGCACGCCGCCGCCGCCGCCGGGCCGACGGCACGCCGCGCACACGCCGCCGCCGCCGTGCTCGATGACCATTAGAGATGCCATCACCGCGAAGACGAGTTAGGAGGGAGAAGGTCCGACCGCGCGCGCCCCCGCACCCAGAGAGAGAGAGACAGAGAGAGAGAGACAGAGAGAGAGAGAGAGAGAGAGAGAGAGAGGGGGGCGAGAGGGAGAGAGAGCGAGGCGCCGTGCCAATACCACTCGACCCCCCGCGGGAGTCCCTCAGTAACGCGGCAGGACCGGCCGCAGGACCGGCGGCAGGACGTGTGGCAACATCCTCTCCGCGGCCGCCGGCTGACCGCCCTCCAATCACGGCGACGTCTCATTAGACCGGTCAGCCGCTCTGCATTATCTGCATCCTGTGGGGCCTGCGGGTCCTGCGGGTCCTGTCGCGGGCCCCGCGGCGGTGCAATGGCACCGTCTCTCTCGCACTCATCCAGAGCGCCGCACCGCGTCGCTGTCGTCGCCCCGCGGCCGCCTCGAAAATCTTGTTCCGCCGCGCCCCCAGGGACAGGGGGTGTCCGGAGGGCAGGATACGGTCGGCGCACCGGCCCTGCTGCGGGTCCTGCAGGGCTCACTCGTCCCGTTGCTGGCCTCGGCCTGAGCCGCACAAAGCCTCTTTGTCCCCCGGAGAAACAGGACCGTCCGGGCCACCGCTGCCCCGCGTGCCCCGCCGCTGGCGCCGCGCCGGCACCGTCTGGTTTCACGTGTCACACGGCCGCTGCACACGCACGCACACGCACGCACTCGCATACGTGCGCTAATGTGACGTACATGGAGATAGGACCGCACCGCGCGCGCGGCATTCCTTTTCTTCTAAAACCTGCAGAAACACCGTTTCTTTTGTCGCTATCAGCGCTCGCAATTTTTTTTCTTCCCGCGAACCATGCGACGCTCGCCTTTTGGCACGCGGTCAGGAGTCGGCGCAGCAGCGGCGGCGATGCCCCGGCCGCCGCCGCCGCCGCCGCCGCCGCCCCCCTTCTCCTCACCGCCAGGTGCCGAGCCCGCCCACTTGCACAGGAATTAATGTCCTCTGCAACTAAATAATTATCCTCATTTTCTGTTTGCGTGCGTCCCGATGATCGAGGCCGCCCCACTGCAGCTCCGTGGCACCCGTCACCGGGGTGCCCCCGTCCGACGGCACCACACACAGTAACGGTGCCGGCCGCGACATCCTGTGGTGCGCCCCGCACACCCTGCAGGACCCTCGCAGGACACTGGAGCCGGACCGGTGCCATCGGCCTCCAATGCAGGTGGCGTTGCAGTGTCCAGTTCCCCGCCGTGGAAACAAGAGCTCCCAGCGCATCATCCGGCCTCGTGTCCCCCGGCGCGGCCCCGTAGGAGGTGTTGGGTCCGCGCGTACAAGGTCGACGACTGGACCGTGCCGGGACACGACAAGGTCTGCCGCGGTGCGTGTGGTCAGGGACCCGTCGTCGGCACCTCACTGCATCGGAATGCACTTTTCACATCCCCGGCCGAGCGCTCAGACGATGCCGTCAATTAAGTGAGAGACAAATCCGAGCTGGTTTAAATAGCAAATCGCATTGCCAATAAAAATTTGGAAATATTTCACAGACTCTTACCGCTCTAAATCCGCACTGGGAGACTGTAATTCCACCCCACGAAGACGGTCCCAAACGTACCTGTAAATAGAAAAGAAGGCGTGCGTTAGACAAAACCAAGAACTGCCGCCGGTCACCGCGCAGAGTCAACACATTTAAAAAATTTATACAGAGTCATACGGAGCAACATTCAAAAGATAACAATTTACTCGACGGTGACGCAACAGCACCCACCCTCTTCGCGCCTTCACGGGCTGCTGAGAGCGTCGGATGAATTATGCGCTCCATTATATGTGCTTTTTTTTCCTGCCCCTCTTTCCTCCTCCGCTGCTGTTCCTTCTTGCAGGTCTGCTTTTTTTGTGGTTTACACTGGTAAACGGTGGGCTGGCCGTCCCGTCCGCCGGTGAGCTTAGCGGTCTCGGCGGGGGGCCCACGCAACAATGGCTCCCGCGCTCTTTGACGGATTATCACACTTTAGCGCCAAAAGGCTCCCCGCTGGCTCGTGGCCCACAGCTCCTCCCACCCACGCACAACGGCATCCGCGATTTGCATTTTCTTTTTTTTTGTCGCAATAGTTTAGCAAGCGATTCCGATCTTTTTCCTTTCTTAATGCGACAGTTTTATTTTTGTCGTCCCTCTCTTCCCGTCTGTGACAATTCCCCACGGTTCGGACCACCAATTCGACCGCGCTCGCCCCGTCCGCGTCGATGAGATAAAAGGTACGAGCCGTTGCAGCGGTCCGGAACCGGCGCGGAGGTTTTAACGCCGGCCGGACTAGTTTCGGACAGGCGGCGCGGCTGCGAAGGCGCGCGGCTCAGCCCCATTTCTTGATCGACCATTAACCGCGCGCGCGAATCGGTTCGAACGCGGCGGAGAAAGAGGGGCAAAAAAAAACAACAGAAGGAATAATAAAAAAAAGGCCGGGGAAATAAGGCAATTTACGAGGGCGATTCGACACCTACTTAGCGTTTCATCTTAATACATAGCTCTTTATGGCAGTCGTATATATAAAGAGACGAAACGGGCATAGCCGCTTACTAGTGTGTTTATTGCGGCCGGGAGCCCCACGGCGGGGCCTCGGCGGGGCCCTCGGTGGGGCCCTCGGCGGGGCCTCGCCGTGATGATGTTTGATGAGGAGGCTGCCGACTGCGCCACATTCTTTTGTGCCCCGCCACACAATGTCCACACAGCCCCCGGTAATAAGCACGGAACAGGCGCCGCGCCGCAAGAGCGCGCCGATTTTTCTGTCCCAAGCCGCGCACGCACATCCGACTTCGCCGTCGCGCACAGAATGGCGTTCACGTGTGGCACGCGCGTCGGCGTGGAGTACTACCAATGGCGTTCCTTGCTGTGCAAAAGAGAGAGAGAGAGAGAGAGAGAGAGAGAGAGAGAGAGAGAGAGAGAGAGAGAGAGAGAGAGGGATGCGGTAGTGCAAGAGGGGTGGCCGCGGCCGGACCGCCTACGTGGATTACCGGAAGGCAAATAAACAAAACAAAAAACAAAGATTTTTTTTTCACCGTCTCCGCGGAACAGCCGGCGGTCTCACCTCCGACCCGCTGACACGCTCCGGCGGCAGACAATGCTGAGAAGTGGAGCAGCAGCCGCGCGGCAGCCCCCGCCCAGACCCATATCCCCGCCATTCGGCTCCCATGGCGTTATGTAAAAGCTGGAAGCGGCGGAAGGCATCTCTTAATTCACACGTCGTAATCGTCCCACGCGATGTTACGGGCGCGGTGATGCGGGCGGCGGACGGCGAGTGCGAGAGAGACGACGGCCCGTTTGACGAAGGCGGTGCGAAAGAGATGCATGCGGGAGGGCGTCCCCGCCGGCTGAGCATCTCTCTTGCACTGCAGCCGTCAAACGCGGCGTCCCACCACCCTCGTGTCGTTGCTGGACGCAGTGTGAGGGTGGAAGAGAGGCACGTCCCCGCCACGCCCCGCCACGCCCCGCCACGGCACGCCACAGACAGCAGCGTCCGCGCGGGTCGCGGCGCGGTAACCCAGTTTTGAGGCGCAATGCCCGCAAATTACATGCCGTCACTTATCATCACAATTACGTTGCAGTGCGGCGCCGCCGCCGCTGCCGAGCGTATCGTGCGGACTCACTGACGCCATCGTGTGTGCGTGCGTGTGTGTCCGCGTGCGTGCGTGTGTGTGTGTGTGTGGTGCAGCGCGACCTGCCAATCAAAGCAGCGCCTTTGCGAGGCGGCGGCGGCTGCAGCGGTGCCAACTTGCCGACACAAGTGAGTGAGCGGCCTCGGTGAGGAGGAGGTACCGAGGCACAGACGGACAGCGGGTGGATAGAGGCGGTGCTGACCGGCTTATCCGAGCGGCGCGAGCACAGCGCTGAAATGTGGTCGGACGCGTCGTCGGCGGCCGCCTAATTAATCAGAGCTGACCTGGCGGGGCGGCGGCCTGTGCCGTGGCTCAGCCCTCCGCGCGCATGCACTTGTCGGAGTAATTACAAACGCCTTCTGAAACTGATCGATACTCCGCAGGAGAGCGCGGACAGGTCAGCGCCGGGTGGCGGCGGCGGAGCGTTGAGCAGGAAGAGGAGGTGCGGCGGAACGGGCAGGCGGCCTCAAAAATAGCGTCACTAGGAGGTGCGGCGGCGGCAGGCCGCGCACAGGCCGCACAGGCCGCACAGGCCGCGGCCCAGCCCACTCCGCACTTCCCGGGACTTCCGTTACGCCCCGCGTCAAAGTCTCCGAGCTGTCGGCCGCTTGGCGGCGGCGGCGGCGGCCAGGGGCGGCCGGCGCTCCGTATAAGTCATGTGGAGTCAACACGCCGACAACTCGCCCTTGGCCTAGGCGCCCCCGCGCCGCGTGCGCCGCCCGCCTCCGCTACCGGGCGCGGAGGCCGCCGTCGCGGACCCCCCGCGAGCACCGAGCCGCGGGCCCCGGGCGACGAGCCACGCCCTGCAGGGTATTCGGCGCGAGGCAGCCGTGTCAAAAATTAGTAGTGCAGCATCGGTTAGGAAAAATCAGTGAGTTAAAGTCGGCTGGTCTCATTTCACACTTGGATGCGTTGGCTCACGGCCGGGACCTACGGCGGACCCCGACGGCCCCGCCTGCCTGCAGCACGACCCTGCTGCCGCCCCCGGCCGGCTGCCGGCCACGCTCATCACTCAAAGCGCGGCGTATTGCTTCATCGGCCGCCCCGCCGCCCGTCCCTTTGACGTGAGCAGGGCAGGGACTGTTGTTGCTGCCTCGGCGCTTGCCAGCAACGATCCCTGCGTGTGTCTGCCAAGGTGAAAGTAAAAACAAGAACAGCGGCGGGCAGCGCGGCGCGAAGGCGGCAGCGAAGCCGTGTACGCGTCGCTTAAGCGGGCAAGGTCCCCGCCGCGGGACATCGCAACGCTTTACGCGCGCAAAAGTCCGATAAAGCGGAATTGAATTCGGTAGAGGTTAAAAAGAAAGAGGAGAAGAGGAAGGGGGCAGGAGGATCCGTAGAGCGCGCGTGCCGCGGAGCCGCGGGTCCGCATGCAGCCGCGCGCCGAGACCATTATCCAACACCTCGATCATCGTCACTCGGCTCTTGTGTGGCTCGCGGCGCGGATGGATGGCATCGACAAGGACCCGCTGCTCCGCGCCGCGCTGTGCGTGTGAAGAAAGGGCCGCACCTCCTTGTTTAAACGTACTCACGAGAGAGGCGGCGGCGCCGGGCCGCGTGTGCAGGATGATTTCGCTCCTAATACAGCCGCAGACCTTCGGCCAGGCCAGGCGCCTCTCTCCCTCTCTCTCTCTCTCTCTCTCTCTCTCTCTCTCTCTCTCTCTCTCTCTCTCCTTTCTCTCTCTTTCTGCCGGATGATCACGGGGCAATCACCCCCCTCCTACCCATTATCACAACTTGTGGACGTGTCAACGTCAACACGCACGCACACACACACACACACACTGCTGGATATGGAGGGCACTGTGTCAGATCGTGGAGTGCGAATAATCCCGCGTACGAAATAATTTTTTTTTTTTGTAAATTTGCGGCGAGTCAAGCAGGTGACTCATTCCTGTGTCGGCCGTCATTACGGGCGTCGTTACCTCCGCGGCAACGGCTCCACGCCCTCCCCGCCTTCCCGCCGTCCGGCCGGTAGTTTTAGTTCCTTTAGCTTCCTAGCTTCCTGAGCGCCTCCTGCAAGGGCCGTCCGGCGCCGTCCGCCGGCCATGAGATGCGCGTGCCTTTCCCAGAAAGCCTCCGGCCTCCGTATACTCCTCCGGGTCCGCTGGGGGTCCGCTGGGGGTCCGCTGGGGGTCCGCGGGGGGTCCGCGGGGGGTCCGCGGGGGTCTGCGCCGGCCTCCGTCCGGACCTACGGACGTCGTCGCGGAAGCGTCCGCGCGCCCGGCCGGTAATGACAGTGTACGGACATTGTAGCGCGCCGCCGCCGCCGCCGCCGCCGCCGTTACAAATGGCGCCGTTCTGACGCGATATCAAGGGTAACGCTCGCGACACGGGAGAGGAGGGGGAGGAGGAGGAGGAAGGGGGGGGGGGGGCGGCATCCAAGAGAGTGCGCACCGCGCTGCGGTCGCTGAATAATAGCGCTCCAAATGAACGTGGACGTTTTGTCATGAAGGATGTTACCGCTTACGCCACGCGGCGGCGGCGGCCGGGCGTGGCCGGACGCATTCGTCCATCTGGCACAATCGTCGCCGCCCGCCCGCCGCCACGCCACGTATATTTTTATACATCTAGATATCTGACGTCACGTGTACTCTTTGCAGGGCACAGTTATTTTTTTTAACGTGAATTCTGTCCACATCCCGTATACACACCTTCGGGTGTAATCGATTTTCATAAACAGGTCCCGGGCTAAAAAAAAAATATTTATTTTTTGTCTTCTGGATAGCCTTTTGATCGGGTCTGCGAGGAGCGCTGCTGGATCGCGACGCACAGTGTGTGTGTGTGTTTCTCGCCGCATTTGCATCGACACATCTCGAACGAAAGTGCAAGTGCTAACTGGACTTATCTCGGGCGTGATGCGGTGCCAAGGTGACTCTCTCTATCGGGGGGGATCTGTCCCGCTGCCCGCCACTGCCCGCCGCTGTCCGCCGCTGTGGCAGCCGTTTGACATCGTTGTGTACGCGGTCCGAGCCGGTGTCGGGCGGCGGCCAGCTGGGATTTGCATTCCGGCTCGCGTGCGGCGTCGCTGCGTCCACACCCCTGTCGGCGGCCGGCGACGAACGTATCGGCGATGAGAAGAACTGGATCTTCCCTCACGCGGCCGGCGCGCCTGTCCTCCCCCTCGCCCCGCAGCGCAGCTCCCCCGTAAATTGGCTTCCAGAGGGTCAAACCTAAGCAGCCGGCCGCACTGCTTTATCTCGGCCGACTAAAGTGGACGGCCGCAGAGAAAATAGATCGGCGGCGCGCGGGGTCCGGTTCACGCCGGTATCGAAAGAACTGCTGCTGCAGGCCGCACTTACTTGGCTTCTGTGCATCGTTTGCATATAAATTCCCCGCTGAAACGCCTCCGCCATAACACGTCCCACGGCGCGCCTGATCAGGAGATGGCTCCGCAAGGCCCCGTGAGGCCTCGGCCAATCCTTCTTGGCGCCCGACACACAACAGGAGAAAACTCTCCGCCGCACCAGCAGCCTATCACCCCCATAAACACTCACTTCAATCACATTTTTTTTAAAAGTATTTTTTTATCTGTGTAAAGCATTGGCGTGTTTTTTTTTTTCAGCTCACGGGAGCGAAGCCCTGCCCGCGGACGGGCCCCTGACTTACGCACGGCCCCCCGGTTTATGGCACGCCTGTCTATTTTGCGAGGGATCCTCCGGTGCGGCAGGAGGGTGGGGCTCGGCGGTCCCTCCGCCGCCGGCCTTCGCAGCCGGCCGCGGCGGCCGCGCGGCGCCGCTCTTTTTGCCTGCATTCCTGCTTCTAATTACTACCACCGCCACCACCGCCGCCGCCGCTGCTGCGGCCTGCCTGGTTATAGTTCTGTGCAAATCGCCAGGGCTGCACTTGCTGCCGCTGTGTCGAGCCGGATGGTCAACCGGGCGCCGCGCGCCGCCCCGCCGCGCCCCGCCGCAGAGATCGTCTCGTTTACGCAACGAGCAGTGCGCGCGCGCGCGGCCCCGCCGCCTACCCCGTTATATGGGTGTCGGGCGGGGAGGCCGCCGGCAGCAGCCGCAGCAGCCGCAGCAGCCACCCCGCGGGGAGGGGGTCTGCGGCGGGGCGCCTCCAGCGGGGCACACGACGGGGAGCAAAGGGAGCGACGCGACGCGACGCGACGCGGTGGAGAGCACCAGATCGATCAGCTCGCACTTTCTCTGGGCGCTCTCGTACGCCGTCGTCGTCGACGTCGTCGGCGGCGGCGGCGGGGTTCCCCCTGCGGGCACACCTGACGCCTCGTCGGCCCCCAGCCCTGCCCGCCTGCCTGTGTGTGTGTGTGTGTGTGTGTGTGTGTGTGACGAGGGAATCGTGGCGGAAACACATAATTCATCCCCGCTCGAAGCGACACTTGTGCAAACATCCTCCTGCCCGCGGCGCGGCACGGCGCGGTGGTGAGGCCCGCCGCAGCGCCGTCGTGCCGGCAGCGTCTCCGACCTCACACACCACGCCGCTGATTTATGTGCGCCCGGAGGCCAAATAATGGAGGCTCGTGCACTGTGGAATAACTCCTCGCGTCCTGATCAGACAGCACGGACGCGCAGGCTCCTCGAGGGTTCTTTTGAAGAAAAAAGGAAATCTCATTGTGTGTGAGTGTGTAGTACTGTTTCGGAAGCAAAAATAAAAACACCTCGTGTGTTGAACACTTGTTGACAAGATCTCCTCGGCCTGTTTACGAAATTAGAAAGCAAATGATAATAATAAATTGAGGCGTTGCCAGTGTGTGCGGCCGCCGTGCTTGCGCCGGCCGCCGCTCCGCACCGCGCTCTGCGCCGGCTATTACGACTTGAACGATGCCCCGATAAGTAAGTGCAGGCGGGCCGCGGCGCTATTGCGAGAGGGAGTCCTTAATTAGCTCCGTCCTCCTCTTCTTGTGCCCCGCGCAGGACGGAGGACGACGCCGTGCCGCTGCGGACCGCTCACCGAATGTTAAAGGGGTCGCGTCGCCGCTGGCTGAGGACGGGCAGGCCGCGCAGTGAGGACCGATGTAGCGCCTGCCGAGTCGAGGGTAGGCCGGCCCGCAGGACAGCGGTGCTCGACGGGGCTGCCTGCCTCGCAGGCGCGCTGCGGACGCTGACACGGGACACACGCCGAGACCCCCCGGCCGCGACACCGCGAGCCATGTCCGCACGCACACACACGCACGCACACACACACGGACACATTCAGACGCACAAACGCGGCGCGGCGCCGCCGCCGTGTGCCTCCACACGGAAGCATAGCGGGTCGCGCGTCCCTGCCGTCTCGCCGCGGCCCCTGTCGGGACGGCCGGGGGCCCCGCGCGGCCGGTTGTCACGGACTGATCTACTACGATGCTCCCCGCGGACCTCCGCGGGGTGCGGCCCTCATATCGTGCCGCCGCAGCCCCGGCCGAGGCCGCAGTCTCATTAAGGGGCCCCGAGCGGTAGGCAGGGCGGGCTCCGCAGGGAGCGGAGCAGCGGGGCAGCGGCGAGCGGGTATCGTTCGCAAAATAAGAGAGGCTCAGTCACCGTAATGAGGTGGTGATATGCGAGCGGTGGGCGCGACATCCTCACGGCCGGCTTACACGAAAAATGAAATTTGATTTAAAAAAAAATTGAAGGGCTTTTTGAAAGAGGAGCGCTCGAAGGAAAGCTAGGGAAAATTAAATTTGCATGCAGTTTGCTAGCGGTAAACTGGTCGTCATGTGTCAAAATCACCATGCATCATGTTCTTTGAAGCGGTGAGGAGAGGGACGAAGAAAGAGAGAGAGAGAGAGAGAGAGAGAGAGGAAGAGAGAGAGAGAGAGAGGGGGGAATGAGAGGGACGTAACATGTTGTTTATGACGCGACGTGCAAATAAGGCGTGCGACGCCGCCGGATTGATACATCTGTGAAAGTATTCCGCTTCTTCTCCTAGCCCCGGGGCCATGCGGCGGCGGCGTCGGCATTCGCCTTTCTTTCTCACTCTTTTTTTTCTCCCCACTCGTTTCGGGACGTATCCGTTTTTTTTCCGCCTCTGGCAGAAGCAGCAGGCGTGATGCGCGGTCGCGGTCGCTGCCCGACCCGACCCGGCGCGGCGGCGCGGCCGGCTCGCACTCAATTCACACTCCGGCACGACCGCCAGGATCGCTGCCGCGGGGTCAGAGGCACCGTGCGGCGGGGAATCTCCCGCTCCTCCGGACCGAATTGTGATTCACAATCAAGGCAACTCAGCCGGCGGCGGCCAGCGGCCCGCCCAGGTTCACGTTCACGCGGCGGCAACGACGGCTGAGGGGTTCCGGACCCGCGTTTTCCCCCAGAGCCGCGCCGGCAGACCGACGGCCGCCGCCTCGCAGACTTGGTCCAATTACGGCCCCCGTCCGCACTGATGACGCCGTGTGATGTCACTCAGGGCTGGGCGTGGCCCTGCCGCGGCAGGCGGGGTGTGTGTGAGTGTGTGTGTGTGACGACGGAAGTGCGGCTCCGCCGTTACACTTCTCCTTCTCATGACGACGACGTCGGCTGAGATTGCAGAGCGCCAGAGAGGACGAGCCCCCGCTATAAACACGACCGGCGGCGGCGGCACGGCGGCCGCCCATCACTGTATAGCTTTTGCTTTCGCAGCCGTGCGCGTCGCCAGCAGGCCGTTGTCCCAGTAGCGCGCGCGCGCGTGTGTGTGTGTGTGTGTGTGTGTGTGTGTGAGTGTGTGTGAGCGGCAGCCACGCCCAGCCACGCCGCGCCACGCCATGTAGGCCGGAAGGTACAGCGGCGGCCGGCAGCAGGTGTGTGCCCACGGGGCTCCACATACACAGGAGGAGGGCCCCCTCAGGGCACGACAGCATCCTGCCATCGCCCCACTGCTCCCCGTTATACCCGCTTCCATATCATTTGCATCAAAACTTTACTGGGTTTTTTTTTTTGTCCATAAATAAAAGCGGGATTCGCCGTTGTCGTTGCGGTGAAATTCCAGCACGATTTTCTTTTCCATAATCCCAGCGGGAAGCACGCGGCCGAGGACGTCTCTGCGGAAAGCGTAAAGAAAATCGTGGACACAGTTTTATTCCCCGCCGCGTGGTATATAATGGCCGGCAACAGCCGGGAGAGGCGGGGCGCGGTGCTCGAGGCGCGCGTGCGCGGCGGCAGCGCAGCGCAGCGGCGGCCGGCCGGTTCGAACGCAACGCAAACACGGCGGTTGCTTTGCGGTAGGCCCGCGCGGCTAGCGGCCTCGGGCCGGCGGCGGCGGCGGCGGCCTGCCCTGCGCCTTCCTGCACGACGCTCCGAGAGTCCGTGAGTCCGAGAAACAAACGCCCCGACCGGCGTAACTAATGCACCACTTTCCGTGGCCGACCGGCGCGGCACGCATCGCGGCTGCTGCGGCGGTAGCTGCAGCGGCGGCGGCGGCGGCGCGCCGATCCCCCGTGTACTGCGTGGCCACCGGTTGCGGCGGCGGCGGCGGCGGCGGCGGCGGCTGCGGCGGCGGCGTGGCCACTCAGGCGGCTAACACGCTCAACGGATCATCTGCCGGCTGGCCGGGCGGCGGCGGTTCTCCGCCGGCCTCGCAGAGGTCAGAGTTCGCAGCCATGACGAGGTGCCGCTGCCCCTCACCGCTGCGGTCAGCGTCGGCAGCCGGTCATTACACCGCGGCTGCCGAGCCCCGGTGGCCCTACACCGGCGCGGCCCGCGCGCGCGGAATCCCCTCATTCACACCCGCCTATCCTGTTTGCCACGGCTATGGCTCTATCCGTCATCTCGCGGTGTTGGCGCGGCGGTGAGGCGGGGAGCGTTTTTTTTTCTCTCACTTCTCACTCTCACGAGCGCGGTCATTACCGAAGCGTCTGCCGCGGCTCCCGTTTCTCGCCCCGACGAAGGAAGCGATCGCGACCACCACGTATACGCAAATTTTCCGGGCATTTTACACAGAAAAAAAAATTGCCAGCCGATGCTGCTTTCCCCAACGCCGCCCCGTATGAGCTAACCTTGATCTAATCTTCCCCTACAAAATTTACCCGTCCTCAGCTGTGAAGCGTTTGGTTACGAAAGCGAGCCTCCACACACGCGGGCCGCGTCACAAAAGGTTATTTCGGCCGGTGCAGCAGGGTTTGCCCCGGGGCGGGTGTCAGCCTGATCAAATAACGATCAAGGGGGGCCGCGGCAGCGCCGCTGCGATTATAAGTACACGACAATAAAACGCCGGCGACAATGGCGGGCGCCCCGTGTTGGCCAACGGCGGCGACCTCCCGCGGTAATGAGGCCCGCGGGCCCCCGGACCCCCCCGGGGGGGGGGCGCGCCGCTGCGGGACCGCGGGCCTTGTGCACCCGCGAGCCGCACACACGACCCGGACTCACACTACCGCAAATTTATTTTTTAATACCAAGCATTTTTTTTTTACGACTCCGAAATAAAATAGGGTATTCCGAGGAGACATTAATCGGAAGTCGGAATAAATTCACAGCCTTAGTCCTCTCTCTCTCCCTCTCTCTCTCTGCTTCTTCCCCCCCCCCTCCTTCCCTCTCTCTCGCACCCACTCTCTGCTGCACCTGCCGACGGCGCTACGGTGACTGTGCGTCGCGACACGCACAGCCCGTCATCATCACCACCGACGACAGGACAAATAACATCCCGCGCCGCTCTCGCGTCCGAATAAAGTGACGACAGCGTCAGCGGCAGCGGTTTAGTGCCCCGCTGACGACGAGTGGAACAAGAAGAGGAGCACTCTTCACGCCGCATTAATCCCGGCGGCGCCGGCCGTGCATGTGCTAATCCGCCGCTGTCGGGGGACGACGCGGCGACGCGCGCCCCGCACACCTCGCATGATTTATTGACGCCGGCTCTCATCGCGCGCGCCGAGTGGCGAGCGGCGCCGCGGTGAGAGAAGAACTTGGCGGGAGGATGGCACCGCGCCGGGCGAGAGAGAGAGAGACAGAGAGAGGGGGGGGGGGGCGAGGGATTCCGTATCTCACGCGGCTGCCGCGCGCGCCGGAGCGCCTGCCATCGGCGGGGTAGGCAGGCCCGCCGCGCGGGGGAGCCGCCGCGCTGCCTACCGCCTCCCGGTGCTGGCCGCCTGCACTTGACGCAGTGTTGTTACGGCAGGCAGCTGACATGCGCGGCCAGGAGGAGGAGGCGGAGGAGGAGGAGGAGGAGGAGGAGGAGGAGGAGGAGGAGGGAGGAGGAGGAGGGGGAGGTGATGCGCGAGGTGCTGCTGCTGCTGCGTCGTCTGCTCTCGGAAAACATCAACAATGATGCGCTGGTCCTGGTGGCTGAGTCGTGTCGCGCCGTCATGTCCGGTCCTTTGTGGCGCAGAGAGGGATAGAGAGAGAGAGAGAGAGAGATAGAGAGAGAGAGAGAGGACGGATGCCAAAATCCACGAACACCGCCGCAGCGAAAGAAAAACAAGCCTCGGACGACGACGTCCGCTAGGGGCGGCGGCGCCGCGGCGATCGGCAGGCGGTGCGGTGGCGCGGTGAAAGTTCAATAAAAGCTGACGGCAAAAGTGCGCGAGAGCATTTGATCCCGGGCCGCCGCTGGTGCCGCGGGGTGGGTGCGGCGAGGGGGGCCGCGTCCCCGCGGGGCCACACCGGAGCAGCGGCACCCCGCACGGCACCCCACGTGTCCACTTCCGATGCACGTGTCGGATGGATGCGTCGGCCGCGATAGCCGTGCATGCCGGCGTGCTGCAGGCGGGCGTGCGGGGCGCAGTGCGGGGGAGTAGCGCCGCCGCCGAGGCGTGCCGCCTGTCGCGGGGCCCGGCGGCCCGGCGGCCCGGCGTGTGTGCTATCGGGCTAAACGACGCTCTCCGTATGCGGAACTCCGGCCGCCGCCGCTGCGGGGATCGCGGCCGCCGCAACTCATCCTGCAGCTGCAAAGGGCATCGATTTACAAAAAAAAAAAGAGAGCCGTTTCGGACTTCATTTTTAAATCTTTTTTTTTACTGTCAGAAGGAGTGAGGAATCTGGACGGTTCGTAAACAATTTCTTACTGTGTCTTCTCATTTTTGTATTTTCTGACAAACAGAAAGATTAAAATTTATTTTTAAAAAGTACATTTTTTTTTCGTGAGCTTCGTTTGACAAGTTGGATGTGCCGCGGGAGCGAGCGCTAGGCACGAGCCGCAGGGCCGCGACGTGATGCCGGCAGGCGCAGGCCGGCCGCGCGCCGCGCCAACTGGAAGATGAGCAAAAACAGGCGGCGGTGGCGCGGCGGCGCGGCGGCACGCTGCCAGGGCGGGGCCGCGGAGCCGCGCGGAGCCGGGCAGACGAGACGGCCGGCTCCTTTCTTGCTGCCGCTCACGGTAGGATGCGGCGCCGGGGTCAGTGCGTGCCGAGGCGGGGCGGAGGGCGGGGCGGAGGGCGGGGCGGAGGGCGGAGCGGGGCGGGGCGGACGAATCCCTGCGGACCGCTCGGTCTACATCCGCGGGGGCAAGAAGAAGAAGAACAGCCGACGGGACGCAGCGGCGTCCGCGCCGCCGAGGACGCGACCGGCGATTAGCATGCCGCGTACTGCGTACTCCGCACGAGGCACGCATCACTGCGGGTGGCTGCGGGGCTGGCGGCGGCGGCGGCGGCGGCGGATGCCGAGCGCTGCCGCACCAACAAACGGCGGCGTCGGCCGGCTCCGATCGCCGAGTGAAAGCTCGCGAGCATAATGAGGCGTAATGTCTGCAGTGTGGGTGCTGTGGGGGCCGCTGCGGGGGCTGCGGGGGCTGCGGGGCTGCGCCTCTGCACGCACGGCCTGTGCCTCCGCTGCGCCCGCATCGACATCAGAGTCCACCCCCACCACCACCGCGTGCGCCGATCCTGTCAATGAAACGGCGCGGCGGCAGCGGCGCCTCCGTTCACGTTCGCGAATCTTATATTGATAATCTAGGAAGCAGCGCGCGGCATACAGAGCCTCTTGTAATACCTGAACGGAGAATAAGTACGGGACGGTTAGCATACTGTTGTGTGTGTGTGTGTGGCGCGCGCGGCCGTGCGGTGTGCAATTAATGACATTGTAAGGTGCAATAACACAAGAGAGATGCCTTGATGGAGAATAATTGTCCGATATAATGCCTCCTGTTAAGCAGCAGGCGCGGTGTGTTCCGTCCGCACGACTCGCCTTCCACACACACACACACATACGCACACACACGCACGTTATTGACTGCGTGACACATCCCCGGCACAACTGTTTTACACCCGCCGAGCGTGATTTGTGAACCTGCTACCCGCTGCCTTTTCCCCGCGTGCAACTCAAGGTGCAGTATTCGAACCCGCGAACTCGGAAGACTAGGCGTCGGTCACACACTCACACAAAATTGTGTCAAAGATTTTTTTTTAAACTGTGTCAGCGAGGAGACTTTCTTTGCAGCCCAGCGCTGTTTTCGTCGTGTTGTGGGCGTGAAAGGCTCCCTCAGTAACTTTGCAAGGTAAGAAATTAAGTGCAAGCCGATGGATGGACGCACTGCTGAGGCGGCGGGGCGGGGCGCGGAGCGTGAAAGCTTGACCGGCGCCACGTCGATGCTCAGCCAATAACGTGAAAACACTCGTAGATCACTTCCCCGCGCGCGCACAGCCACGAAACCGGTCGCCCCGTGTGCGTTACAACCGTCATCTGGCCGGCAGCCGCGCGGCGGCCGCGGGTCCCCTCGCGCGCTGCACCGATGTTGGCGCTCACATCCGCGCACTCTGTCATTTCGTATCGATTCCGCGGCCGGGTTTCCAGTCAAAATATAGCGCGCCTCTGCGGGTAGACATATAGAACCGGGCCGCCGCCGCCGCCGCCGGGAGACCACTAATTTACCGCGGGGCCGATACCCACAAAAATGTGTCCAAGCGAAATTGAGACATTTCGAACGGCGGCGGACGGCCGACGGAGCTGTGACGTCACCGCGTTGCGTCACGCGGCGCCGCGGCCACATAAACGATTTCTCTGCTCGTCCAAAAGCGTCTGCCCTGCATTGCCTATTCGTCACCGTCTCGTTCGGCGCGGCACAAGGGGAGGACGACGACAAAAAGCGCGCGGCGCAGGAAAGAAAGGAACATCGCGTCGCCGCCGCCGCCGCCGTGGTTCGCGGTCTGACCTGGCGAAACTGATCGGCCGCGGCGCAGTCGACGCGGACGCCGACAACTCGACCGCGAATAGACGACGACGCGGTAAGAAGAAGGCGACGCGCAACGCGATCGAAAAGTGAAATTTCTGGGCTAAACACCGTGACGCCGTCCGGGAGAGCGCAAGAAGTGCGGGGGCGGCGGCCGATAGGATGGGAGGCGGGGACCAGGCCGGGCCGGGGGCCGGGAGGGGCATCATGGAAAGTGACGAGGAAGTCACATGAAGCGCGAATCTGGGCCGTTTTTGCGCGCGCGCTGCCCGCTCGGCTGGGCGTCGCCCCGGCGGCGGCCGTTGGCTCGGCGCCGCTGCCGCCGCTGCCGCCGCAGGGTGCGCTGTCAGCTGTTTTTCACGACGCCGCCGACAGCCCGGAGCCCGGCCGATATGGCCGACGCGATGAGCTATTTTTCCCCCCTGCGTCCCAATCACCCATCGTCCGCCAACGAGCGACGTACGTACGGCCTCACATGAGGAAGGGGAAACCGATCGGGTCTCGCCTTCGGCTAGCCGAGATCTCTCATTCGTTCGTGGCCCATTTCGTTATTCTGCCGCGGAGCCAGAACACACACTCGTAGCAGGCTTCGAGATCTACCCCCCACCCCCCCTCGGACACCCTCAGCCAATCAGCGCGGGCGGTGTGAGCTCCAGCCTCGATCTCAACGAGCCAGATTAATTTCTTATTACCTACTTTGTCATTGGAGCCAATCCCGATTCAATTCTTTGATACAAGCGCTCTGCTAGTTAGCGAGCGGGCCGACCACCGCGCCGCCCCGGCCCGCGCGAGCGTGGACAGGGCAGTTACAACGCACTGCCCTCATAAAAACTCTCTCTCTCTCTCTCTCACCACAAAAAAAAATACACGAAAAAATTAATGAAGCCAGCGATATAAGGGACTTTAATCTTCCCGCCTCCCGCGCACCGCGCCGCCCCGCCGCCCGCCACCACCCCGATTTACGAATCACGAATCGACAAGACAAGCGCTGCGCGCAAAGGGACAGCGCGAAGGCTGCCAATACACGCTTGTTGCTCGACACATAACGAGTGTAAAAATAAAGCAAACACGAGGACGGCGTCTGCTGTGACGCACACGATGCTGCGTCCTGTTACACTCCCGACTCAAATTAGCCGGGCCGCGCGCTGTTCCCACCACCAGCCCCGCCCGCCCCGCCGGGACACACCCACTTTTGCCGCGCCCGTCCTCTTCCCTTTACACCTGTACCTGCGCCCGCGGCGCGCCCACTCGCCCTACGAGAGCGAGAGAGACGGGCTGCGACGTTACGTCCCCCTCGATGAGTGCACCGCGCTGCCGCGCCTCGACGGCGAGCTCTTTCATTTTCACAATCCACCCCGAAAAACACAAGAGTTTTGCTGGATCTTGATCTCGGTGGCAATCTCTTTTACTTTCACGATACTAAAAAAAAACATTTAAAAAAAACATCAAGAAATTTTGCCAGCTTCTCCCCACGCTGCACTCAATATGTACCGAACGGCTCCGGCCTCCGAAAACCCATTAAACAAAATTGTGCACCAGCGCGTCGGGCGCAACGGCGGCGGGGGAATGCGGTAAATGATTTTTCCAAATGACGAACTTTCCCGCAGAGCCTGGCGCTGGCAGTCCGCCGCCGCCGCCGTCACCGGCCGGCCAGCTCCGCAGCCGCAGCTATCGACAGCTCGATAAATCGGTCCTGACGTCCCACTTCCACGCCGCGGAGCCCGCAGAGCTTGTCAGTGGCCATCAGGGAGGCAGCTGCGCTCCGCGGCGCCGTCCGGGCGGCCGCGTGTGCGCGGGCGTGCACCGAGCCCGTGAGGCTAACCGTGAGGCCAGCCGTGAGGCCAGCCGTGAGGCCACCGTGTCCACCAGGGTCCGGGTGGTCCGTCGGCCTGATTAGGCGCCGCGGTCAGCAGGCGGCGTGGCCGCGCGCACAGCTTTTCCCCTCGGCTCTCGCGCACTTGGCGCGCGCACTCGCGCGGGGAGGCCGGGATGCCCCTCCTGATTATGGACGCGGCCGGCCGGGCCGCCCGGGACCCAAAGTGACACTCGCAGCGTGTGGCCCGCGCGCCCCGCTCCGCGCCCCGCTGATGGCAGAGCCGAGCCTCACGCTCACCAACACGAATCGGAGCTTTCGTTGTGATTACCTTTGAAATGCAAATAAGGCTGGCCGGGAATAGGAAATGTGTGGTGTGGGCGCGTCAATGCCCGCGCGGCGCCGCGTGCGCCGTGGCGTGTCACGAGCGTCACGCAGCGGGTCGTCTCGGTGACCCCACCGGTGGGACACGGACGTCAGACAAAAGGATGGGGCACCAAGAGCCGTCCGCGGAGACTTGGACGCGGGAGGGCGGGCTCCCTCTGGGTTCCGACTCTTCCCGTATTGTGCCGCACTGCTCGTCCGCCCTTGGCCTTTATTTATATTATTCTCCGGGTCACTCGAAACGGGCTGACCTACATCGGAGCACGCGCGGTACAGCTCTGCCCGCACCCTTGGCAGCGTAATTAAATGGTATTACGGCTCATAATCGTGTGCGACAACGCTGCCCGTAGGGCCTGGAAGGCCTGGAAGGGTGCCCCGTATCCTCGGCCGCCGCTTACGACTGGGCCATTTAGATATGAAGGGAAAAACAGCGGTGTAAAAGCGCCCTGTTGGTCTCCTGTGATCGCGGCCTCTCACCGGGCCCCTCGGCGCCCGGCGGCGGGTAACCGCGGGCCGCGGTACATCCGGACTTATTGTCAGTCTAGTGCGCCGATATCAGCAATTCCAAGCAGTCCTCAGCCAGGTGAGAAAACACAGATCCCTGTGGGCCCTGCTCTGGGGCTGTGCGTCCGCTTGCCGGATTTGAAAAGCAAAGCGCAAAAACCTCCGGCGGCGGCGGCGGCTTTTCGATCCCGCGGCCGCCGACTTGCGGCAGAAACCACGCCGTGAACCCGGCGCCCGCGTAGACCTACGGCCCCCCGCAGCGCGAACAGCGACGGCGGAATGTTCCCCCCGCGCATCAGAATCCGCGGACGCGCCCTACAGGACAGCGCGTCCTTGGGGCGGCATGCCGCACAGGCCGGCCGAATCGGCAAACAGCAGAATCTGTTCAGGACATCAAGACCGTCAACTCCGGAGGCGGTATGGGGTGCATAAGAAGCGATAGGGCACTGGTCAAACACAAAAGCACGCGTTAAAAAAAATGTTAAGAAAAAATATTTTTATGTGATTTTATTATTTAGGCAGCAAGTTTTCTGAACTGTACTTCGGAGAGCATCGCTGAGACCGCCCCGCAGTTGCCCGGTCGATGGCTGGGTGATTGAGACCTCTCCCGCCTCGCGCGCCCAACAGGAAACGGTGTCGCGGTGACAACGGACGATTCATGACCGGAGCACGCTTCCCGCTAAACTATAAGCACTCCCTGTGAACACCTCCCGTAACCTCTCCCCCCCCCCCCCTCCCTGGCGGTGCCGGACCCGAGCGGCCGCGGCCGGGTATAAATCTATGCTTATACGGCGCTTGCATTGTCTGCTCACCTCTTCGTAAATACGGCAAAGGCGCTTCACGCCGAGGGCGACCGGTGCAGCCGTGTCCCCCGCGGCCGCGATCTAGGACGTCGCCGCGGCCGCGGGGGACATAAAGCACGGACGTGGACTTTGGGACCTTTTCGCGCGCCGGCATTAACGAGTCCTCTTTCTCTCTCTGCTACAAGAACAACACGGCGTTGCGCGCACGTGCTCCGACCACTCTCGTCACCCGCGATGTTACGAAGTTCAGAAAGAAAGGTCCCCTCCCGCCCCGCCCCTTCTCCCTGTCGAGTTACGATCTCCCCGCAGCAGTCGCGGCCGAACGTATTGTGTGTAAATGGCCGTAATGGGAGCGAGGGAACGTCTGACGGCGGCGACGACGCCGACGACCCGTGGCGGCGTGCCTTACGCCGCCGCGAGTGCGAGTGTGAAGTACCGGCCGTGGAGGGCCGCCGAGGGCCGCCGAGGGCCGCCGAGGGCCACCCAGGTGATGAGCAGGAGCCACTCACGGGTAATTAGCGCGGCAGGATCCATCAGCGGGGCGGCCTCACCTGGCGGCGCCTGGCGGGCCCACCATCTGCAGGCGCCTCGCACAGGCGCCGCGCAGCTGCAACAGGCGCCGCCCTCCGCGGGGCCCGGCCGGGACCCGTGCGGGACCGGACCTCGCCGCGCCGTCCCGCGATGAGTCAACAGCAACACGAAGGTCAGCGGCCAACGGAGGGCAATCAGCGGCCCCTGAAAAGCCCTTCTGCTGCGCCGTGTCATCCTCTCTCTGTCTCTGTTTCCGTCCCGTTCTCTCTCTCTAATACGCGTATTCGCTGTCTTTGTCGCCCGCTCCAAACCAAACACACACACTCACAAGTTGCGAAAAATAAAAAGACATGCCGTGCACCCTCACGACAGCGACAAGGCCGGGCGAGCGGTCCGCGGGGGGTCCGCGGGGGGTCCGCGGGGGGTCCGCGGGGGGTCCGCGGGGGGTCCGCGACGACACGACGCCGCGCTGTCTTCCCCGCGCCGCGCGCGCCGATTTACGGTCGGCCCGCTGCCGTGATGAGCGTGTGAAACATGACGGCGAAGAGGGCGGCCGCGGGAGGGAGGGAGGGCGATTGCCGGAGGGCAAAACGGAGCTGCACGGCGGCCGCGGCGCCCTGGAGGCCGCACGCCGCGCGCGTCGTCGCCGCCCGGGCCCCGGGGAGGGGCAGTGGTCCACCCCGACGAGGACGACGGCGAGGACGACGACGCGGTGACAGCGCCGGCGGCGGCGCGTGGCGTCCGGTCCGCTTCTCATCGTTATTGGCAGCGTCTCTTTGTTGCACTGCGAATAGTGCTCTCCCTCTCTCTCCCTCGACGGTATGACGGTGCGCGTTCGTTTGTATTTCGCGCTCGCGCGCGCCACACAAAACGTCCGCTCGATCCCACCAATCACCGCTCTTGATGGCCTGCCTACTGTATCCCGATGGTTGCGCCGGCAGGAGAGGATGAGGACCAAAATATTATCACGGCCGCGTTGCATCAACGCTTCGCGCGACGCGCGGCCGGGGATCGAACCCGCGGCGCTCCGCGGAGCGACTCGTGGCCCCGAGCGCCTGTGCCGCCTCCGCCGCCTCCGCCGCCTCCGCCGCCGTTCTGTTCTCATGACCCTCCGCGGGATGGACACAGCCGCGGCCCTTGTTCTAGTGCAAAGTGTGCCGCAACGCCCCGCGCGGCCGCCGCCCGAGTTTAACATTTCTGTGAGAACGGGGCGAACGGAAGACGAAGCCGAATGCCTCACTGTCACTGTTAGCGGGGCCGTGTATGACCGACTCTCACTGAAATGAGCCGCCCCGGCACCGCGACGGTGGGAAAAAAAACACGAGAACCTGTGGCGGCGCGGCGCGGCCGCTATAGTCCACTCCACTTCACGCACGGGGCGGGGCGGTGACGTCACGTCAGAAGGCGTTGTTTCGTTTCTCACCGAAAGGCACACACACACACATACACACGACGGGCCCGACACGTAGGGCAAACAGAAGGCGTACACCGGAAACTAAGCGATGCCTCCATCATGATGCTTGCGCAAAAAAAAAAAATTATTCACAATTTTTGTTGCATACGTTAGGTTGGGGAACGGAGTGTATCTGTGTGCAAGCAGCCTCCGCCGGTACAGCACCCGGCCCGGCCAGCCCAGGCGATGCGCCGAGGACGAGTCCCCTGAAAGCCCGGCCTGATCTTCCCAGGGCCGGCGTTTGGCCCCTCCGCGCTCCGCTCTTCGGGCGCCGCGCCGCCGCCGCGCCGCCGCACTTGATCCCTTCTTCTTTTTGTTCTGACCGGCACAACAACAACTCTCGGTTTCGTCATTTTCCCACCTCATTGTGCGTCTCATCTGGTGCGCCGTGGCGGCGGCGGCGCGACGTAACCAACAGTCCCGCGGGGGCCGCGGCGGCGGCGGCGGGGCGTGGCGGGGCGCGGCGCGGCCGAGCCGGGCAGAGCCAGCAGCTGATGCAGCCCAGATGTATCATTATTGTTTGGCGCAATAATTGCAATCAGATCCCTCATTGTTGGGGCACGCTTTGGGAAGCTCCGGGCCGCGGCCGCGGCGGTCCACTCAGCTCCTCCACGGAGGCCGTCGTCATGTAACGACGGCGACGTCGGCGGCTGTGGCCAGGATGACCCGCGGCCGGGGTGCGAGGGGGGCGGCGGGGACGGCCTTATCGGGGAGTGATGCGGGTCGGGGCGCCGCGGCGGCAGCGGGGCGCCGAGCGGGGGCCGCGGGGGCCGCGGGGGCCGCGCTGCCGCCGAGTCGCGGACTCGTGTGTCGCAGGGGGTAATTAATTTGCAGAAATGTAGGTCGGCCGGGACCGGATAAGCAGCAGCGGCAGCGGCGGCTCGCTCCCCGCTGGGGCCCGCTGGGACGGCAAGGCCTTCCGAAACACACTGCGGCCGGCCGATCGTAACGAGGAGCCTCATCATCACGCCCGTGAGTGTGTGTGTGTGCGTGTGTGTGTGTGTGACTGGGAAAGAGAAACCCAGAAGGAGGGTTAACCACACTCGATCTGCGTGAGCACTGGATGTATTCAGTATTTAAGTATTGAAGGCGGGGGACGTGCGCGCGCGGCATGTTTTTCCGCGGCCGCACCTGACAAACACGCTCTTTCTGAGGACGACGGGACACGCGGACATTTTTTTTTCTTTTTTTTTCGGACCGCTTTCTTGAGAGGAAGAAGAGCGCGACGAGTTTAACAAACGGGACATAATTGAGCACGTGCAGTGTAAGGTGCAAGAGGAACATACCGCGGGGCTCGTGCGCATCAGCTACGTGCGTGCCGACCCTTGTGAAAAAAAAGGTGCTTGCATCTGAAATTATCAGCAATTCGATTTATGAATCGGTTACAGTAAATTTTAAAAATTATTTTTTTTAAAAGAAGATATTGTCTTGATGGAATTTGCAAGTCGAGAGGCTCCCTTCCTCTCCCCCTTGGGACAGCGCTGGGCGGCATGACAAGGCACTTGTCCCGCGGCCAGACGGCCACCCGTATTGGGCCGGCGGCGGTGGCGGCGGCGCGCGGTCACGGAAATGTGGCAACCCTGATGCAAGGACGGCCGACGACGGAAATGAAAGGAAAGCACTGGCATGTGTCAAGGCGAAAGGGTCAGCGCGCGTCGTACGGGCGGCAAGTGCGTCCCGTGTGTGCGTGTGTGCGTGTGTGCGTGCGCGTGTGTGTTGTGTGCCTGTGTCTAGCAGGCTGCCCGGCGTTGCCAATGCCAGATTTTACGAGGGTTCGCCGCCGCGGCACCGGCGCGGTACCCGGACGACGACGGCCAGGGTACACACCTACGCCTCGCCTTGCGGTGCGGACAACGCGACGCCGTCAAGGTGGCCGCCGCCGCCGCCGCCGCGCGCGCGCGATGGGAAAATTAACCGGGTGAAAACGACTGGCTGAATAGTGTGAGTAGTAAACACGGAAACGGTGTTATACGAGCGAGAGGAAAAAGGGAAAAAAATTGTGACACATTGCTGCTAGGAGAGCAGGCGCAGAGAGAGAGAGAGAGAGAGAGACAGAGAGAGAGAGAGAGAGAGAGAGAGAGAGATGGACGCACCGCCGGGTCCTCCCGAAAAGGACACAGCCTTCTTGATCTTGCGGGGCGCGCGCGGTGGGGCCGAATATCGGAGGTGTCATTCGCGACAATTGGGCGGCGCGGCCAGGGCTTGCTCCCACTTTACGTTGCGGCGTCGCTCGCCGTGTATTTTCGGCCGTCCGCTGCCGCCGCCGCCACCGCACGGCACATTGCGACAGGTTGCACTACTTGCGTGACGCAACGACACGAGGATCGCACCCGCCGGGGGGCGCGGCGGCGGCAGCGGCGGCGGCAGCTTAAGTAAGCTGGAAGTGGGGTGGCGCCGCTTCGCCGCTTCGCCGCTGCGCCGCTATGACTTGTTGTTTCGGCCCACGTCTCGGCAGGGAGATGAGGAGCCGGCGAGGCACTCCTCGCGGCGGAGCCCCCGCGTGCTGCTGCCGGACGGGGACCCTCTCTGCCGGCGTCCTTCCTGATGAAACCGACATCGACATGCGCGTGGTGCACGTCGGGCCGAGAGAGAGAGAGAGAGAGAGAGAGAGAGAGAGAGAGAGAGACGAGGAGGTGTCGGCCGGATTTGGACGAGAAGTGACCAGCAGCCCGGCCTGACTCATCTCCTTTCCTGACACGCAGCCGCCACGCCCCGCCACGCCCCGCAGCCACGCCCAGCCACGCCCAGCCTCACGCGGGGCCCGGCCGCCACGACGACCGGGTCACTCTGGACGGCTCTGCTCTGCATCGATCATCAGCGTCCCGCGTCTGCGTGGCGGGGCGTGGCGGGGCGTGGCGGGGCGTGGCGGTGACGTGCCCGCTTATTTCGCCCCGAGGGACTTTCTGACCGGCCGGCCCCGCACCGTGAGCAGGCCGCTCCCCCGCCCCCCGCGAACCGCGAGGCGACGCGAGGACCGAGGACCGAGGACGTCATTCTTGGTGATTCACGCGGGCGAGGTCGTTCGCGGGCCGTCTGAAGTCGGTGAGGCCGGCGGCGGCTGCAGGACAGTGTGTGCACATCCACGTACACAGAGTGCGCCAAGGGGGAGGGAAGAGGGCGAAAAAAGTGGTATGCGGCGGGGCCGGCTGGATATTAGTCGTTATTCATGCCCAGGCCGGCCCGTGCGCTCGCTGCTCTCCTCATATTCCGTTACGGGGAATGTCGAAGCGGCGTATAAAAATAGCGCACGCGCCGCGCGGAGCCGGAGGGGCCGGAGGGGCCGCGCCGGGTAATCATATGCCCAGTATGTCACCGCCGACACTTTTATGGGGGACAATTGACGGCGAGGGGCTCGCACTCTAAATAACGCTTTACGACGCGAGACGTCTCTTTTACTAATAACAACAACAACAACGTGGAGCATTATAGGAGGGGGGGGGGGACGAAGAAGCGAAGGGGTTGGATTTTTGCGTTGCGCGCGTAGCGCGGCGGCAGCCACTGTGGTTGTAGTCCTTTGCAGCGACGCGCCGCCGCCGCCGCCGCCGCTCTACCTTGATCCATAAAAGTGATTGAAAAACGGACGTGGCTCCGGTGCTGGCGCCGCCGCCGCCGGCCGGAGGGGCAGGCCGCCGCCTCGCGACGCGTACGTCCGGGCGTCGCGACGCCCATTCATCCTCTGACCGACGAGAAAGTGCGTCCGCCCCGCGGCCCGCGGCGCCGCGCGGCGCCCCGCCGGGCTTTAATTAGCGAGGCCCCCTGCGGGGTAAGCAGCCCCGGCGGCGGTGGGGCGCGCGCGCCGTGCGGGAGGCCTACGCACTCAGGCGCCGTGCCACCGCGGCGCCGAAGGACCGATCGACTGATGCAGGGGGACGGTCATGAGGGAATGGCGACGGCGACGTCCTTGGGGTCCTCTCTTCGTCACCTCCGCACCCCGCGTCACCGACACGCCCGCGTCCTCGTCCAGGGGCGACATCCGCGGGCCGTCGGCGACGCTGTCTCTCTCTCTCTCTCTCCCCCTCAGTCTGCGCCGCCGACAAGGACGCGCGGACGCGGCCCCGGCGCGCCTAGCAGCGGCCTGGCAGTCTCGCTAAGACGACACCACTCTGATCTGGATCCATTAACAACTGGAGCGGCGGCGGCGGCGGGGGGCGCCTCGTCAAGCGAGCACGACTGCGGCGCAGCGGCGGACGGGACGAAACGGCGGAGGCAGTTTCCCTTATTTTTTTTATTCCCGCCTACTCCGCCGCGTCGCGACAGATGCGGGAATAGTAATTAGGTGACGAGCCGTATCATTTTTTTCTTAACCCGCGCGCACTCCTCGCTCTTTTTTTTTTGTCTTCCTCCGCCTTCTCGTCGTCGACTTCTCGCAACTAACTCTTCATGGTGTCGCGGAAGTCGCGCGGAGTATAGTAGAACGCATCGTCTTTTTCTCCCACTCGCCGCTGCGGCTGCGGTGGCGGCTGCGGTGCCTGGTATTGGTTGGCTGCCTTGCGGCGGCCAGCTGTGGTGGTGGTGGTGGCTGGAGGCGGCCGTGTGTGGGAGGGGGGGGGGGCACTGCCTACTCTTTCGGGTGCACTGCCGGCCGCGTGTGTGTTGTGCACATCGCAACGCGTATCAATTTCCCCCACGTCGAGGGTCATACGTCGGTGTCGCGCTCGCCCATTACCAACAAACTCGGACAAACTCACGCCGAGCGCACCGCCAATTAACCTGACGGCCGATTAGCATAAACGGCTGCGCGCGCAGCGGCGGCAGCGGCAGCCCCGCGCGCCACATGACGGACACACCTTTGGAACGTCAAACCCGAGTCTTCCCCTAAGGCCATCTTCTCGAGTATGCAAAGGAGCCATCGGATCCTTGGAGGGGGAGAAAAGGTAGCGCCCGAGCAGCAGCAGTGTGTGTGTGTATGTGTGTGTGTCGCCCAGCTCCATTTCTATCGAGGAGGTGTCGATTAAAATACACGCACCACCTCCTCCTTTTGCATTGTGCCATGTTCTCGTTGCGGCGTGACAGGGTGATAGACAGACTGGTCCTTTTAAGAAGTCCCAGAGCGACCGAGAGAGAATAAGAGGAGGAGAGAGAGAGAAAGAGAGAGAGGGAGGGAGAAAGAGAGAGGAAAAAGTGAAATGAAACTACGGAAGACTCAGCCAGGTATACAGCACAAAAGGGCCGTGCCCTGCCTCAACGTTTTACGGTGCTCGTCGCCGAAAAGCCCATGGAATAGGTGGCAAGTGAAGCGCGATATTGTGGAGGAAAAGAAACGGCGTGGGCGACAAACTCCGCGGGAGAGAGGGAGACAGGGAGACAGAGAGAGAGAGAGAGAGAGAGAGAGAGAGAGAGAGGGCAGGAGCCTGGGGACGGACAGAGAGATCGGCCGCTCCGCCTGAGTGGGCACGGGGTGGGCGCTGTCTGTCGGCCGCCTGGGGTGCGCGGCGCTGGCGGCGGTACAAGTGATAGCAGCACTTCTTACGGCAGCACCTGTTTTCTGTTCTCTCTTCCTGGCCGACAAACCGGCTGCACAATCACGAGGAATTCGCAAATCCGTCCGCGGCGGGCGGCAGCCGCCGTCGGGAGGTTTTACAGCGGCGGCTGCGGCGCGCGCGCGTCCCGCGTCCCGCGCACTCAATATCCTCTTACAAAAACCTTGTCGCCCACTTTCTCCCTCATCTGCGCGGGGAACGCGGAGGGTCCGAGTGTCCGGCCGGCCGAACGCGGAACCCCCGCGCGTCGCCGACCCGGGCCGACCTCCCCGCAACGTCTAACGCAATAAATCCGCGGTAATTATAGAGGGATCCCCTGCGACGGGGACCTACAACGACGACGGCACGGTGACTTTCTCGAGAGCGTACTGCTAGGTTTTGTATTTATTTTTGGCGCGGTGTCCGGGCGCGGGGTGCGGCCCGCCCGCGGGGTAGGCCGGCCCGCACGGCACGGGCGCACGGCGGGCCGCCGCGCTGCCTACCCGCCGGGCGGCGGCAGCCACAGGGGCTCGGTGGACACGCCGGACGCGGCACGATCCGCCCGCGTGCGCGCCTTTCACGACGATTTCGAGGACCCCGCCGGCGGCGAGCCCCGGACGGCGCCCGCGGCCGAGTCCGTGGCACGTCCCGGCATGCACGGCCGTTCTATACCGCCGCGTCCACCGGAGGCTCGGCCGCCGTCGGCGTCCCCCGGCGTCGTCGGCGACGTGCCTGTCGAAACCCGGCGGCGCGGCACGCGGCACGCCTCTCCCCGGAGTCTTCCCTTTCATCTCGGAGATAGGCTGGCGCTGGTGATCCGGCCGGCGGTAGTCCACACAGTCACGTCGTGGACCCGCGCCGCCGGCCGCCGCCGCTGCCCGCTCATCAAAGCGTACTTGGCACTCCCGCGGCCCAAAAGGCGGCCGCGGCGGCGATGGAGCCCGGAGGCACGCCTGCCGGACCACCGGCCGCAGCGCCCGCCGCAGCACCCGCGGCGCCCGCAGGATTTATGCTCGTTTATATCCCTTTAGAAAGTAGGGGGCTGCGCGTATAATGACCACCCTCCTCGGCGGGCCGCCCGCGGACTGCACACGCGGCGGGGGTCCGGGGGCCCGCGGGGAGGCCCGCCGTGGGGTGAGTCGGGGGCCGGAGACTTGCACGCCGGAGACAGCCGAGGCGCTCCCCGCGCCAGGCGGCCGCGTGCCGCGTGCCTCGCAGCGCGCGCACAAGACGGACGTCTTCATCATCGCCCACCTGCTGCCGGCCGGCCGGCCGGCCGGACGTCGTTGTGTTTACGGCAGGCAAACTAGAGTAGCATCGCGGTTCTCTATTTCAGTGCAATCCATAAGAGGACGACGTGCGTGCGCGCGCGGTGCGCGGTGCGCGGTGCATGCGGGGCCGCGGAGGCTGAGCACATGCAGAGCAGCCGGCGGCCGCGGCAGGCGGAGGAGGAGGAGGAGGCAGTGCGTACAAATGTATGCGAATCGTCGTCCGACCCACGTGCAAGAGCCCGGCCCAGCCCGGCCGTGCCGCTGCGCCGTATACATTTTCGCTCGCTCTCATTACGCCTGCATCCATTTCCAGGACAGACGGCCAGCCATCACGCCGGGACGGCCGCGGGATCGGCGGCCGGGACGGCGGACGACGACAACGACGACGACGACGGCGATGGGATGGAGATGGGGGACGCCATCCATCTACTCGGACAGGGAGCACGCGACTCGAGTGGAGCCGACCGGCGCGGCCCGGCGCGGCCCGGCGCGTCTAGCAGCGCGCCCGCCTTGTTAAGTTTTTTGAGAGTCGCGCGCGCGCTGCCCGCGGATACAAGAACAGAAAAAAAGGAGGAAAAAATTTATAGATAGTTTGGCCATACTAGGCAGCGGTACGACACGACTGCTTGCCCAACGATGATCGACGAGTGTCGATCATTACAAGCGGGAAAATCTGCGGTATCCGCGTGCTCCCCTTGTGCTTGTGAATTTTTTTTAGGACGCTTTTGATGACCCCTAGAACTGTCCGTAAGAGACCGCAAGACAAACCAACACACACACAAACACACACCAAATAAAAAAGAAGGCAGTCGGCGTGTCGGCTGCTCCCGGAGCAGACGACGCCAGCTGCCGGCGCGCCGGGGCGCTACGCGGGCCGAGGAGGGCCGGACAGAAAGAGCGAGAGAGAGAGATCATCCCAAGCCAAATATGTATCGCCGCGGCTGTCAAGAGCATCCTTTTGAATTTGGTCGCGGGTGATTGATAGCGCGTCGCGGCGTCCGGGGCCCGTCGCATTGCAGCAACGCGTTTGATATATGGGGTCGCGGGACGGAATCCGGGATAGGAAAGGGACGGCAGAGATAGTGGACGGACTCGTCCGCACGGCCGTCGGCGGCCGCGACGCGACAAATGTGGCGCCCCGGCGGCCGCCTCGGCGGCGTCACGGCAGACGTCGCCGTCGACGCCGCCGTGGCCGCCGTCGCCGCCGCCGCGGTCCGTCTACGCCCCCGGCCTCCGCGCGACAAACGACATCCTTCAACAGCTCAGGGCGCCGCCCTGCGGTGCCCTGCGGGCTCTCCTGGGTCCCCGACGGCGGCGTCGGCGGCGGGTACGACGCGGGGCATTCCGCCGCCCGCTCCTTGTTCATTTGTCAAAAGGGTAGCTCGTTTTCTCTATTGGCATGCGCATCCCATAGGTGGACGGCGGCGGCGGGACGGCGGCCTCTCCATTTGTCACTGCTCGGGTCCTCAGACCAGATAGCGGGGCGCCGCGGGCACCTTTCGCGTTACTCCGCGGGTTAATAAAACGGGTACCGCCGATACATAACTTACGACGTCCGGCAGAGGGTGCGCCCCGCGCCGCCGGCCTGGCTGCCTGGCGCCTGGCTGCCTGGCTGCCTGGCTGCCGGGCTGCCTGCCTCCGCGTGCCGCGCGGGGAAAAAATCGTAGCCGCGGCGCCTGTCACTGTCCCGGGGCCACTTATACTCCCTTGCACAGAGGCGGCCCGCGTCTAGAGTGCGAGAGAGACGGGACGCTGACTGCAGCAGTGTAAGAGGGATGCCTACCGGGGATGCCCGGCCCGCGGGCGTCTCCCTTGCACTCGCGTAGTCAAATGGGGCGTCCCGTCTCCCTCGCACTCGCTGCTGCACACCGCCACGCAGCCGCCTTCAGCGCGCCGCCAAGCACAAGCAGTCGTGCGTGAAGCGGGGCCCGGCCGGGGCGGGGCGGCGGCGGCGGCAGCGGCCGCGCTCGGGAGGAAAGCGTGAATCGTGCACGCCCCCGGGATCACGACAAATCGGGACCGCAACGCATCATCTGCTCCCGGTTAATAATAATGAGGGTGGCCGCATGCAAGGGGACTGCGGGGTGCCGCGGGGTGCCGCGGGGCCGACGGCCGGCCGACCGGCCACTGCTGCCCGCCGGGCCCCCGCCGGGCTCCCACCGCCTGCTGCTTTGTTTATTTTATTTTCACCTCCGTACTGCTGCTGCAGTAGTACCCGCCGCCGTCGCCGGGCACACAGGAGGGAGGCACGGGGTCTGTGGGTCACTGGAGTGGCCGGCCTGCGGGGCTCAGCGTGTGCAATAAAAGCACACAAAGCAGGGTGGGGAAAATAATCAGCAGGCGGGCTGGCCGCTCCCGGAGCATTGTGCCCTCACGACAGGTTCGCCCCACCCTCGCATACAGACCGCGTGCGTTATTTGGACATGAAGTCAAAAAGTACGGGCCACATCATACATGACGATTCGAGCGCGGCGCGAAGACGTCAGGGGGCCATTACGGGCGACGCGGCGGCGTGGCGAGTGCTGCGGGCGGCCGGTGTCGAATTGCATCCCACAAAAGAAATGTAAATCGGGCGTGAGTCCACAGGTCGGCCGCCTTGTAACTTCCGCGCCTCATCCCGACGACGCCCCCTTTTACTGCCGGCCCGGCCGCATATTCTAAATCGTCGCCTCGCGAGTCACTCCGACGCGGCCCGACTTTTCCGACCGAAAACCCCTTTTGGGCGACGAGGCAAAAGGCTTATACATTATTCGGTGGGGTCATGCGTGGCCGGTCAGGCGGCGGCGGCAGCGGCTGCTTCCGAGACAGTGAACTTACAGTCCCGCCCGCCGTCGAAGGTGGTCACGAAAAAAAAATTGAGAGAGATGGGAACGGCGTGTTCGCGGACGCGTCCCTGCCGCGCTATCCGTACGGCACTGCGTCGCTTATTCGCGCACAGTCGTGGCCGGTCGAGTTTGTCCAGGAAGTAAGGCGAACGCAAGTGCTTTTAAAATTCATGAGACTACATTAGGCCAGCAGGGCTGCGGCTGCGCGCGGCACTGTACGCGTGCGATGTCCCCGCGTGCCCCAATGTCGAAGGGGAAGCCGCTCGACATGCGACATATAGCAGGGGAGGAAATGTTACATTTTCCGAAATTCTTAGGACTGCCGTACCCGAGGCGCTGCCCCAAAGCACAGCGCACTGCTGTACCGCGGGCCACAGGACGCTTTTGGGCCGCAACGCCGAGCTAACACGCGCGGAGCCCGCGACACTTTAACCTTCGCGGATAACACGATATTCAATTCAACATGTCAGGACGGAGTGCTGCGCGAACCAACGGCGTGTATATCCAACAAGAATCGAGCCTTGCGGACAGTCTTCAAGTGAATCTTTTCCGTTTGGTCCCGATATTGCGGGCCACACGTGGAATACGGACAACACACCACAGACAGCGCAACAGCTTAAAGAAACTGATTTCGGAAAGAAATAGCCAATGACATGTCCGATTTTCAAATCTAAAGTCTATAAATAACAAAGTTTTAAAACGAGAATTTTCCCCTAAATATAAATAAATGCATAATCGGGTCACTAGGGAGCTGTCAAATATGTCAATTTACTCTCGGACTCACATCTGTGTTTTCAGTCGTAAGTGAAGTCGTTCGGAAATTTCTTGCTAATCGTCCATCAACTGGGTAACTGGGCCGGGGGTGGCACTGCAAACGCCTGCTGGGTAGGCAGCCGTGCAGCGGCACGCACGCATGTCATGCGGGCCGGCCTACCCTCACACCCGCAGGCGCTCTCCCATCTATGACAGCGTATCTATGCCACCCTTCCGGCATTCAAGTCACCCGATCACGGTAACAGCCCCCGGCGCCGCACCCCTTGACTGGTAATCGGCACCGCGAACACCGCCTGCCGCACATATCGCAAAAATTAAAAAAAAAAACCATCAAGGCAGGCGTCCTTACCTCGCTATGACGAGAAGTCCAGAGCGATGAAAAGGTATCCAATAGAGCGTCGGGAGGCGGCCGTCGCAGTTAGCAAATCACACACAACACACACTTTCCAGCAGGGAGTCGTCGTAGTATCCAGGTATCCGTTCACGAAACAACACCTCAAACACTCCTTGGCCAGTGCACAACCAAGTGCAATTCGAATTCGATCAATTCACTGTTTGGGCGTCACTGCACCATCACAACAACACACGCGCGCGGGCACGCCGGGAGGCGCCATGAGTGCGCCATGGGCAGTGCCATGGGCGGGCAGCGGGTACGTCGGTACGGCACGGGACAGACCGGGCCGGTGGGTGGCGGTCGACGGAGCCGAGCGGAGTGGACCCCAGGCCCACTCAAGCCACTCGCCGCGCAGGAGGTGGTGGTGGTGGCGGCGGCGGCGGCGGCGGCGGCGGCGGTGCGCGGGGGTAACTCCTGACCACTCCCTGGGCGGCGTGTTGAGCTCGCGACCACTCCCGCTCCCCGCCTCCCGAACTTCCTGTACGCCGTGTGGACGGCGGACTGCGCGCCCTGCCCGCCGGACTAGGGCTGAGGGCGGCGGGGGCTGTCCCGCTACGTCCCGTTAGCGCGGGGGCCGGCGGGGGCCGGCGGGGCCGGGGCCGGCGAGTGGTGGGGGCACGGGGGTGCGGGCGGGTCCCAGCGGGGAGGGGGAGGCTCCCCGGCCACCCCAAGCACCCCGATCTTCACTCGTGCTCCCGCGCTGACGGCGAAGCGACGCCCGCCGCTCTCGCTGCACCCCTCCGCCCGGAGAGACGGCGACGGGGGTGGAACGGCGCTCCCTCTTGCACGGCGATCCGCGGTGCTACCCGGGGGGTCGGCGGCGTCCTCAGGGGGCTGCTCCTGGGGGACGCCGTCGGGGGGCGTCTTGGCGAGTGTACCAGGCCGGTCGCGGCCAGGCGTAAAGTCGAGGGTCTTGAGGCGCGCGCCGTGGCCGTAGCGTAGCGCGTCGAGGGGCCGCTCGCGGATCGGGCTGGCGCGGGCTGGCGCGGGCAGGCGCTGGCAGGCGGTGGACGGTCTGAGAGGGGCTCCCGGTCGCCGCCCGGTCGAGCAGAGCAGAGCAGCGCGCGCAGCGACCCGGCCGCTGGACCAGCGCGCCCTGCAGGGGAGGGGGCACCTGTCCCCCTCCAGACCGGCGGACGCCCCGGCGGACGCCGACCCCCTCCAGCTGCTCCCCCACCCTTTCTCCTTCTCTGTCTCTCTCTGTCCGAGCCTCACCGCTTTTGCCCTAGTTACTTTGTTCTTCGTCTAATCGGTCAGGTACGGGCGCGCGGCGCGGCGGGGCGGCGGTAGGGGCCTCCCCACCCGACCCCGCCCCGCCCGAGGCCGCGCGATGTAAACAAAATATAAAACGGCCGCGGGGACGGGGAGGGGGGCGCGGGCGGCGCGGTGCGGTGGGTGTGAGAGAGAGAGGGCGACGGTTAAGGTGCGGCGGCCGCGTGTGGCGGACGGAGACGGAGGCAGCGGCCGCAGACGAACGAAGAGGGCAGAGAGGAGACCGCGAAGGCGAGTGGGTGAGAGAGACGGAGAGAGATCCGCGGACGGGACGGGTGGGGCCGCCGGCCGCGGCTGAGCGCTCCGGTTGAAATAGAAAGTGCGGATCTCGGGCGGAGCGGTGGGAGGGAGAGGCAACAGAGAGAGAGAAAGACGCTGAGCGGGAGAGACAGAGAGGGAGAGAGGCTCCCCTGGTCCAGGCGGCTGCTGAAGAAGGAAGAGGAAGAGGACGGGGGAGGAGCGGGGGAGGGGAAGGGTTGGGTGGGGCTGGTAACGGGACGCGGAGTGGACGGCCGGCCGGGCGGCTCGGCTCGCCTCGGCCGCGCTCGGTCGCCGCTCGGCTGTGCTCGGCTCCTGCGGTCTGGCGGTGGCCTGTCGGGGCGGCGCAGGACGCGCGCCTAGCCGAACGCGATGCCCCGTACCTGAGCCGCGCCGAGTGGCGCCGAGTGGGGCGGGGAGATGTGCGCCTCTGGCTGCCCTCGCCGCCTCGCCTCGCGTCGTTCAGTCGCCGTCCGGCCGGCCGGCCGGCAGGAGGGGGCGGGCGCCGCGCGGCGCGCCCCCCGCGCCTATGCCGAGCCGCCGCGAGCTGCACATCGCGGCGCCCGCTGGCGGCTCGGCTCCGAGCCCGGCTCCCGCCCGGCACGTCACACATCCACCTCCCCACAACCGACCCTCACAAATCGACAGACGGGGAGCATGTACGAGCGCCGACACATATTTTCCCCGCCGTGTCCGCGACAGATGCACAAGAGCCACACTCCCTTACCCCCCTTTGACCAGAGTCTATGCATCCCGGACGGTTTTCCTGCCTGACGCGGCGGCCCGCAGGGCGGCGTGCGCCGGAGTCTTTCTTTTTTTTTCGTTTTGTTTTCGCGATTCCTCCTGGAGATAAGAACTGGAGCATGAACTGGGTCTGCATGTCGCTGCCCGGGGGTGTGAACGCTGGGACCCGGCTGTGGGTCAGACAGCAGGGCCCCGGCCACCACCCGTCAGCCCGCTGCCGCCGCCGCCGCCGCCGCCTGGGGGCACCGGGCCGATGCAGCTCCCCGTCGGACCCCGCCGGGCCCCGCCGCTGCCGCCCGGGTGCCGCTGAGAAGACAGCCACTGTCGGATCACTCAAACGCACCGCCACGGTCTTTATTGTCCGGGAGAGGCGCATTTCAGAGAGCGTCAGCGTCATGCGGCGGCGGCAGCGGATTGGGGCGGAAGGTGGGCGAATAAACCTGTTTGCGGGCCGCGGGGATGGCCTTGTTCCCACACCGAGCAGCTGAGTGAGCGAGGAACCCCCCCGCCCGAGGAGGCAGCAGCGGAGAGGGGCGGCGCGATTTGTTTTATTTTCGTTGGCGCTGCCTTCCTTTCTCACTGACCAGCCGGGCAAGCATATGGGCAAACCGAAGCTTGCCCCTCCGGCCGGCCGGCTGCTCTGGCCCCGTCACTGGCGTCGTCAGGCGGACGTGGTCCGAGTCGCGAGCGCCTTGCGAAGCCTGGGTAGGCCATCCCGCACGACACGCGTGCGTGCAGCAGCAGCGGTTGCCTACCTCGCGGGCGCTCCTCGCCCGCAGAATACCGTGGTTGGTTTCTTTTAAAATGGATCATGCAATCGCCGTGCGATTCCGGAAAACAAATGCTCTGTATGCTAGCGCCACCGCCTCACTTCTCCCCGGGGTCCCCCTCCCCTCCATTTCGGAAGGACGTCGGCGCGCGGCCGGCGCAGTACGTGATCCTCCGCTGTGCGCTCTTCGCGTGCAATAAGGATGATCATTAAATTAATTGGCTGCTCCTTCGCGGTGACCGAGAATGGCGACTTTCACGGGCCCTCTTATTTCGGCGTGTACACCGGCGGCGCTGCCGCGGTAGCATCGGCCGCCGCCCCGCGCCGCCCCGTCCGGCGTGTGGTGCCCGCCGCGAGCAACGTCCTCATACACCTTGCAGTGTGCTCACCGACGAATTCATGTGATTCATGAGACGAAACGGTTCACCTCGCTGGGGTTTTTTTCTGCTGGTTTCGGACAGTATTTTGGCACGTCGTCAGCCTAGCACGTCCTTGTGCGGGTATAATCGCACCGGCTGCAGTGTACTGTCGGGTACGGGGGGACCGGGCGGGGATTTGCATGCGCTGGGATTGTCGCTCTTCCTGACGACGCCTTTCCTGCGTTGCGACACCTCCTGCCATGGGAACCTCTTGTGGCAGCCTGGCGCGGCCGCCCGGCTGGCCCCCGGCCAGCAGGGGGTCGGGGGTCCCATCCAGGGGTCGTGGCCCGCAGCGCGGCCGCCCGTTCTTAACCTTGCCCACTACATGTATAATCGAGCGCGTCGCGGAAGTGTCAGCCGCGGCGGCGGCGGCGGCCGCGGCCGATCTCCGAACGGTTCCCCGGATCCGCGATAAGACACGGCGCCCGGCTGGCCTGTCCGGCCCGCAGCGGCGGCCGCCGGAAGCGGCCTCTAGTGTCACCCTAGACGCGCCCTTCCTGCGGATCCTCTCGCCGCCGGCCCGTTATCCGTCCTTCGCGTGATGTCACCGGCCCTTGAAGGGCATCGCGTACCGTTAGCTGCGTTTTCGCACCGCAGCGGAGTGTGCGTCCCCCGGGCAGGGCGGGCGGGTGCGGGTGCGGGTGCATGCGTGCGGCCAAAGCCCCGGCGGCGGCCGCCTGCGGGCCCTGCGGGTCCTGCGGACGGGGCCCCGCCCCGCGCGTCACCGGCAGCGTCTCCCGCTGCCGCCGCGGGCCTCGTAACCGCTCACGCACGGCTCAGGGCTCACTATTGAACCTTGTGAAATCCGAATACTGCCACCCCTCGTAAGCTAGATGCAAAAAACATTTTCTTTCATTTCAGATTTTCACTCAGATTTTAACTCAGGTTTAATTTAGTCATTAAAAAAAGGGTCTCAAAAAATCAGCTCAATTTTTTTGTATTTGAAAATTTCGTAACCACGGATACGGAAAACTTGGAATTTCTGAGAGTGGCACCTCGAGTCCCTTACCGGCACGCCCGAGGTTAGCACAGTGTCGGCCGCGAGGGCGCGCGCGACCGACGACGGCGGCCCGCTAGTGAGGAGGCCGCCGCCCGCGCGCCGACAGACACGTCAAACGGGTCGACGATGTCGTCCCCCGGGCTGGACGGCACGGCTGACACCCGCACCTCGGCCGGCCGGCCGCATGGCTGCCCGTCCCGGGGGCCGCGCCGCCTGTTTATTTGATTCGCTGCTGAATCCCATTACGGGGATCCAACGGGGGACGGACAGCGCGGGGCGGCGGTGGCCAGCGGGGGCCGGCGGGGGCCGGCGGGGGCCTCTAGCACCCCGCCCTACATGTGTACCCACACCCCGGGACATGCGTGGCGGTGGCAGGGCCATACAAGGCTTCGCGGCGGCACGGCGTCGCGGCTCTGCCCCGGCTCTGCGGCGGCTCCGCCGCTCAGCGTGTGCCCCTCGCCGTTTTGTGGCTACATCCATGGTCAGTCGGCGTAGTCACCGGAGAGCACCCACCTACTCGCGCGGCCGGCTTACAGCGCACGCTGCCTTGGCACGGGGGCCGGCCGCACGGGGACCGGCCGACAGGCGGCGGGGTTACGCCGTCGTCCACGCTCGGGCCCACTCAGCTGAACGCTGACCAACGGATGCATGATCCACACGACGCACACTCAAGTCCGGAGCACAGCGCGCCTCGCCGTAAAGAATAACATCAACGGGCACCTCAAGGGGACGGCCACACGTCCACAATACAAGGAGTCGTCCCCTGCTGTTGGAGAGCCTGCAGAGGGGCGTGGCCCCGGCGGACACGCGGCGCTCTGTCTCGTCTCCAGCCGGGACTTGTGATGCTGGACGCCGCGGCGGCGACGGCCGCGCCCCGCCGCCCGCGGCAGGAGAATGTGGAGCGTGCGAATCCCGCGCGGACATCTTCAACACAATCAGCCGGCCATCGGGCTGTTACCGCGGTGACGCAACGGGCCGCGCGGCCCATCGCTGCCCTACCGACCGACTTCATAATGGTCACAATTAAAACAATGCGCGTGTAATCATAGCACACCATTGTCTATCGCGGGGCCGTCCGCCCGTCCGTCCCGTCTGCCTCAAACTCCGGCCGCGCGGGATGAGAAATTCACACCGTCGCCGTGGCTGCGGGTGCGGCGCGGCGGCGGCGCTTCCCACTGCCGGCAGCCCTGCAGACACATTGAATAACACGCGGTGGTGTGTGTGCAGGCGGCGCGGGGGGCGGCGCGGGGGGCGGCGCGGGTGGTGATATGCCGCCGGGTTATGTGAATCTACACACACACATATCTGCATAACTCTTGCTGCTCTCGTTATTATGTTTTTTTTTTCTCGCGCGCTCCTTCCTTGTTTTTGACATAATTCTTCGGAGCGCGAAGGTAAAGGAGGAGGGAGAGGAGGAGGAGGTGGAGGGAAAAGTGACTCTGCCGGCCTGGGAGACCGAGCACGAGCTCGACGTGTCGTGTCCTTCCAGGAGGGCCTAAGATGCTATGCAACACCTGCCTTCCTGTAACGAATCGAAATAATTCATGCCTCGAACGCAGACCGGTCAAATGGCACAGCTGACGCTCCCTGGCCCAACGCTGCCTGGTGGCCGGTGGGAAGTGAACGGGCGACACGTGGAATTGAATCGTCTCGACGGCCACACGTGTACGCCGGCACCGCGCTGACACCGGCACTAGTGACATCTGCACACACGTGTGCAACATGTTTATCGCAACGAACGGCGCATCCGCTTCGATGCGCTCCTTTCCTGAAAGGGACGGGCATATTGTATGCAGAGTGATCCGATGCAAACCGCCCCCCTCCCCTCTCTCTCTCCTCACCCTCTCTCTCTCACACACACACACTGACACACACGCCAGGCGTGAGGGAAGGACATCTCTGTCCGACTTTTGTCTCTGCTGTCTCGTATTGCTGTCGACACGGTCTCGCTTACCTACGCTGTTCCGGTATGGCGGGCACGGGCCCAACCCTCCGCCCCCTGTTCCTGAATGAGCGTGCACAGTACCGCACCTCGGTGCGCCGACGTCGTCTGAGGCGGGCCAAGTGTGATACGCCGGATCAGCCGGCCCCTCCCGATGCAATAATCAACTTTACTTTATGGCCCGTGGAACTCCTCGAACAAGACCAGCCCCAGATAAAGAATAACATAACGGCGGCATGCAATACAGTTTTATTATTATTATTCTTTTTTCCTCTTCGTGTTCTGTTGGCCTTTTCGTGTTTGTTTAGGAGCGCAACAGAGGCGCGTGTGTGTGCGTGTATGTGCGTGTATGGAGTACACTTTCGCTCCATAATTTATTTATATTTTTTAAAGGAAAAATAAAAATGAATGTGGTCTCTTCTTTTGAAAATTAAAAAAAAATCTGGCAAGTAATGGAATGACATTTGAAGAAGCGAGACCTGGAGCCTCGTACTGAAATGAGGATACTGGAGTCAGTCCTTCAAAGACAGTAACAGTCATAATTCCAGGGCGCCCGCGGGCCCCGTGCGCGTGTGTGTGTATGTGTGTGTGTGTGTGAGTGCTTCGCAGACGCTGACGCGCAGCATCGCGGGTAGCAGCGGCAGTCGTTGCGTGAGCCGCACACATTGTCTAGTGAGGCAATCAGTATTACATCTCTGGATTTGTGAGAATGAGACCTCTTTACACCCATCATTGTTGGAGCAATCTTGATGAGAATCCTTTTAGCGGAGCAACGCGCCGCGGGGTGTAGGAACGGGCCGTCGGGGCGGCTTGTGCGCGTATTCGCTGCGCCGTGCGCGGCGCGCTATCCGAGTTTGGCGTGAGGCCGGGAGAGTGAGACGCACTACAGAGATGGACTACTGGACGGAGTCAGTAGCTCAGCGGCGGCACGTAGTCATGTTTAACTGCGACAGTGTCGAAGACGCTCTCTGCCTCGCCTTCCTCGTCGGGGACCGCGCGGCTGACTCGGCCGCAGCCGGACACACAGCCGCGCCGGCGATGCCTCGGCCCATTGTCTTCGCCTTGCCTGCGGAAATTGAGTTGTCACTACGTCTCCGTTCCCTTGCCCGGCTGCCACACGTGCGCGCGCGCGTGTGTGTGTGTGTGTGTGTGTGTGTGTGTGTGTGTGTGTGTGTGTGTGTGGACGGGGGACTCCCCTGTCACCCGCCGCGGCCGTGGTTTCCTGTTCTGCGCCGGCTTAGGAGTAGTTTAGGAAGCGCGACGCCTGTCACATCCACCACAAAATACGGCCTCACCACCGCCGGCGCCCCTCCGGTGGTGCCTCGTTCGTTAACATACACGTATTTATCCGAGTCCACATTTCTGGGTAACACGCCGAGGCGCGCGGCGGCCGCGCGGCGTTCCGTGAAGAATTGCACCTCGATGTCTTTTACTGCCGGCGTGCGACGATATAAAACGCACTGCCGACGCCGTCGACCTGCGTGCGCGCGCGACTAGCGCCGCCATACCCGCACTGCTCATAATAAAGGAACGCTCCTTCCTTTTGAAAAGACTCTTGTGCGTCCCTCCGCAAAGGTAACATAAGACTGCCATTAAAGAGGAGGGGGAGCGGAGAGAGAGAGAGAGAGAGAGAGAGAGAGAGAGAGAGAGAGAGAGAGAGAGAGAGAGAGAAAAAAAAAAAATACGGGTAGCTGCTCTCAGGACACAACGGGTTGTCCGAAGCACGCACCCCGCTTGGGAGAGTGTTTATGGGGTGGAGTGAGATACTTGCAACGCCTATCGAAGCTTAAGCTGTCTACAATTATGATGGAATTCCTTTTGCCAGGCGGGGATCATTTCCACGTGCGGGGCGCAATAAAAGGAAAACCGTGGCCAAGGACGACAGTGTGCTTTTCATAGGCGCTGCGCTGCTCCCGATCGCCGAGCCGAGCGTCGTGAATCCGCCTCTAAAAACGTGACAGTTTCAATAAGGCGACTAAAGAACCCCTCGCCGACAGCAATAAATACCGCAAAGCGCAGATACGACGGTAGTTTGAACAAAATTAGAAGGCTGACAGCAGAGCGGGGCAGGCAGCAGGTAACCTTTGGAAAAGAATTTTTTTTTTCAAAACCTGACCCACTTTCCGCCAGGTCTGCACGACGGCGATATATCGTCGATAGGCCCCCGCGCAGCTAATCCAAATAACCGTGGAAGAACAAACAACGCGCGGGCGGGCGGGAAGGAGGTGCAAGTATGGTAGCGATTAATGAATCGATATTACTTAATTGCGAAGACCTCCGGCAGAGGGCGCGCGCCGCGTGGCGTAACCCCCGACATCGGCGCGGGCGGCCGCCGCACCGCCCTCTCTTTCTCCGGCTCCCGCCAACCTTGGCTCTCCTGATGGCTTTGTCGATACCCCCCGGAGCCGGGGGCGGTCTAGGGGCTCGGCGGCACCGGACCGCGGCCCGTGTGCTCACTGGGTGCCGTCGGGCGTCCATATTTCTCGCACTGCCGCTGTCGCATAGGGCTTCCCGTCTCTGTCGCACTCATCCGGACCGCCGCACTGCCCCCGCCACGGACCCGGGGGCTGTCGGGGAGGGTGTCGCCCGTCACCGAGGCCATCACGCACGGCATGGACTGCGTCGTGTCGTCAGGTCGATGCGGAGGGATACGAGGGCGGCGCGCGGATAAGGCGGCGCGTTGCGCAACATGGCTGGGCTCCAAAGATACCGCAATGCAGGGCAGGGCGGCCGAGCCGAAGCAAGGCGCTGCCAGGCGGTGCCGGCCCAAGCCAGGCCGGCCCGGCTGATTCAATACGGATCGTATAGAGCGCACCGGGCCCGACTTATCAGACGTTCATCTGGATCAGTCTGGTCGGCCTGCGGCCGCCTCCTGCCCAGGGCCTCCCTCCTCCGCCCCCGGCGCCCCCGGCCAGCCGCAGCAGCGGCACGGAGGGTCAGGGCGGGGCGGGGCGGGCGGCGGCCACGGCAGCGACAAGGGGTGGCGAGCACGAGGAGAGAGAATTGGCCGCGACGCGCGTTCTCTCTCGCAACACCGCCGGGACTCATTTCCAGACTTTGTGGTGCGCGCTCCGAGGCGGTGTGCGAGGACACGGCAGCAGTTCTGGGCCGACCCCCGCACCACATCACACGCCGAGCTGCCAGACACGCTGGCGACCGCGCTGCCGCGGACCCGTTTCGCTACGCGCCGCAGACCGCGGCGGCCAGCAGTGCTTGGACGGGGCTGTCGGATTACCGCCATGAGTCATACGAGAAGAAGCGGGGAACCAGCCGCCGCCGCCGCTGCCGCTCCGCGAGATGGGCTGCCGCGGCCGCTGCTTTAAATCCGGCGAGGGGCTCCGTTCCACCGACCGCTAGCGGCCACGCCCGCGCGCACGCCCTCGCCTCCCTCTCCCTTTGTCCGCGGGGCGCAAAGAACGCCTCGAGTGCGACGGAGAAAACAAACACGCGGCGCATAAGGCCATGCAAACAAAAAAACCGGCAACCCGTTAGGGCGCGCGGCCGCGGCCGTCGGGGCGGGGCGTGTCTCTGCGGTCTGCGGGGCCTCGGGCCCGAGCCCTGGGGAGAGGAGGCCGGCCGCCGGCGGCTGCCACCGCACGCAGCACGGCGCCGGGGCTTCCTCCTCCCCCGCCAGCACGCGCCGCCACGCCCCCACACGTGAGGCCCGACGGTCCGCCGTGTTCGATCCGTTCGCACGCATCCGCGCGGCTGAATAGGGAACGGGGCCGCGGAATGCCGAGTGTGTGAGCAGCGGGGGCAGCGGGGGCCCCGGGGGCGTGTGGCGTGTGGCGCCGCGCGGCCGTCGGACCACGGCGCACCGCCTAGCCCCCTCGGGGGACGTCGTCCGCGCGCGGCACAGTCTCCGACAGTCTCCGACAGTCTCCGGGGGCGGACAACGCTGACACCGCTGCCGCCGCGGAGAATGGCCGCCTGCGACAGCGAAAATGCGGACGGCTGCGCGCCTGGGACCTCATTAAGAATCGCGGAGGCGCCGGAAGGGACGATTAATCCAATTTAGAGTTGCGCCGTGGACGGCGCACCACAGCGATGATCCACACAAAAAAAAGCATAAATTCTAGTGGCGCATCCAAGTTTTTGATCGGTTGACCGGCGGCGGTCTTTGACCTTCCAGCAGCGGCCCCGTCCCGTAACGCCGTATTATCATCTCTCGTGTGCGGCTGTGGCGCAACGCGCGATACCGCATGCAGCAGGGTCATAGCGGCGTTGTGTACCTGCGAGGCGGGTGGGGCCACGGTCCACTGGCCGCGCCGCCCCGCGCCTCTCCGCGCGCCCCTTCAAACCCGGGACACAGCCGGGCACACTCATGATTGCAGCGCCGGGGAGCCGGGCCGGGGAGCCGGGCTCCCGGAGCCTCTCAGCACGAACCCGTATCGCAGGGTAATCTCAGCAGAGTTATAAATATGTAGCGGCCGCGGGGAGGTTGCTGGGATGGGACGGTCTCTTGCCCTGACGGCGGCGGCCGTGGTCAGACGACGTCGCGGGGGACTTGAGCGCGCGGCGGTGTGGTGCGGCTGCAGGGCCGCGAGGAGAGCGGAGCGTGCGGAGCGTACGGCTGGCGGCCGGAGCGCCTCGCACGGTAGGCACACGCCCGCAGCCGTGCGCGGCGCGCGGCGTCACCGCAGGAGGACCCGCACCGCGCTCGTAGCTCGGCGCGTGGCGGTGCGTGGCGGCGCGTGGCGGGGCGCGTGCGGCCGCGATTAGCATCCGCGCGCACAATGAGCGGCGCGCGTATTTATAAATATGGGCCTTTATCTGCATCACGCGGAAGGTGTGGCGGCGGCGGCGGCGGCGCACCGCTTGCGTCGTCGTCGTTTGGGGTGGACTACACGACGCGGACGGGAGAAAGAGAGAGCGAGAAGGAGAGGTCTAATTGTGGCGGCGGGAGGCCAGGCGCGGGAGTGAGACAGGGATAGTCCCGCGCGCCCCTCCCCTCCTCCCTGCACACACACACAGACACACACACACGTTGTATCCGGTACGACCTGATCGGGTCTGGCCGTTCGCCACCAGATATGTAGCGCACGCCGTCCAAGGCGCTCTTACACTTGGCCACTATGGAAAGGATCGTAAAAATAGTGCCGCCGGTTGTAAATTGCGATAATGACGAAGAAAGATAAAATTCATGCAGGAGCTCGGGACGAGGAGCGAGGAGAGGAGGAGAACGACACGGCGATGCATTTTCAAGTGCTCATGCACTGCAAGTAAAATTCTTATTTAACAAAAAAAATGCGAGTTTTTTTAATCCGGCTTGTATGAATTTTAACTATTCTAACGGAGCGCTGCAGTGACTTGGTGAGGAAGAAGCGGGGCGGCACGGTGGCAGCGAGCGAACTCCCGTAACTAACGCCCCAGTCACATTGTCCCGCCTCCCCCTCCTCGCCGAGTGATATGTGTGACTTCGGGCTTTGTACGTCGGCGCCGTACCCACCGAGGGCGTACTATTTACCTTCTTTTTTTGTGGGGACGCGATAGTAATGCGCTGTGTGATACTTCACTCCTCTGTAGAACAGAAGTGTGCATAGTACACTTTCAGGAAGTCACGTTAAAAAATAAAGTAGTTCAGCTCTCTCTCTCTCTCTCTCTCTCTCTCTCTCTGTCTCCTCTTCATTTATATCTTTCTCCCTCTCCCTCTCTCTTCTGTATTTATTCCTCTCTCTCTCTCTCTCTCTCATTTCGACAATCGAAACTCCCGCCACTGGCGCCGGTGGCGCCTCTATCGGGCCACAGCGACGGCAGCGCCCTCCCGCGGCCGACCCCTCGAACCCTGCGCGCCATAGCTCTCGCTGACGATAACCGCCGCTCGTCCGGTGATATGGTGCGGGCGGAACGCCGGAGGTTTGAGCATTGGAGGAGGTAGTAACTTACCATTACTATCTGAAATGATGATTAGGACTATATGATCCCCTGGGATTAAATGTCCGCCGTGAGGGGCTACAACATCCCCTCTCGGAGAAGTCTGACACCTCCAATGCTTCGATGCTTCCTTCTTGAGCTATTTAGGTGTGGTTGAGTGGACAGAGAGCACTTGCAATGAATGCAAATGCGAGATCCGGATTTTCCCGCCAGTAAGTTGAGCTGTCCGCGGCGGCGGTACGTCGGCATGGGTGTGGCGTGCCCGGGCGGGACGAGCCCTCCGGGGGGTCGTTGTGGGCGCGGGAGGAGCTGCACGGCAACAACAAATGTGCGGCCGCGGAGATCGACGCGGATCAGCGAAAGCGGAGCCATTACGCACCCGAAAGGCCGAAACCCAGATCAGGTCGGATCGGGCTGCCGGGGGCGGCGGGGGCCTCGGAGCTGGCCGAGCATGGCTGAGGCCCCGCCTGGGGCCCGGACCAGGCGGGGCCCCTGCGGGCGGCTTTGCGGTATACACACGGCATCCCGCTAGTGTAAATGGTGAAGAAATGGCCGCCGAGGCCAGCCGGGGCCCAGGACCCGGCACGGCGAGGCACGGCGCGGCACGGCCGGCCACGGCTGCAGCAGCAGGTTCCTTGTCGTGATCGAAGAGTGCATGCAGTATGCGGCCATGCCAGCCCCGTGCCGCCCGCACCTCCTCATCGGAGTCATCGCCGAACCGGGAGAAAGTCGGGAATATCGGTGCGGCCGTTGGGTGTGTTCGGCCCGCGGCCCGCGGTGCGAGTACCGGGGCAACGTCTCCTCGTCAAAACTCAGTCAACAACACCAGGAAGATCACTTCATGATTTATATCTTATTTTCAATTTTTAAGAAAACCACCAAAACGATGCATATTTTTTTATATTGTTTCAATTAATTTTAAAACAGCACCAGGATCACCTGGTAATATTTTTCATTTTTTTTTACAACAGCGTTATACTGGGGAATGCGGAACACATACTCCACCACGTACCGCCTCATACTTCCACCTAAATTCAGGCGATTCTTCATCATTTCGGTCGGGCGGACCGGTGCGTCATTACGGGCTGTGGGAACACAGGGTATGTCGTCCTGCGGCTCCTGCGGGTCCCCGGGGTCCCGCTGCGGTGCGGCCCACTGCAGCGCTGCAGCAGCGCTTTCGCCGAATCGCAGCCGAACGAGGCCCGCAGGGAGTACATCGGCGCCCACGGCCGGCCCGGGCAGCCGAGGTGAGAGGAAGCGGCGACAACATGTCGCGTTGCATGCTGCTGCTGCTGCCGCTGCTGCGTCCACACGGGCAATTAGAAGGGCGTCCTTTGGGGCCGCACGAAATCCAGGCTGCGGCTCTTCAGCGCGCGGGACGGGCCGCAATGCGATGCAATGCGCGCCGTATGCGTGGCAACAAATTAAGAGAGAGAGGAGAATCCGGAGGCAAGAAGTGAACAAGGATAATTAGGGGGGACAAAAATAAGGAGATTAAAGCGTCGGAAGGAAGGAGGAGGAACGTGGTAATTGAGAGAGGGCGCTGTGCGGCGCGGCGCGGCGCTGCCGGGGAGCCAACTAGAGCTCTGCGGCTGCAGCTGTGCTCCGCCCGCGTGTGCGGCGTGTCCGCGCTGCGTTCAGTCCAGTCGGAGCGGGAAACCCGAAACAAAACCTTATCGTGATTTTCCGCACAGTCTGATTGGACGAAACGGGCGGACAAACCGCTTCCGATACGCGGCCCCGCGGGCCCCCCACCCTCGCACGCAGCGCGGCCCGGCCGCGATATGACAAATATGCAACCGCTTTGTTATCACGGGATCGAAACCGTCGCCGTGCGGCCCGGCGGCGGGGCGGCGGGGGCCTTTTGTTGGGTGTTTGCACAACGCCCCCGCGGCCGCGGCCTATCCCGGTCCAGCCGCGGGGCCGCCGCTTTGAAATACGAATGACACGTATAGTTTAATACACGCGTTTGATTGTGCGTGCTGCCCGCTGCCCGGCCCGGTGTCGCAATGCTGTGAGGCTAGGTGACCTCCGCGGCGGGCGCGGCCCCCGATCCGACGCGTTCGACCCCTCGACCCGCCGAGGCCCCGCGGGCCCCGACCCGCCGAGGCCCCGCGGGCCCCGGCCCGCTCCCGATCGAGCGCCCTGCAGCCGCGCCCCGCCCGGGCGGCCGGCTGATCAGCGGGGCTCTCCCAATTACCGCCGTCCCCGAAATAGCCGACCCACGCACAGGCCGAGTGGAGCCCCCCGGAGCCCCGCGAGGTCCGCTCCGACGCCGACCGCGCGGCTCTACGGCGCTGCCTCCGTCGCGAGCACCCGCACCGCAGTCAGAAATCTTGCAACCGCACGGCTCTACAAACACAATTCATTAAATCAGGTTAAGAAGCATTGGAGGTGTCAGACTTCTCCGAGAGGGGATGTTGTAGCCCCTCACGGCGGACATTTAATCTCAACAGATCATATAGTCCTAATCATCATTTCAGATAGTAATGGTATGTTACTACCTCCTCCAACGCTCAAACCACCGGCGTTCCGCCCGCACCATATGACCGGACGAGCGGCGGTTATCGTCAGCGAGAGCTATGGCGCGCAGGGTTCGAGGGGTCGGCCGCGAGAGGGCGCTGCCGTCGCTGCGGCCCGATAGAGGCGCCACCGGCGCCAGTGGCGGGAGTTTCGATTGTCGAAATGATAGGGACCGAGGGAGGAATAAAGACAAAAGAGAGAGGGAGAGTTGATAGAAATAAATAATGGCAAGCATGAGTAAGAGAGAAAGAGAAAGAGAGAGAGAGAGAGAGAGAGAGAGAGAGAGAGAGATAGAGAAGGGGGGGGGGGGGAGAGACGAGCTAGCAGTGTTATTCCTGCAGCTGCAGCAGCGCGCCGCGTTACCACACGGCCTGCCGTATCAATTGGTGCGGCGACAATAACACACCTTGTAAGTGGCATTGATAACAGAGGCGCATTGTGCCGGCGGCGCATTCACGGGATAAACGCCACCATGACGGGGCAGACGGCCGCACCCTCCCCGCCTGCCGGCAGTAACCGGGGGTGGTGCGGTGCGGTGCGGTGCGGTGCGGTGCGGTGCGGTGCGGTGCGGTGCGGTGCGGTGCGGTGCGGTGCGGTGCGGTGCGGTGCGGTGCGGTGCGGTGCGGTGCGGTGCGGTGCGGTGCGGTGCGGTGCGGTGCGGTGTACACACCGACCGCTGCTGATTGGATTTCACGCAGCGGATGACGGACCTTAATTAAATCTGAAAGAGAGACCACTAGGGCCTCGTGGCCGCCAATAGATACCGGGGCTCGCGGCCCCCGCGGGGGCCCCGGAGGCGAGCGTCTGCCCGCGACTCTCCCTCACCACCATCCCGACGTACTCCGCTGCCGCTCCGGCTTGCTTTTATTGATTTTTTTGTCTTCAGTTTCTGCAATTTTTTTTTCTAATATTTTTTTTCTAATATTAAAAAAAATAGAATTCAATTTTTTTCTCTGAGCTTCTGCACATCTGGGGCGTCTTCCCACGATACGGCCCCGCCGAAAACGACCTGTCCGGTAGCCGCTGACACAGATTGCCTGCCTCGTATGTCCCCGCGCGGCCCGGTAAGGACTCAACAGCTGCCGCTACAGCTGCCGCTACAGCTGCCGCTACAGCTGCTGCCGTGCCGCTGCAGCGGCCGCTGCCGGCCGCGGCGGCGGGACATGAGACAATGGTCGCCGCCGAGTACTAATAGTCGACTAACCCCCGCGGAATACATCCGCCGCTGATTGACAGTTTGATTAACTGCCCGGCGAGTTATATGAGGGGCGGCGAGTGCTGCCGCAGTGCTGCCAGTGCCGTCCCAACAGCGAGGAGCGGAGTCCGCCGCCGCTGGAGTCAGCCGCCGCTGGAGTCAGCAGCAGCTGGAGTCCACCAGCGCGCGGAGTCCCAGTGCCCGTCACGTACAGAAACGCAACAGCACACGGCGCCGGCCGAAAGCAAAGCGCTCTGCGCGTTCGGAGCGCGCCGATGGCGAAATGCATCAGACAAATTGTCCGCGCGGCGCCATGTCAGTGCGCGCACACGTATGGGACTGTGTTACTGCGGGCCGCGCGAGCGCCGGCATCGAGATGAATCCGAGAAACACGCGAGGCTGCGGGGCCGCGGGCACTCGTTCCCAGAACGGGTATTAGCGAGGAAAACGGTCGTCGAATCACATCATCAGCGCGCAAGCAAGCAAGCATGGAGTGCCACACTCAGTTTGTTGTGCGCTCCCTAAAAATTGATTTAGGTCACTCGTAAAAGCCCGGGGGGCCTTTTCTGCGAAGAGCACACAGCTAACTACTCGGGCCGAATGGCTTTCGCTTTCGTTCTTGTTCGAAGTCATCAGCAAGGTCCCTGCTACAAAGTACGGCAACGACGCCCCCCCCCCCCCACCCCCCGCGCTCCCAAGCGATATTCGCGCAACCGGTGAAACAAATTGCTCTATACCCTTCTCGCAGGTTGGAATCCGTCATCAACTCGTTTTTCCCCTCCTTTTTCTCCCCTCCCATCTCCCCCCTTTTTTCCCCCCTGCTCCTTTAGTGTGGTAGATTTAGGCTTGTCTGCGCGCGGACGGCAGCTGCCCTGGACCAAGGATGATAGATGTTCGCTATTACGTCGCAAAGGAGGCGGTCATTTGTCTAGGATGCGCCACCGTTTTTACCCGGCCGGCCCCAAGCGGCCGGTACGCATCGCCCGTGTTGGCGCCAGCCCGCAGCTGTCAGGGCCGCTGCTCGCGCTGACGTCGAGAAACCATGTGGAAAAACAACGGGGAAATATGTTTTCCACCTCAGAATCGGCCGTACTGGCCGCTGGGATTTTTTTTTCCACGCCACCTCGAATCGTTGTTTCCGACAGAAGAAAATGGAAAGAAAAAATAGAGAGAGAGAGATACGCGGTGGCGTGTGTGCGCTCCGTGTGCGCACGCACCGAGCACCGATCTGTGGTCACCCGAAGTCATTGCGCGCTCCGGTCGGCTCTCCCCGCGCTCCGTGACCGCCGCCGCCGCCGCGCGTCCGCCGCCGCCGCGCGCGCGTCCGATTCAAATCGGCGCATCTGCAGTGCAGGGTCGGCGGGGCCTGGCGGGGCCTGGCGGGGCGCGCGCCGGCCGCCGCTACGTGATGCGGCTGCCTGCGAACCTCGCGGCCGCAGACTCTGTTTGCCCGCGGGTAATCGGCCGGCGCGCACACGTGCAAACGCCCGACCACAAGCCAGTCAAGTGCCCCAATCCTCGCCGCCCTTCTCCGGGCCGTTAAAGCGGACACGGCCATCATGACGGCGGCGGCGGCGGCTGCCGAAGGAGGCGCACGTTCGGCGGCGCCCCGCGGAGCGGAAACAGAAGACGGCCACACGGAGAAAAGAGGAAAGAAAACGTCAAGCGTGCCCCTCTTGTGGTCCACTGTACTGCGTGCCGCCCTCCCCGGCTGGCTCCGCGGGCACCTCTGCTGCTGGCACGGCGGGCTTGGCAATGACGGCCGCGCGGCCCCGCTGCGCCAGCGGCTGCAAGGGTCACACACGGACACCCGATGATGTGTGTGGTCTGATCTGCTTATTGCAGTCGCCGTGCACACGCCGCACACGCGCTCGTTGCGCCGTAATGATGTATTACACGCAGCAATCGAAAAGGTTATCTGCAAGCGGGAGTCTATCGCGTCCGTCTGCGCAAGGACGGGCCGCGGGCCGCGGGGCCGGGCGCGCCGGGCAGCGTGGGCAGTCTCTTGTCTTACTGCCACTTATTGCATCTCAGTCTATACTCAATAGATTAATTATTCCAATATCAAGGGTTCATGTGATTTTTTTTTGTAAATTTAGAGCGGTGAAAAAAATTGTTGATTTAGCGCCCCATATAATTCACACAGTAGAAGGAAACTCGCGCGACTTCTCTGTTCTGACCACTGTAATGCAATTTCAAGGCGAAAAAAAAATACGAAAAAATAAAAATTGGTTTAAGTCAGTGATGCTCTGTGGCCTGCAGACGCCCTGGCCGCGGTAACGGCGCATGCCGCGGCCTCTCCCATCCGCGAGGCCCCCGCCGGCCCCGCGCCGGTGATCCCCGGGGCCCACCCCACACGGCGCGGCGGTGCGGCGCGCGGCCAGTCAATAAAGCACACCGGAGGAGCAGGGGGCCGACGGCGAGCTGCGACGGCGACGTGCCGCGCGGCCCGGCTGTGCGGCCGGGGGAGTGGCGTAGATAACCGGCGCGCGACAGGCAGGGTGGGTGTGGTGCCGGGGACGCAACAGAACTCTTCAATTAGCCGCCGCCGCGCACACAAGGCGGCCACCCTCCCCGCACCGCGGCCGGAACTCCGCTGTCAGGCACAACCGCTAGGCACCGCGGGACCGCCATTAGTGCAGCGTGCCGCGGCGCAGCGCCGGCCGCCAGCCGGCCGCCTGCGGAGTCCGGGGTAGGCAGTGCCGCCGGGCACGGCTGCGTGACGGGGCGGCCTAGCCTCCAGGCGCTCCACTCGCTCTCTGTCACTCCCTCTCTCGCTGTCTCTTACTGTCTCTCTCTGTCACTCTCTCTCTCTTCCTCTCCCCCTTCCCCCCCCCTCTCTCTCTCTCTCTGCCAGCACATCCACTCGCGCTCGCGCGACACAACGCACACACCACTCGTCGAACCCCCGCGTCACTAACCAGCCAGCGCGCTGTGAATACTTAAGTTTTCCGGGCCGATAGTGGAGCCCGCAGTCTCGTGGGCCGCCGTCGGTAAGTGCGCTCGCCTCTCTCACACACACACAGGAGGAGTGTGTCAGGCACGAGCCTGACAGGGAGTCCCGCTCTATGTGCACGCCGCTGGGGCAGGTGTCACCTGAGTACCCAGTCAAAGCAAGATTTTCTTATTTTCATGTTTTCTCTTTTTGTTTTGCAGCAGTGCATAGTAGCCGTCGGGTGTACAAGCAGACCGAACGAAACACACACACACACACACACGAATTGAATCGGTCCCACTATACGGGGATTCGCCTCAGGCGCCGCCGAGTGGCAGCAGTGGTGGCGGCGGCGGCGGCACGGCGGCCGGGCGCTGGAGGGGGGTGGGGGAGAGGGGAGGCCCGGCGCGGAGGCCCCCGCTGTACTAAAACAAAGCGATGACCCCGAAATTCCGTTCGCGCTAGACGTCCGCCTCGTTAGAAAAGGCGTGCGGTATTTTGCGGCTCGGATTATTTGGTCAACGAACCAGAGGCGGACGGGACGGCGGCGTCGTGGCGCGGCGCGGCGCGGGAGGCCCCGGCCGAGGACCCGTTGCCGCGGGCCGCCCGGCTTCCGCCGTCGTGCCCAGCTCCTGATCGGCGCCACCCGCCGACTCTGGCGGCTGCGCGCCGCGCGCCAGGGCATCGGACAAATGCGAAAATAAATAAATGCCGCTGAAAATCATCAACCTCGGAGAAAGTCGAGTTCGTTTTCGGACCGCATTAACGCGCTGCGGCAAGTGACGGCGCATATCAATTGGCATAAAATCCTGAGAGAGGTTGGAGGCTGAGACGCGGCACAGCAGCGCGCGGCAGGCCGCCGGCTGCAGGGCGGCGACGGTCCGTACCTCGGGGACTCGCGCGGGCCTCGCGGGCGTCCGCCGATAGTAAGTTAATGAGATGAACCTTGCGGCGGCGGCGGAGGCGGCGGCGGCGGCGGGACTTTCGATGTCGTTAATTCTCGTTGCCTCGTGGAGTGGCCGCCGCGCGGCGCGCGCTGCTGGGCCCGTGGGTAGGAGACGTGCCGGGGAACTGCAGCAAAACACCCCCCGGCGGCGGGCTGGCAGGCAGGCAGGCAGGACTCTGGACGCCGTCGTAACTATCAGGATCGGCGTGCGATAGTACTGCCGGACCGGTCCTCGGGCCGCGGCTCCACTTGCCGCCGTCCCCGCCATGTGCGCGCGCCGCCGAACCCCTTCGCAGTCCTCCGCGACAAACGCAGAGGACGAGCGTTCTGCTGTGACGGTCAGGGGGCCGTCACAAAACACACGGGGGGCGCCGAGGGGAGCAGAGCGCCGGGGCACACCGTCTCTGGCGAGGGCCCGGAGTCCAACTCGGACTCCGGGCTTGGTGGGTTCGACTCCCACGGACGGTCCGGCGTTTTCTCCCATATGTGTTACGTGGTTTTGTGGACCGTCCCTCCCATCGCGGCACCGCGGCTGGTGACGGCGGCCGCTGGGAGCCCCCACGGTGGGTGCCGCGCCGCCGCCCCTCCCCCGGCCCCTCCCCGCGGCCCCGCGGCCCCGCCTCCGCCTCGTGGACTCGCGGACCCACCCGCCGCCGCCGCCGACTCGAAATGGTTTACGGTGACGTGTTGACGCTAGGAACGCCTTAGCGCGGAGGCCCCGCCCACCGCGCCCCGCCACCCGACACCCATATCGATGATATCACGCGGCGAGAAATTGCCCAGTAGCCGCGCGCCGGGCCGTACGATAAACATGCGGCGGGGCCCGGCAGAGCGCGGCAGAGCCAGCGGCGCGCTCTAGCGGCCGCGCGGGGCAGCAGGGCGCCGGCAATCACCGTCCGTCACAGCGCCAGATTAGAAACTAAATCTTCTACCACCGCGATATAAAAAGTAAATAAAAAAATAGTGCGCAGGGTGGCCCGACGCGGGGGCCGCAGCATCATACGGAACACGTAAAATCGCACGTATATCACTCCTTTTTTTTCGCGACACAAAATAAGCGACAGTTACGTACGTTGTCTTTACGGCAGCCGAACATTTTGTCGGGAATCTCTTATGAGCTTTTCGCCGGTCGGGAACCTGATTACTGCTCGCCGACTCTTCGCCTCCGCCCCCGCCTGCTCCCGCGCCTTAATTTCCGATAAACCATCTTTCAAACGCCGCGCGCCAGCCAACGGCAGCGATTTCCTAATCTCTTTCTCTCTCGCACACACACACACACGCGGTAGATCGCATACACAGACACACAAACGTTTCGACCATACGTGCGTGGACAGTCCGGCACGTCTCAAACGCCTTTCGCAACGCACATATTATTTTACCGTTTAGAGGCGTGCGAATAAAAAGCCTACGTGTGTGAGTACTGGGTCTCCGGGTCCCGGCCCCCGCGGGCCTGCGGGCCTGCGGGCCCCCGGCGACAAAGACAGCGCTGTCTGTGCGCCGCCGCGCCGTGCGAAGATTTAGAGCGTCGTAACGTAGCGGCTGCTAGACATGTGGGTGTCGCATGTTTCCAGTCCGGCTGGTGCTACGGTCATCCTGTTCCAATTCCCAGTCATTTCCAGACAAACACCCCCGCGCTGTGCCGTGGCCTTTCGTCAGAGAGCGGCTATAGTACCGGGAGCGCACGGCCGTCGGGTAACGAGGTTAGCGAGTCCGGTCGGCGAGCGGCTGGCCAGGAGTTCAACTCTTTGCCGATCCGCGCAATTTTTCAGTCGGCTCAGCTAAGACGACGGTGTGTAAAGAATAGGGGGCGCGCGGCGGCGACCATCGCGGCTCTGTGGCCGCACCGGTAAGGTGGCTGAACGGCGACCGGAAGGTCGTGAGTTCGAGTCCTACCGGTTCCTCTAAATTTTTCTTGTGTCTGCGCTTAAAAGACAGAGGGTAAAGTATACTTTCGAACGTGGCGTCGGTATGGCTGTCTGAACGGCCGTGCGCGCTGCGTCACTGAGAGATGTAAGCGTTGGGTTTCAACTTGAAGATTCCCGCAGCACGGTCGGGCTTACCCCCGTTCCCGGGTCCGAGGTTCTCTCGGTCGCCCGGGGTTTCCGGCGGGGGGGCTCTGTGTCTACCAAGGAAACTTGGTTCGGAGACTCGGGTGTATGCTACGGAGGTACCTAGGGTTCGGTACCTTCGTTTTCGCTCCCTGTGAATCTGGCAGACGAGGACACGCCGTCGCGACTAGGGTTCGTCGTGAAGTACAGCAGCTTCGGCTGTGTACGATATAGGAAAGCCTACCTCCCCCCCAGTCCGCTCGGGAGTGGCCGCAGTGCCACAGACCAACCAGCCAGTCGAAGGGAGTTGATTCCGGAAATCTGGCTGGCGGAGGGGGCCACATTGACCGTTGCGGAAGCGTGCCCCTGAAAAAGGCCGCTGCGTTGTGCCCGTGTCTTAGCGGCGGTCGATACCTGGTACACCGGTTCCCATTCGAACACCGAAGTTAAGCAGGAGGGTTCCAGGCGGAGGCCTGGGACGAGGTAGTGCCCACCCATTTTTGCATTTTTTTTTCAAATGCGTCCCCAGATTTTAGGTAAAACAAAATTATTTCGGTATGGAAAGTGCCGGCCCAGTCACCAGTCGGTGCACACCCGTCCGTGAGGGGAGGCGCCCCTCGGGCGCAACACTCGGCGGAGGCTGCGAGATCGTCGCCACCACTAAACAGCCCATAAAGCCTCTTTCTCGCTGGGCGGGAGCTCACTGGGAGCTCACTCACTGGGAGCTCACTTCACTGGGAGATCACATTCAGGATCCACAGAATCCCCATTCACAGCTTTGCGCCTCTTCGGCCGGGGCTGAGCTGCTCTCGGCTCCGCTCGGGCGGCGGCGGCGGCGGCGGCGGCGGCGGCGGCGGCGGCGGCGGCGGCGGCGGCGGCGGGCGCGCGGGGCGACAGCATTGTTGTCTGAAGTCGCTCATAAAGCACCGGGTAATCTGTTCCGGAGAGGCGCCCGAGCTGTCCGACCGGAGCCGAGCGGGGCGCGCCGAGCCCTGCGCTCCGCGGCGCCCCGCACCGCCCAGAGACTTCCGGCCTCAAGAGGGCTCAGCGAACGGCTCCGCAGGTGCGGACATTTAAACCAGAAAAATCCTTTGCAACTTCCATACTCTGTCGAGGGAGTTCGCAAAATCGAGCGCCGCGGACAAGGTGTGTGCGGCGTGCATGACCGAAATCCGACGGCGGACGTGTCCATCCTGGTGACAAATCTCGCGATCGACTCGATTTAATATCGGCGGCCGCCGTTACGACGCAGATCTTGTCGCGCGGCGGCGGGTCACGACGGAGCGGCGCGGAGCGGCGCCGGGGCCTTCTCGGGGGTGTCACACTATCGCGGCTCACATCACGTGTGTGTCGTGCGCGTGCGCGCGCGCCTCACGCCACACCACCTGCGTGCGTGAGCGAGAGAGAGAGAGAGGGGGGGAGAAAGGGAGACGGAGAACAAAAAAAAATCAATCTGACCTGCCAAAGATGACGACCGGAGTAACGATGCCGAGATAACCTGCAACGCTACGCACGGCCCGTGAATGGCCATGATGTGCGAGCCCTTTGAGAGCGCAAAGGCCACGCGAGGGCCTCGGCCGCGTGCCGCGCTGTGCTGACCCATAAAGGGGACCGCCGCGACGCCCCCGGTGTGTGACACGCGACACGCGCGTGTCGCGGATCTGGGTCACGAAAGTCCCCCGCGGCGCGGGCTGTTCAAGTGCACACCTCTGATACGCGAAAAGCGCCGCCTCCGCATCGCTGCGAATATCGTTTTCGAACCCGACTCCGCTTCCCGCCCGCCGCATTCCCTCGTCACTCTTGGCGCTGCGCGGGCCGCGGGGAGATTCCTGCGGGAGACAAATATCCCGCCCGGCCGGACATGTTTCAATGGGGGGACCCGATGCGAACACGGGGCATATCGTCGTCGGCTTTCGCTCGAATCGGTATGACTGTGATAGTGTTTTACATGGCATTGGCGACCGGGCGGGGACCGGCGGGGCGCAGATGACAGTGCGGATAGGAACGCAGCTTCGGCGAGCGGCGGCGCGGCGGCGGGGCGCGCATAGGCCCACCGTGACCATCCGTCTCCTTGTCAAAACAAGCGATAGCGCCGTCGATGAACTGAAAATCGATCAGCGGAGCAGGGGAGACACTCCTTTATTGCTGGCAGATAACTGATTGGGCTGCTATTTCATTCCTGGAATCGAGTCCGCTGCTCAGCCCCCGGCTCTGCTGCCTCGACCCGCGCGCGCTGGCCGCGCCTGCTGGCTCCGTGTCATGGGGCCGTGCCGCGGGGACGTGCACCACCTCCACCGCGGCAGCTGCGGCAGCTGCGGCAGCGGCGGCGTGTGACAGATCAAGGTGGCAGGCTAGGCGGCCATTGTCTCGGACTCCCAATCAGTTCGGAGGCCTCCGGGACGCCCAGCCGGGCGCACGACCCGCTGCCCTGCTCCAACTACCGCGTAAAGCAGGGTATAGACTGCTGCCCAGGCGCCCTCTCACCTCTGGACATTCGCCGGCCGTAACCTTCCTCCGTCACTCACAACAGGTGTTTACTGCAAATTCCGCCCTGAGACAGGTTGGTACTCCAATGAAAAAAAAAAATCAACGAAAAAAAAACCATACCCCGCATCCGCCTTTAGCAAACATTTTCCAGCCGCTTATCTGGCGCGCTCTATCTCCCGCGACTGATCACACGTTCCGTATCGCCCCGCCGCCGTTCGCAAGGTGCGATTTTTATGGCGCCACGCGGCGCCGACCTAGTTGGCAGGTCGGTTTTTCCTCGCGCCTTACAAATGTAAAGATCGTTTTCATCGATCGGGCGACGATCAATTTCGTAATGTGGCCGGCCGAGAAGTAATCATCAGATAAGCCGCAGGACACGGCGGTGCGGTGCAGTGCCTCGCAGTGCAGTCCGGCCGGCCGGCGCCCGCTTCATTACGGCCATCTCGACACTAAGGAGCCGGTTTGTGTCAAGGACGGCCGCCCTTCTTTATTTTTGCAGAGGCCGATTTTTGCTTTTGGCGCAGAGTGTAGGCCAGTGCTGTACCGAGAGCCGGCGGCGTACGCGGCGGTGCCCAACGCATCCCCATACTCAGAGAGTCTGCGGCGGTTTTCCTGTGCAACAACGTCGTCGCCGTCCCCCTCCTTGTTCGTGGGACCTATTTGCAGAGGGAAAAGCTGGCCCAGTGGTGCGTGAAACGCAAAAGAAGTGCCCGTGTCGGCGGGGCGGTGGCGGAGCCGCGGAGCCCTCCCCGGCCGGCGACTGATACAGCAGACCAGTCGCGGGGACCATCCAGTAATGACGACGTTTCCCCGACTGTTCGACTGACAAGCGGCTGATGACTCACACCGCCTGGGCCCGTGCGTGCGTAATAACCAGAGTGCTCGGCGCACGGCACTCGCTGATGTCACACACACACACACGCGGTGATGTGATGCGCGGGCTGCTGTACGTCCGCGTGTCCGGCGGCGGCTGCTGCTGCTGGCTGAGGTGAGGCTCTCTGCGGCCATCGGCACTTTCATCTCCCCGCGGCGCCGCCACGCGCCGCCACGCGCCGCCACGCGCCGCCACGCGTACGGCCACGCGAGTCTGCTCTCGGCCGCAGCCTCCGCCGCGGATCATTGCGGCCGATAATTGAGTGCGGAAATCACAGAGCCGCGGTCCGGTATGGAGTCCGGTGGCCGGTGTTGACGTAAGGCCGTAAGGCTCCTAGCTTTTCGGCCGCCGCGGTGCTCGCTTTCCTCCGCGGGGGAGAGTGTCTGCGCCGCCCGCCCGCCGCCCGCACCACACAGAATCCTGCCCGCAGCACCAGCAGCATCCGCCAAAACTTTCGCCCACACGGCGCACAGAACTACTTCTGTGCCGGACACTCACTCGGAACAGGATGCGTTCCTGTCTACAGCCACCCGCTCACGCCCAGCAGTGCGCCTCGCCGCCGCCGCGGGTCCGCCGACAAGGGGTCCGTCGGCGTGGACGTTTCTTTTCCCAATCCGAAAGTGAGATTCTGCTCCGGGGCGCTGGCCGCGCGCGCCCGCGCCGGTCGGTCGCGTTTCCCCCCGGCGGGGCGCGGGTCTTCGGGCGCGTCCCCGCGGCAGCCGTCGCGACTCCGAACGTAAGAAAAGTGGCTGCAATGAGGAAACGGCGCGGCCGGCGGCAGGGCAGCTGGCCGTGCAGCCCTGGCGGGCGGAGCGCCCACCGTGCCCGGCACCGCGACCGGAGGGCAACGCTTTTTTTTACGATCAGAAAGAAATGGCATCCTGTGTCACCCACGAAGTGAAGCGACGCGACGCCACCAGACGCTGCTGCGCGCAGCTCTCGTTTTCGCGACCCGCCCCAGAAAAAAAATTTAGATCCCATTAAAAATAGCAAAAGAAATTTCATTTTCTCTGAGAGCGCTGGTGAAACAAATTCATATCCCGTGGTGTTATCTGCTGGTTCACACTCGTGTACAATTAACGGGCGAGGGGCCACGACGACGCAGATCAGGCGATCTGGAGATGACGGGCCGAGTTAACCCGGTCATGCATGAGGCGGGGTCGGTCCCCGCCGGGCCCCGCCGGGCCCTGCGCCGCTGTCGCCTCGTATCAATAAGGGGGCCGGGCCTGGCGGACACGTTCGATCATCATTCCGCTTCTCGGAACGGGCGGCGCGCGTCGCAGCGGAGTACGGCACGGCGCACGCGATGGGAGCGGCCCCCCGGCGGCCCCCCGGCGGCCCCCCCGGCCTCACCTACCAGCATCAGCAGCGCCGGGAGCAGCACGGATCCGAGAAATGTCACTGCCGTGACGGCTCTCCTGGGCGATCGCCAGCGCGGAGATGGGAGCGCGCGCCCCCAAAGTCCTGGACCAGCACCAAAGCACACCATCCCCGGCGCGCGGCACCCCTCGCCGCGGTGGTGGCGTGCGGGCAGCGCGTGCCGCGTGCGTGTCGCACACACACACACACAGACGTAAACGCGTGCCGCAATGCAGTCCCATGCAACCGCATGCCATCACCCGACGCTACGCTACTTTCTAGTCGTATCGTCCGCGTCAATCTGCCTGCGGTAATCATAAGAGTCCAGCGGCCGCCTCGCGCGGTACGCTGCGGGCCCCGCGGCCGCCGCTGTCGCCGCCTGTCACACCGCGCCACACCGCGATATTTAATTCGAACCGTCGCCCGGGTGGCTTCGGTTACAGTCCGCATCACACTCTCAGCTTCAGCAAAACCGCGGCGCGATTCCGTTTTTCCAGCACCGGCGCGGGCAGATCCAGGGTCACGGAACGGGCCGGCAATGTCCTCCGGACTTCTCCCACCGTCAGCAGCGGTCAGCTCACAGCGGCGGCCCCGACGCACCGCACGCGGCCTCGGCTGTGCGGCGAGGCGCCCGCGCCGCCGGCACCGGTGACTTATTTCAAAGAGGGACGGCGTTGCGACACCCGGACCACTCTATATAATGTCGCCCCGAGAAGTGTCTCAGTCTTTTGCTATTGTTCTCGGCATTTGAATAATTACAAATGCCGGGCCCCGCGCGCGCGTCTGTGCGAGCGGGCCGCCCAGCCGCCGCCCGGCCGCCGGCCGCGGCCTCTAGCACGGCTTATTCTTTTAATCCAGGTGCCACATCCCGCGCCGGCGGTGCCACCGGACCGGCAAAGGCTCGTCAGACGACGCCGACGCCAGCAACAGAGCGGCCGGGAATTGTCGCGCGCATTGTGCAATGATGAACGGCGCCCAGCCCAGGCCACCCTCGAACCGTGCCGCCCCGCCCGCCGCGCGGTGCCTGACGAAGGCGGGGGTCACTTCTGCGTGATTCATTTCTCATACCGACGCACGTGTGACGTCAGTCAGACCTGAAATAAACGAAGCGGTTCGACACGGTAGCAGCAAAAGTATATTCGTGCGTCGTGTGGAAAGCCCTGGTGGTGGCGCCGCTGCATATACACGAGATTTGCTAGCAAAACGACCGCAGAAGGTCTCTCGCTACTTTCGATACTCTCGTTTCGATTCGATATCCTCTCGATACGCAAAAGCCGCATACTGCGTCCTCGCGGCGTAGCGCGAGCGAACACACACACACGCACCCCCACACGCGCGCGGCCACACACACACACGCACACACACACTGCGCACGGCCAAACGGCCGGCCGCTGAAACCAAGTTTTGTTTTGTGGTAAGGTTGCACAAGCCGTAATGATATCGTGGCATGCTGCTGTGTTGATTTAACGCGCGGCCATCCCCCCGCCTACGCTGCCAACCACTACCAGACCGGCCTCCTGCATTGTTGCTACCACCACTCTCTCACTCCCTCTCTCTTCTCCATCTCTCTCTCTCCCTTTGCTTCTCTTTATCCTTCTCTCTCTCTCTCTCTCCCTCCCACCCCCAGGCCGGTACGGCACGCGAAAAGATCCGGCGGTCTCCACTCGCTGCCGGCAGTGCTGCGGCCGCCGCACCGCACGCTGTTTTGCCATGTTTAATCGACTCGCAATCGAACTCTTTTCTGACCTGGATCTGACCCACAGGGGCCACAGGCGGCCACAGGCGGCCACCGGGGCCCCAGTCGGCCGCAGCTCCCCTCCTCCCCCTCGCCGCGGGCTGCCCAGACGAGGCACGCCCACGCAATGGCGTTACGCGTTTGCTCGAGAAGCGGCAGCCAGCCTCCGGCGACGGCGGGCTTCGAACCCGCGCCGCGCGCACCCGTTAGGGACCGTCCAGCAACCACGTCACGCGTACACCGCCAAGTGTGCGTCCGAGACATGCGGCTGCGGTATCGCGGGAGGCGTACTCTGTTTGTCGCATGAGAGGCAGGGCGAGTGGGGCTGTCTGCGGGAGTCGAACCCGCCGAGCCTGGAGCCGCACGGGGGGCTGCCAGGCCCGCGCCGACGACAGTGTGCCTCCACAGTGCCGCCTCCATACGTCACACCCGAGTACGACTCCCGTGCAGTCTTAACGCCCCCCACTGGGGAGGACTGAGCACCGGCGGCGTTGTCCTTGACACCATGGTCTCGGGCCGTTCTCATTAACAGTGCGATGAGTGGCGGCCGCCGTGTAGGTGCCGCATGCGGTCCGGCCACGCGCCGCGCGGCGGGGCGTCGTCGTCGCCGAGGGTGGCGGCGACGCCGACGTCGTGATGGCCGTCGGCGGCCGTGTGGCGGCCGAGTGGCGAGGACGGTCCTCGGCGCGGTGGCCGTCGGCGGCCCCGGGAGGTGGCACGCTCCGCCGCCCCGCTGCCGTGTGTGCACGGCGGGGTTCAAGGTGCCGCCCGGTAGCGGACGCCGCCGGCCGCCGCCGGCCGCCGCCACCGCCGCGGAGGGCTGGGGTCAGGACGAGGCGGCGGCGGGCCGCACTACGACGCTCGTATATCCGGCGCTCGTATGCCCGCGCGGAGATTGATTTTCGCGTGGCTCGCGGCGGCCGCGCCCCGCTACTTTCACGCCTGAGCACACATCACACACTGGCGCATGCACTACACCCACACCACACACACACCCACGCATGCGCGGTCGCCGTCCTTAGAGCTGCGTGCTCCATAGTAAAATGGGTAGCTGCAACCGTTTATCTTCAGCCATGAGCTTAAAATATATGGCTGGCGTCGGTGTGGGACACCCGCGGGAATTATCGTGTTCGAGTGTCTTTGAAAACAGCGGGTCTGGTATACGTCGCACCGGCGCCGCAAACACCGTGGCTCCGTGGCGCAGTTGGTGTCCGCACTCGACCTCGGAGCGAGCGTGCAGGGTTCGACTCTTCGCTTCATCCCAAATTTTTTTCTTAACCCCATCTTTTCTGTTCGGAAGCAGTGTGACGTGAACGCTCACACCCTTTGAAATCCGATTGGTAATTGTTTTACTGTAAATATTTTTCACATGGCGGGTGGCACTGCACTTGCGAGCCTCTGGCCCCCCGGCCGTGCCGAACGGCGCACGATGCGGCTGCCTGAAATTACCCGGCCCGCAAGGCCGTCCGTGTGAAGAGGTCGGGTACTGCTGGGTTTCTGATCCCTGAGGGCGCAGCGGCCGCAGTCGGGTCCCTTTGTTTCGCCCCCGAACTGCTGCCCCGCCGGGCCCCGCCTGACCCCGCCCCCCGGCTCCGCCCCGCCCCTGCGGCAGGCACGACCTGATCTTGACCAGTAATATAGCGGTCAGGCAATGCCGATCGGCTAAGTAGGGTGATGCCACTGCACGCTCATACATCATGACCGAAGCGCGCGGGACGAGGGGAGTGCGCGAGGAAGTGGCGGCGGCGGCGGCGGCGGCGGCGGCGGCGGCGGCGGCGGCGGCGGCGGCGCGACCAAATGCCCTTTTTCGATACACTCACGGAAAGAGAGCGGGGGCGGGACGGGCCGGCTACTGAGTCACGAGAGGCAAGGGCGACCCATTTGCAAGTCTAACGTCTCCCCGGCCGCCCGCATGTCCTGCACCTTGTTGTGTGGATATTAAGACCGATTACAGTGTCCACCTGACTTTCTCATAGGAAGCGGCGCGGCCGCGGCGGCGGCGGCGGCGGGGGCTCGGCGTGTCTGTGAGTGAGGTGCCGTGTGTTGTGTGGAAACCGGGTTGCTCCAGCCATCTCGCGGGGCCCGCCCTGATTTATACACGCGGGCTGCTTTCTTTATTCGATTCAAGGATGCCAGCATGGGGGAAACTATCGGGTTACCTCCCGGGCACAAAGGGGGAAAATGGCGTGTAACCGTGATTTACGACGGCCGGGGCTCGTTCCCGGTGCCGCGCGGCCGGGCAGCCCGCCGCGGCGCGCGCGAAACACCGGTGATTAGCGATTGGCACGCACGCCGCCTGCCGATAATTTCGTCTAGAAATCTGTTTGCTTTAGGAGCCATCAACTAATTCCCCGTCCGGGGTGGCCGACATGAATCACCCATCCGCCGCCGGCTGTCAGCGAGTCGCGCACGCGCAACCGAAGAAGGATATTTATTCGTCGAGCTTGCAATGGCCGTTGTCCCACCCGGGTTATAATTTGCTGCTCTCGTATTGGTGGCCTGAGCGCGGCGATGAGCTTCCGGTCCGAAAAGGTAGTGCGTTACATGAGCCACGCTCTTTTGCTTTGCGCCGCCGAAAAGAAATGCAGACGCAGTTTACTTGGTCAGTGGGGCAGGTCTGAAGGCAGGTCAAGCCGGCGAGGGTTCAACAACCCCCCTGCCGCGGTCCAAGACCGTGCCAATGACACGGGCCTGCGGGGCCTGTGGGGCCTGCAGGGACCAGCGGGGACCTGCGGGCGCCCGCGTCCGTCCCTCTCGCTCCGCCGGGCCGCCATGGGCCCCCGCGGGCGTGCGACAGGGACAGACAGCGCGCGCCGATACCGCTTCATTACCAACCTGTGCAACGCTGTCCACCGCGCGGCGTCGCTCAGACTTTCAAATGGGATCACCGAACGTCTGGGCAAAACATCACGTGCCGCTGCGATGAGATGCGATGCCCCACCCGACGAAAGCCGAAAGCAGCGGCGCGACAGCGAATGCAGCAACGTGACGGAAAGCAGGCGGCGAGCGGACCGCAGCGGGTGGCAGCGCCCCGGCCGGCGGCCCCAGAATGGTTTTGGCCACTGCCTTAACCAAACGCTCTCTGGTTTGAATAAGACGAAGCAGTTGAGGCCGCTGACGACGTCCCCCGAGCTGCATCTCCCCAATATTCCGTTAGCGCAGCCGTTCCCCTCCCACAGCCCCCACTGTGTTTGACGTTGTTACTCTGAGCACGGCGAGTGCAGAAGGCAGTGCAAATGGGCAGGGAAACGGTCCATCGGCCGCGCCTCGGGTATCGGACCATCCCATATCCACCTCATCCCATTCCGGGCGGGTGCGCGCACACGGACGCGAGACATGCAGATCACTTGCGTCACGCACGCACTCACACGCACACACTCACACACGCACACACGCACTCACACACACGCACACACGCACTCCTGGCCGGCGGCGCCGACGATATACACCGGACCGGAGCCGCGGGGGGAAGGCGAAAATTGTTTCTGATTTCAATTGCGAGAAATTTACGACTTTTACGACTGCATTAGGGCTGGAAATTACCATCACAAAGTCATTGCGCGCTCGCGCGCTCTGATGGCATCGGGCAGAAAACGAGGATCCGAAAAATATACGAGAGATGAGCGGGAGGAGCAGTGGAGGGCGGACATGCGAGGCCGGCGGACTCCTGCCGCCTCCGCAGCCTCCCGACGGGGCGCCCTCGTGGAGCACGCGGGTCATGGTGGGGGCAGAAGCGGCCGAGGAAACCCGGGCGGCGCGGCGGCGGCGTCTCGAGTTTTATGGACCGCCCCCCGGAGCCGCGGCGGGATGGATTCGGCCTTCCTAGGCGCCGCGTAGCGCCGTACGTCACGCTAAGCTGACGGCGCGCTGACAGATGGGGATCGGATTCTTCCGCCGTTCCATTCAGAAAACGAATGAATGGACGCACTCCCTTGGTAGTAGAATGGCGGCCAGCGCGCGCCGCGCCCGCCCGCGGAACCCGAAACATTTGCATAGCCGGACAATAACGATGCCGACAGATCCACGCCGAAAATGGGTGTCGGCACAACACACTCACGGACACGAGCACGCGCGCGCCCGTGTGTGTGTGTGTGTGTGTTGGTGGCCGGCTCATAAATCTGGACGCCGGTGACGCGGCGCAGTGCTACGCGGCGCGGGGACGAGCCCCGCGGACCGCAGTCGATTTGCCTAATTGTACGACTTTGATGCCGCGGCGGAGGACCACCCAGCGCCGGGGCGGAGCTGCAGGACCGGCCGGAGGCGAGCGGCGCGTCACACGCGGAGCAGTGAAGAGGCGTCCTGGAGGGCGGCGTCGGTGGCGCCGAGTCCACACCAACTCTGATGACGGAGGGCTGCGGCCGATGGGGCCGGCGGCGACCCCGGCGCGGTGCAGCGCCGCGCCAAGGCCGGCCGAGGCGTAGACGTAGTTTATGCCCGAGCCCAGGCGGCGCGCGCCGCGCAGCAATCGGTAGCATTTTGCACCGCCGGCCCGCGGTCGTGTCGGAGGGGACCTTCACACGATAATTATTTGCGGAGCGGATCGCCCGAAGAGTCCATCCATCATCGCCCTCGGATCGGTATTACTCTGATTTTTGCGGTACGATAGCCGCGGCGCTGTCGGAGCACCCGCCCGCTCGGCACTCCGCAGATACAACCGCCGCGCGTCACGTCATCATCATTGCCGCTGAGGGCGCCGCCGCCCTCCCGCGGGGTTTATCACCGCAAAGCGCGGCGCGCGAGCCATCTGCATGAGTGAGAGAGTGCGCCGGCGCCAGGAGGGCCCCGCTGCGTGGCAGCCACGCGCCGCGCCGGCCGCGGGGGGCCAAATTCCGCGAGAACTCCCCCGGCCGCCTTGGAAATATAAGACACGAACGCGTCGTGTCGGGTCCGCGGCCCGTCCGCCGGGATATGACGGCGGCTGACGGACGCTAATCCGAGCTGCCCTTCCAGTTGCTGTCGGGCCGCGGGGCCGCGGGGCCGCGGACCCAGGGCAGCCGGCCAGCGGCCAGCCGGCCAGCCACGCGCGCCGCCCATCAGCGCCAAACTACACGGCCGCCCCACACCCTGGCGACATCACCTGTCGGCCACGGCGCTGGCTGCCGCGGGGGCCGGCCGGGCTTGAGTGCATCGCCCTGGAGGAGCTACGCCCCGCCACGCCCCGCCACGCCCCGCCACGCCCGGCCCGATCACACTTTCGCTAGTGTCCGTTCGGCCGTGACGGCGACGCCGACGGCGGCTGCATGGCCGCTGGTGGGTGACGCATCGGACGACAACCGCCGCGGCTGCGGCCTCCAGACCAGGAAACGCGTTCAGTAGGATGTTCCCGCCCAGAAACAAACAAAAGACTGGAGAAATGGTGGTCTGCTGGGCGCGGTGTACAGCCGCCGCCGCACCAGATCGGGGGAGGAACCCTGCGCGGCTGCAGCTTGTGAAACTTGAAGAATACGGAGCAGTGGAGCGTTGATGCCCGCGTCCACCTCCCACCTTCTCTCTCTCTCTCCCTCCCGCCCCGCCCCCTATCTCTCTCTCTCTGTCTCTCTTCCTACACCTCGCAGATCGACCGGAGCCGGTTCCTATACGCAGACCAAAGAGCACCTCCTACCCCGGAGGCCCGGAGGCCCCCGGAGCTTACGTGCTGCCCACAGCAGCAGCCCAGCAGCCCCTCCACCGACTCACCCGGCCGGCCCCGGAGGCCAGGGCCTACTAGGCGTGGCCGGGTGGGAGACAGCAGACCAAGTAGATGGCGTAGATGACACAGTTGATAAGGCCCTGATGAGCGCAGCCCGGCCGCTGCGCACGGCGGCGGCGTCGCTCCACAGAGCTTCGATCCCCTCCCCCACTCCTCATCATTTTCGTACCCGGTTTTCTCTCGCTCCCTCGCACGTGGGCTCGGCGCGGACACGGCCGGCCACGGCCCCGTGGCCGCCGCCTGTCCGCGCCGCGGGTGCTGCTGGCGGCCCGAAGGCAGCAAAGTAAAATCAGGGTGTGCGGACACTCGTGTGTCCGCACAAGGCGACCCCCCGCGCAGCCCGGCGCAGCTCCGCTCAGTGCCACGGCCCTATCAACTATGTCATCTCGTCCCTCAGTAACTCACTCACTCGCTCCCCGCTCTCCGCTCCGCCAGCGCCCCGGGGCTTGTGCAAGCTTCCTCCAGCGGCATGCCCCGCGGGGCCGCAGGCCGCAGGCCGCAGGGGTTGACGGGGCGTATCTCGTGTGCCGCTCAACCCCCCGCACACCGGCCGCGCATTTCTCCCGGCCCGCGCGGCGAGGCAGGACTGGACAGCGCGCCGCGGCCGCCGCCGGTGACTCGCGCGGTCCACACCCAATTCCGCGCATTTCGCACCAACCTCTCCCGCCGAGGCCGAGGCGTTCTGCTGAAGGTCCCCCTTGTCTCCCGGGGTCCGGCGCGCGGAGCTGTCAGGACGAGATGAGATCCTGCGCGGCGGGCAGGCGGGCAGGCCACCAGTCCAGGCCCTGCTGCCCCCGCGGCCGCAAGGAAAAACGTAGATAATGATAAAACCTCAACAACACTGCCCCGACAAGCGCTGGCGTGGCCTGCTGCTGGCTGGCGGGGCCCGGCGGGGCCCGGCGCGGCAGTCCTGCGCTAGCTTCCAGCACCGCCGCCGCCGCCCACGCCCTGCGAAGCAGGAGAGAGGCCCGCGGGGCTCGCTCCAGGGCTCTCTCCGCTCTCTCTCTCTCTCAGAGGCCCAATGCACTGGGGCGCATTGTTGTTGTGGAGCAGATTAACTCTCGGGTTATTGCCACAGCCTTGCGAAGGACGCGCGGACGACGAACGCGACGCTACGCGACGCCGCGCGGCCGCGGCACTGCGCGGAGGGCCCCCGTAATGACCCTTGCACAACCTGACGCCGCCTGGGGCCGGGGCGTGGCGGGGTGCGCGCCGCCGCCGCAGCCGCCGCCGGGTCGGCCGGGCCCCGTGGGGATGCCCCGATGACACGTCCGATACAGGGGTGATGGACGCGGGGGGAAGCAGCGGGACGCATTTCGGCATTGCGGCCCGCCGCCGCCCCGCCGCCGCCCCGCACTACTTCATCAAGGGCAGCGCGCGGCAGCGCGGCCCGCGGCGGCCCGCGGCAGAGGCGCGCGGTGCTTTTGGCATCAAGTAGATCACTAATCTGGGCTTCTCGGAACAGGGCGTGGCTCCGCGTGGCTCCGCGAGGCTCAGCCGCCGCCCCGGGGCCGGTGATGAGCTGCCCCGCGTACACGTCCCGCCTTACCGTTACTCGATATCGGAATCATATCGCAGGGCGCCCCGACGCCGCCGCCGCACTCCCTCTTACAAATCCGCACACACACAGACACACGCACACGCGCACACGGATGCCTCGCAGCCCGAGGGGAGAATCATCACGTGCCTGCACAGTTCTCAAGGATTTCAAACGATTTCTCAGGACGGCGACCTCATGGCTGTATAAAAATCGAATAAAATCGTCGTTTTGGGTGTGGGTCAGGGTCTGGTCGGAACGAAGAATTTGGGCGGCTTTCAATTATTTCATAACAATTCGTCAACAGGATTTCCCGAGCTGCTGCCCCCGCGCCGCAGCCAGTGCCCGCCAACGCACCGACACTCGGCAGCAACGGCCCGCGCGGGTCGCGACCAATCGTTACTGTTTCTGCTTAATTGATTGAGGACGAGCCGTTGCCCCACCGCCGGTGCCGCTGCCGCCGCCGCCGCCGCCGCCGCGCTGCCCGGGGAGTTGCATAAGGCCCGCGGCCGCCGGGCGGTATTATGCCCGAAGATGACACGGGCGATAAGGGCGCGGCCCGCGGCCGTTTGATGAGCTGCGGAGGCCGGCCGGCGGAGCCCTGCAAAGGCCGCGGCTTCTTCTACTACTGGAGTCGTGATGGCGGCGCTTCACTTTGGCCCGCGGCCCGCTCTCCTTTCTTATCGGCGCCCCGTACCGACCTGAGCCCCCCCGCGGGGCCCCTGTTCCTGCGCGGCGGGGGGCCCAAGGGTCAGGGCCGCGAGCGGAGCGCGTAAGCCCGCGTAACCCACTCGGAAACCTCACAACAAGAGCGTTTTATACTGAAGAAAAAACAATAATTTATTTTTTTAAATTTATTTTTAAATATATGTTTTGTTACTCCGACGCCGATGTATGATCAAACCCAGCTCGGATTCCTAATTATGTTTGTAAACTTTAAAGACAAAAAATTAGTTTTCTTGCTTATGTGAGGGGTGGCAGAAGAAGGGTGTACAGTACGTCGCAGGCCTGGAGAGAGGCGCCGTGCGTCGAGGTCCCCGCCGCGACGACGGTCTCGGAGGCATCCAAGCGCGTCGCGCGGTCCCGGCTCCCCCGGCGGCAGCCTACAGGCCCGCAGGCCCGGCGTCCAGGCCCGCGGCGGATTCGTCCCTTTTCCCAGAAAAGGCACAACAATAGGCAGTAACGGTCGGGGTTAGGTTAGGCCCGCAGCCCGTCCGCAGCACGCCACACCCAAACGAGATGCGCTCCGGTGCGGTCAACTTGCGTAAGGAATCTGGAGCAATGAAGAAGAAAGTGGTAGCTGTTACTGCACCCCCAAATTACCCGCCCCGCGCGTCGCAATTATGCAACGCCGGGGGGGTAATCTGGGTCCGCGAAGCCTGGCGCGGCCGCACCGGCCACGGGGAGTTCATCTCCAGCTGGCGGACCCGCCGCGCTGCGTGCCTCCCCGGCCCACTTCTGGAGCGGCGCGCCCCAAATAGGGTATTTAAGTCCGGGAGTGCGCCTCGCTTCCCGTGCGGGAACACGGCACGCAGGACTAACCAGGGTGCTCCGCTCCGCTCCGAAGGGGTCGCGCGGGGCGCACGGCCGCGTTGCTCTCCGGGCCGCTCATTTGCGAGGCGAATATTGTTGCGAGTATTGCGCAATGCGCGGCGGCCTAGCCAAGCCGCGAGAGGGCGGCCCCCGGCGGCCCCCGGCGGGCCGTGTCGCCCCGCTGCCCGCGGTCGCCGCCCATGTCGCCATGTCGAACATGCACGGCGCCCTATCGCTCTGCAGTGTGGCCAACATGTCGTAATTAACCGGGCGCTTATTGCCTTACAACTTACAGCAACAACAGCAAACGGGACGCTTAAAATGTTGTATGTGTGTGAGTGTGTGTGTGTGAGAGGGAGAGAGAATGGAGGAGTAATCGGCGCCCGTAAAAGAAAAGAGGGGGCTTCAATTAGAGAGAAGGGAGTGCGGAAGTGCGCCGGTGAGCGGTCTGTATGTTGATCTGGAGCCGCGGCCGGCGGACCACCGGCGGAGCCCGGAGCGCCGATTACAGCCCGCGGGCCGCGGCAGCGGCAGCCTCGCTGGGGACATTCATTACGCAGACGACCCGGACGGGCTGCGGGGGGCGTTTAGGAAACTCGAAAAATGCAGTTTTGAGTTTCGGTTATCGCCCCCGGGGCGTCAGACGGGAGAGAGGTGCCCGGCGGCGGCGGGGGTGTTCGATATCTCGGACACGGGAAACCACACGGTCCGGCGCGGCCAAGAACGGGACCCGGTGCATCGGGCGGCGGGGGGGGGGGGGGGGGGGGCAGCGGCACCAGGAAGGGGTTGAGGGAAGTGGATGTGGTCGGCGGCGGCGCCAGCAGACGCGGTGCGTGTGGGCCCCATGGGAAAGCATGCGCGCTGACCCGCGTAGTGCGAGGGCACGATGGGGATCGGACGGTGTCATAACCGACGTAGGCCGACGTAACTTTGACCTGGGACAGAATCGGCGGCGGCGCCAGCAGACGCGGTGCGTGTGGGCCCCATGGGAAAGCTGGCGTAGGGATATCCGCGCAGAGTATCTCGCCCAGCTCGAGTACCTCAGCTAACTCCTCGTCCCGCAGTTGGCACCCCCTCGCGGCTAATAATCAATATCGGAGGGCGGTGCCCGCCGAGCCCGGCGGCGGGGCCCGGGCCGCTGCCGGGGACGGGGCGGGGAGCGTGGCGCCCAGCCCAGCTCGTTTGGAGGCATTACGGCGGCAGACGAGACGAGACACGGGGCGGGGCGGGGCGGGGCGGGCCCCGTGGCGGTACAGCGGGGTCACGCGTGTTTAACTTTGCGCGCGCGGAGCCTAATGCATCGCCCGTGCCGCCGCGCCGCCGCGCCGCCCTCCGCTGACGGGCACCCCGACACGTTACCGACGCGTTACGGCCGGCGGCGTTACCGACACGGCTGCCCGTCGTCACACGGAGGCGTCAGCGCAGTGTCGCCGTCGGCCGCGTCCGGGGCGACGGCGAGGAAGGCGTCGACGAGGCCGGGCTGACGGCGGCGGAGCGTCGCGGACGCGTCCCCGGGGGCTGACGGCGACGTCGGAGTCCGCCGCGGGCCGCCCTGGACTGTCTCCCCCGCGGCATGATTGATTGTGTGCTGATTGGCGGATGGCCGCGCGCCGGTGTTGCTGACCGCCCGCTTCCGAGAAAGAGGCCACACGTGCGGCACACGCCGCTCCGTCTCTCTCTGTGTCGCGGCCGACGCCGGGGCGGGCGGCGGGAGCGAGCGAGACGGGGCGAGAGGAGCCGCGAGGGACAGTTGTTACCGATTTGTATCCCCGCGTTGCTGATTGATTGTGGGGCACTCGGCGGTGGCGGGGGTCACCGAGGGCCGCGGGCGCTGACGCCGGCCTCCTCGTTTGTCTCTCCCGGAGCGCTCCCGGTCGCTGTAAGCGCGGCTCCCAGAAGGGAGGGGGGCTCCAAACCTTGAATTTATTATTTTTTCCGTATTTACAAAATTTGACAAAAACCCTCGACATCTAAATACCTTAATGCACGTGTTCGGCGCGCTCTGCGATGGCGAGTGGCCTGCTCCTCGCGCGCACCCCGCGGCCAACAAGGACCTGGCGGTGTCGGCACCGACAGCCTCGCTCCGCGCAGCGTTGCACCACCCCGCCGGCCCCGGCCACACATATCCGTCACCGCCAGTATCAGCCGGGGAGGTTGCAAAAACTGCTGCGGCAGCGACAGATCTACAACTCCCCGCCGCCGTCGCCGCCTCGAAGGCGCCCCGGTCCTGGCCGCGTGCCTCGTGTCAAAGGTAACCGAATCCTCTGCTCCGGGGTATCGCGGGGGGAGCGCGACCTCCCGCGGCCGGGCGCGCTGCCCGCATAGCCCGGGGTCGGCACGACCTCCCAAGCGTCAGACAGTCGAGTCGGCTGCCCGGGTACACCACACCTGCTGTTGGCTCTGACCCTCACTGAAATCGCCCCGCTCTACCCAGTACAGAAACCGGTACAGAAACCGACGCTCTAATTCAGGGGCGGGAGAGTTATGCGCGTTCGTATGTTGGACGCAAAAATATATATATCAAATATTTTCCTTGTGCCGAAGGCGCTGATTGAATTTCATCGATGAAAGTTTAGGCATCCCGACCGCACGGCACAGCCCGTGCGTAATTCGATCTCCGCGCAAAGAGAGCGGATGGACCTTCCCTCTCCCTCCCTCCCCCGCCGGCTGTATCTCTCCATCTCTCTCGCGCCGCGGTCCCATCTTACATAGCCTTCATTCAACACCTGAGCGGCCGCCGCTCCGCCGCTCGGCAGGTGGAGCAAGCAGGCACTTCCCCAATGTCCATTACGGCCGGGGATCGCCTCACCGGCCGATTCCGACCGCGATAGTCAAACAAGAGCGCGTGAAGGCAGTGAAGGATAAGAGAAACACGACCATTTTTCGCGCGCGCGCCGCGCCGGGCCCCTGCTTCGGATTTTCTCGACCGGAGGGTGGCGATGGTGGTCGTGATTGTGGCGGTGGCGCGCGAGGCGAGCGCACGCCGCCGACGGCCGCCGACGGCCGCCCTTGCCGCGAGCCGCGCACAGTGGCCTGCCTGCCCGCCGCGCGCGCGCCTTTTAAGACCTCATAATGGGGCGAATAATAAAGGGAGGGGAAGTCAAATAGATAAAGATTGTGATTTGTGGGCGAGCGTTTGGCCGGCCGCAGATAAATCAATGGGTGGTGACGCTTTGCGCTGCGCGAGAGCCGCGAGAGCGGCCCGGGCGAGATAACGACCACGGCCACATCATACGTGTGGCGCGGCCCCGCGAAGGAGTTGTCACGGGTTTATTGCCCGCTCACTGCAATTGTTGAGCTGTTTTGAGGGGCGCAGGGGCGGCGGTCCAGTGCGGTGCGGGTCTCAGCCTGTATGACAGGTGCCTTGACTATCGTTAAGGAGGTGTGCTTGCAGCGATGAGAGAGAGAGAGAGAGAGAGGGGGGGGGGGGGGGGGAAGACACGACAAAAAATGAACCTTACAACACGGGTCGTAAAAAAAGTGAAAGTTATATTTCTCAATACATTTTTAAAATTGTCCAGGCTTTTATTATTTATAGAATTACTCCAAAAAAAATGTTCCCAATTTTATTTCATTTTTGAAAATTGGCATAGACGACTTCGAGGGGCTGGGTGGGGTAGAGTATAGTCATACGGCAAAAGTAATTTGTAATTATAGGGACCATAGGGACCGGCCGCCAACAGAAGTAGTTCTCCCCAACAGTAGTCCGATACCCATTCGGCCGCGGCCCGCTGCCGTCGCGAGTGCAAACAGGAGAGCTGCACCGGCCTGCGCGCCGCCGGCCGCAAGCAGCGGGGGCCCCCTCATGCGTGGGATGATCGGCCCTGTTGCATTCCATCACGACGCGCCCCTTCCCCGCCGCCGCTGATCCGAATCACTGGAATGAGATCGAGCCCTCCGCGGGCCCTGCGAAGCCCTGCACACACACACACACACACACACACACACACACACACACACACACACACACACACACGGCCGTGGCGCACGCGGCATGGGCCGGCCGCTGCATATGAGCTCCATCACCGAACACATTCCTCACATGCGCTTGCAATATGCGTGTGTGCGGGTTTTTCGCCGTTGCGTCAGCGGTGTCGTCGCCCTGCAGCTCTGATACAGAACACTGCCCCGGCTAATGTAAATAAAAGTACCGTTCTGAATGATTTTTTTTTTTCAATTTTCTCCGTCGGATTTTTATTGCGCGGTCGGTAGAACCGCATTTGCTCGTCCTGAAATTTGAACTCTCAAAAGCTCGACGAGCAGGACGGCGGCCCGGCAGTGCTTCCCGGCCGACCTAGCCCCGTTATGCTGCGGGGGCTGCCGGGGGGCTCCGGCGGCGCGAACCGATCGCGTTATTCCAATACAAACACACGAGGCACTAGCTGCAGGCACGCCTGCGGTCGCTGCGGCCGGCCGCGCGGCTGCGCCCGCTGCAGAGCTCACAGAGCGACACGGAGGGGGCGAAACGTAGCGGCGGCGGCGGCGTGCTGCGAGAAAAGCGGATCGGTTTGGGATGATGATGATACGTCCAACTCATCCTCGAACGGCGGCGGCGGCGGCCCGCGGACCCGGCTGATAGCCTCGCGTCGTGACCGCCGCCTGGGGCACGAGGCTAGGCCATCGGCGGCGGCCGTGGCGGAGCGGGGGCTCACGAATGCCATCGGCCGAAATGATACCCGCAGCTGCCGCAGCTGCCGCAGCTGCAGTGGCAGCTGTTGCTGGACGCTCCACTTCCAGACGGACCCCGCGGTGACGGTCGTCCGGCGCGGCGAGCAGGACGAGCTGCGGGCTGCTCAGCGGCACTTCGGGCTCGTTGAGGATTTTTGTAACGCCGTCGTGCACCTTCAACCAGCGTTATTTAAAAACCATACCGCGCGTCCAATAAATAATTACTCCAAAAAAAAAAAAGATCATGAGACTACATCATTTCTTTATTGGAAACGCACGATCCGCGGCGCGGGGCAAAGAGCCTTATAATTCTCTCCTCCGCGTGTTCCGCGCAGCGCAACGTAAGGGAGCATAAGAAATTAAAAGAAGCAGACAGGTGCTTCTGAAGAACCCGAAAAGCCCGCATAATGTTGTTGGTAATAATTCACACCATCGAGTCGGCAGCGGCGGCGGCGGCGGCAGCGGACGTGTTTTCGGCGCGGTAACCTAAACCTCCCCTTCTCACTTATTTACGGGTCAATATTTTAACGGGCGCGTGGGGCGCCCCGGTACCGGGCCCCGCCGCCGGCTGCAGGGGCCCCACTCGCCGCGCTCTGCTCCAGCCGCACGCGGCCGCGGCGCTCAGCGCGTGACTCCCGCCTTGGATCGTCTCAATGGGGCGGCCGCCCCTCCAGCCTCCAGTGCTGGAGTCCAGCGCGTCGCGGCGGCACGCGGCACGGCCGTAGCACCGTCTGCAGCGAACATCACGATCGTTGGGAAACGTTTACAAAGCAGATGCTCCTACCGAATCAACAACCTAAAATAAAAACAACTTCAAAATTTCAAATTTATAGTTTTATTGATTTTTACAATTTTCAGATTCTCAGATCTTTACAGGTTACAATTTTTTTTAATTTGAAAATTTTATTTTTAAACATAAAAAAATTACTTTTTTAAAATCAGCTGTAAAACAATTCAAATTTTTAGATTTCCGAAAACGTTGGCATTATAAGTGTGCCGTATCGTCGTACCGTCTCAACGTGGTGTTCGGCGGCATAAGCGACGCACATGTTGGCCGTGCGCGCCGCGCTCAACGTGTGATAACTCGGCCGCGACCAGCCCAGGGCACTTCGTGACGTGTCCCGGCGCGCCGACCGATGCCGCCGCGCTCCCCTCCCCGTGCCAAAAGCGATATGACGCGTCGCTGCTCTCATTTGCGGACACACACACAGGCACACTTCTAATCGAAGGCACGGCGACCGCGTGACGCGGCACATAAATCTCTTTTCCGATCGGGTGAAATCTGCACGCGCGCGCACACACACACGCACGCACACGCACTCGCGCCCATCTCAAAAGTCGCTTGCCCCGGTCTCGCCCTGCCCCGGTTCTGCCCCCGGATTCACACCGAATAACTCCCTCCGGGCCGGACGGGCCGGACGGCGGCGGCACGGTGTGGTCGGCGGCATGGTCTCGACCGCCGTCGGCGGGTGCACCGGCCAGCGGACTGAACCCCCATTTATCAGGCGTCGCCAACGTGCGCCACCCCTGGTGGGGCCCCGTCCGTGTCGCGGACGCAGCCCACATCGGCGGGGCCCGATAGCGCCCTGCCCTGCCCTGCCGGCGGCCCACCGGGCAGAATGCAAATGACCGGGCCACGAGGAAAAACACGCGGGGGATTGTCTCGGTGTCAAACACGTCGCCGACGGGCGACGGCTGACGACGGCGGCGGCGAAGACGAGTCCCGGGGGAAACGAGAGGCAACGCCCGGCCGGGGTTCTTTCGCGTCGTCGGCCGCCGTTCGGGATAACGAGGTCCCGGTGATGGGAGCTGCCGGGGGACCGCCGCCGCCGCCGCCGCCTAACCAGCTCCCGCATTGACTGACTTTGACGGGTGCCGAGGGGCCCGGCCGGCCGGGCCAAACCGTAATGGTTTTTAAGTACCCGCCTCCCCGGCCGAGGGCGGGCGGCGGCGGCGGCGGCGGCGGCGGCGGCCCGGTGAAAACCCGCGCGGAATGCTGCGGCCGCAGGCTCCGGGCCTAGCGCCCGCGGCCCGCGGGGTAGGCAGCCCCGCGGAGCACCGCTGCCCGACGGGATGGCCTACCCACCCCCGCCCGCGCCGACCGGACCACGCTGCCGCCCTGAGTAAGAGCGAGCAGGCGGGTGCGGGTTGTCGCGTCGTGGTCGCAGGAGCTCGTTAATCCGGAGGTGCAAGAAGCGGCAGTGTAATGAGGATCGCTTTTGAGAGTGGCGGCGGCAGAGCGGCAGCGCGGCAGTGCGGCGCGGCGAGCCCCGGACGGCCGGCGCCGCTCCCGGAGAAAGTGATCGCATTCTTGGCGAGGTTGCACAATCTGCCGCCGCTCGGACGCCGCGCCACCGCACCACGACGCCGACGACGACGGCGACCACGCACCGCCGGACACCGTCCAGCGGGGAGTGTGTCCGGGGAGGGGGGCACCCGGCGGCCGGCCGCGGGATCCCCCCCCCCCCCCACCTCTCCCCTTTTTTGCATTCAGACGAGTGAGTCGGCTGGACACAGCCTGGGCCGGCCTGGCCGCGGCCGCCCCGCCTGCAGGCGGCATATCGCTGCGGGGAAATGCGTACACGCGGCTCTCTGCAGGGGGGACTGGGACGGATTGATAACGCCGGAGGAATCCCAACACAAAGTGGTCTGCTCGCCCGGGAATGCAAATCGTGGGCTGCGCGGGCGTCCACACTGCGTGTAGTGTTTGTGGTGCCCGCAAGAAATTAATCTATGGATTTATATTGCTGAAAAGTTTTTTACAATTTTTTTTAAAGAACGTAGATTTTTTTAAAAAGAAAATGTTTCACTGCGACTTTTGCGATAGTAAAGATGATGATGCCTGTAAAGTAGACGCGTATAGTCCTGGGACCGTAAATAACTTTCCTTCTTGCAGAGCTCGTCAGCGCAATTAACAAGGTAGCGACCGCCGCAGCGACCGCCGCAGCCACCGCCGCAGCCACCGCAGCAGCAGCAGCAGCAGCCGGTGCTGAGCTGAGTGGTGGTCAGGCAGCGCGCGAACCCATGAAGACACGGCGAGCCGCGTCCACCTGCTTAGCGTGGCGGCGCGTGGCGGCGCGTGGCGGCGCGTGGCGGCGCGTGGCGTGCGCGTGGCGCGCGGCAGCCAAGCCACACACGGGCGTCGCGACGCCAAAGACGCTAGAGTGGTTCTTGCTTCGAAGGGGAAAAAAAGGCCCGTCCGTAATAAACAAGGCCATAATCCTGCGTCATGGGACAGGAGACACCCTCCCCCCGCTAGGCTCCGCCTGGCTCCGCCGCGCTGCTCTCGCCTCATCCATTTCGCGCGCCCTCCCCGACCCGGACTACACTACACGATGACCAATATTGACCCACTGAACGCAGAATATATTAATTCTAATATTTGTAAATATTACGAAAAAAAAATAGTTGGTGCCCCGCGCGGTTACGTCGGCTTACACTGGTTCAGATAACGGGAAGAAAAGTAGGAAGTGCGACCGTCATCGACAGGGCTCGATCCACGGACCTCTTGGCCAGCACTCCGCCCGCTAACCGACTGCGCTACGGAAGCACACTGCGAGTATTTGAAGCGGACCACGGGGACTCGGGTGTGAGTCACTCCGCCTCCGCCCACGGCAGGGTAGCGCAGCCTCCGCGGGCCCCGCAAGGCTATATCGGTACGCCGGCCGTTGCATCGCCAGCAGCACCGCGGAGCAGCGGGCCGGGCGCGAAAGGGGCGGACTCATTCAGAGTACGTTTGGAGCGCGGAGCGGCCGCGTGTGCCAATACAGCAGCGGGGCGGCGTGGTGGTGGCGACAAAGCCATGCCGCAGCCAGCGATGCGCCCGGCGCCGCAAGACAACCATCTCTCTCTCTCTCTCTCTCTCTCTCTCTCTCTCTCTCTCTCGCACTCTCGGATAGGCAAAAGCCCCCGGAATTCGACGCACGCCCAATTAGTTTGGCCGTCCTCATGGATTACACGGAAGGAACAACCCGAGAGTACGCACGGTATGTCGGAGACATACCAACGCACACACACATACACACACACACACACACACACAAGAAGTGCAGTTGGAATCGGTATAATGCAAGGGATGAGAATGGGATAGTGATGGTAGTGTGGTCATTCGACTGAAAGCAGAACCAGAAAATACAGAATAAATGAGGGCCGTCGCCAGACTTTGGGTACGGGGGGCTGTATGGGCATCGATATCCATGCGAGTCGTCACTGACAGCCAGTGGGACAGTGGTGTGTCGGGCGCCGCGCTCGCTGCCTCTGCCATCCCCCGCCGTCCGTGCTGGAAACAATTACCGGCCAGACAATGGCTGAGCGCGGCTGAGCGCGGCGCCCCGGGCAGGGCCACGCGCAGGGCACGCGCACGCGCGGGGCACGCGACGGACACGTGCCGTCGGGGCCCCGCCGCGGTCCCCCCGGGCGCCAGCAGCCCGCCGCCGCCGCGCGGGGCCGCCGTGGGGCTCAAAGGTCAAACGATGATGATTAAGACCGCGGCAGCGGCGCGCGCGGCGCGAGCCGGGGAAACCGCGCGGCAAGTGGCGAAAATGGCTGTCGAGAGGCGCCTCCTCCTCCTCCCCCTCCTCCCCCCCCTCCTCCTCCTCCTCCTCCTCCTCCTCCTCCTCCTGCGGCCGCTGCCGCCGCTGCACAGACAGGACCGGTTACGCCCTTTTTTTCAACTGCCCAAATGTTTAAAGGAAACGGATTTATTTCTCTTATAACGCCGCCGGAGAGCTGCTGGCTCGCCAAGTGTGGGGTAGCGACGTCGTAGTCCGGGCCTCGCCTCCGTTCTCCCCGCGAGCAAAAGTATTTTTAATTAAAAAGTCACTCGCGGGTGAAGTGGCGCGGCGCGGCGCGGCGCGGCCTGTGCGTAGGCGGGGCCCATATGTGACCCAGATTCCGCGGTCAAACCTCTCGGCACAGCGGCGCGGCGTGGCGCGCGGCCGCTGCAGGCGATTCCAAGCCAAGTCGACCGGACTGAACAGAGCTGGCCGGGGCGTGGCGTGGCGCGGCGTGGCGGGGAGCAAAGAGCTCTCTCAGACTCCTGGACGCGTCAGAACAGCCATCAGATCGCGCTGCCAAGATGCGAGAGATAGCGCAAGGACGCCAACAGCTGGAAAGGATAATAGTAATGAAAAAAGCGGGAGGCACGGCGGCCCGGGGGAGGGGAAGGGCGTTTTCGTTCGCATCATCACTTTGTGTGTTTTCTTGGCGGAGCCGTCGTGCGTTCAAATCCCCGCGCGTCGGTCCCCGACCGTACCCCCTCACACGGTAGCGAGCCGCCGCGTGTGTGCATGCGTGTGTGTGTGCGTGCGTGTGAAATCGGCCGGAATGGAGACAGAACACCTCCGCACGAACTTTGGACGCCGGCGGCGGCCGAGGCGGCACAAGTCGCTCACACACAAAGCGCCTCCAGTGAACACGTCGAGGGTGTCGAGTTCGCTCGGTACCCAGTGGCCGCATCTCTTCCGGCCGGCCGGAGACACGCTGCGGCGGCACGCAGCGGCGGCAAGCGGCGGCAGCACGCCCCCCGAAAAACAGAAGCCGCCGCCTGGTACGACACGCCGCCGCCACGCCGCCGCCACGCCGCGGCACGCGAATCCCGCACCGCGTCACTGACTTTTGCATTTCGCCCCTCGCGTGTGAGGCCTGACGTGCAAGCGATGCCGCGTCGACTTTGCGGAATTCGGGAGGCCGGCCGGCCCCATCAGCCGGCTGCTGTTTCAGAGCTCCGACGCGACTTATTTGCAGCATTGTTCTTTTTTTTTTACAAGGGAGTCGGGGGCGAAAGTTTGTCATCGCAGCCGAGAAGGATTCGTGACAGCAAGGCGAACGCCGAGGTGTGCGGATTTCGGTCGATCCGCGCACGCTTTGATGAACACGGTGATAAAATTAAGCGTAGGTGAATTCATGTTTCAGTTCCAGCAGGCTTCACGCTGCCCGCGGACCTTGAGTCCTCGCCGAGACGAGCGGAACCCGTTGGGTATCCAGTGCCGGAGAGCCGTGATCTCTTGTATTCTAACGCCCGTAGGGACTGGACTGCCTGGCCCCGCCGCCGCCCGCCGCCGCCGTGGAGGTGAACCTGTTCTAATTCCAGATCTGGACCGTAATCTTGGCAGGGTACCGTTGGCGACGCCCTGGGCGCATCGTGCACAGCCTCAGCTCAGCAGCGCCCTGGCAGGCGGGGAGGGGGGACTCCGCTCCTCCCCCACCTCCCGCGCCTCCTTTCCTAGCCAGGCCTCCCGAAACGAGCCTCTGGCCGGATCCACCACACGACGGCGGAGACATGCACGTCTTATGGTAAACTCCCGCGCCCGGAGGGGGGCCCACCGCCGGGCCGCACGCCGGCAAAACACACAACACCCGAGGGGTGCCCCACTACACTTCCCGTCAGTGTACACCTGTAGTTTTCTTTTCCAGAATTTTACTGACAGTATTCGGAGCAGAGAAAAATTTCACGTTGAAAAAAATAATAAAGACGAATCTCCCCGCACACAATATTTTTACGGTGTACTTTTCGCGGTGGGCGCGGCGGCGCGGTGCCGCGTAGACGACGACGTTTTACAGCGGGGTGTACACGGAGAGGGGCGGATCCCTAGGCGAGCAGAATGTATCGTTAGCGCGGTGGCCTGCGCCGGCCCGCGCTCGCGCAGCACTAAAGATAGAAGGGTGCCTGGAATGCTTGCAGGGCAGAGCCTGGCTAGGCAAAGCCCTGGCAAAGCCCTGGCAAAGCCCTGGCAAAGCCCTGGCAAAGCCCTGGCAAAGCCCTGGCAAAGCATTGCAAAGCCCCTCCTAGACTGCCAACGCCTGCTCCCCGCGACCGGCGGCGCGATGTCACTGGGAGACGGAACAATGTAAGACAGTTTCTCCGCGGCAGCGGGGCGGCAGGCCGCGGCAGGCGGCACGGCGGGGTTCAAGGAATTTTGCCAGGGAGGAGCACCTCTCTGGACGGCGGCTGGCCGCGGTCTTGTTAGCCGGACGTATAACGGGCGCCAAGAAGCGATCCAGTTCTCTCGCTCGCGGGATTGTGCGGGTCTAGCCGGAAGGGTGGCGGCGGTAGCGGCTCGTGGCGCGGTGGGCCCAATTTTCAGGAACAGAGGGCCATGCAAACGTCAGCCAGATTTACTGCCACATACCGAAACTCCCGCCGACCGTGGAGAAGCAATGCCGTGCCCGATACGTGCCTCGGTGTATCTGCTGCACTTGTTTTCGTCGCATTCCGGATGAGCAAAAGAAAAAAAAACTTCATTTTTCAAATAATTTTTAGAGCAGAAATATACAATTTACGAATTTACCGCCCTTGTTTTTGGACGAAGTGGAAGTCCTTTGCTGCTGCGCGACAGTAGTTCAAAAGTTCACAAAATGGGTGACCGCTGGGCGGTTGAATTTTTCAGCAGTGGGGCACTGCACCCTGTGAGCTCGCAGCGGCTTGCAGCGGGGGCGCTCGCGACGCGACATCCAGACAAACACCCACAAGCAGCAGCAGCAAGGCGTTCAGGATCTTATGGTGAGCGAACAATATGTAATACTCGCGGCGGTACAGGGCGGCGGCAGCGGCGGCTGCGGCGTGCCGGGCAAATGCGATCGACGTGCGCGCGCGAGACCGACCGTGTCTGATCGGCGGGGCGCGACGGGACGGCCGGCCGCGACGAGTCCGCCAGGAAAATGTTGCGTTTGTGCGCTCGCCGTCGCGCCCGGAGCCGGGGAATGTAACGGGCGATGTGTGCCGCGGCGTCCGTGTCGTCATTGCGGCTGCGATTAGCGGGACGCGGCCGGGGGGTTTTAAGGGACCTCCTGCCGCACGTCGTGTACACGATTCCGGTCAGCCCGCGGGGTCGTCCGGCCTGCCCGCCCCGGACGGGGCGGTCTGCGGTGATCTCGCGTTTTATTTACGGTGCGCTAAAAGCACGCACTCGGGCCCGCGCGCGGATGAGCGAGACTCGGCGGGCGTAACGTTTAACACCCGCGGACACACACTCCGTATATCACGCGCGACGGCAACGGGTCGCGGCCGGCAGGGCGCACGGCGGACGGCTGCTTCAAGAGGAGGACGTCGGACCGGTTGCACGCGTACAATGCAGACGCGCACTCGATCGAGCACCCGGCTGCTCTAGGAATCCGACTCATTCCGCGGGGGGCGGCGGGGGCGGCGGGGGCGGCGGGGGCGGCGGGCACACGTCCCCGACGGGGTCCCGGACGGCCTGGCGCTCGCGCTCGGCGCTCTGCCCGGGGAGTATCGCGGTGCATCTGACGGCTGTCGGGCGGGAGGAGGCTGCGCTCCGGGGCAGGACGCCCTGCGTGGCCTGCTCCTCGCGGTCCTCTCCGCACTTGGCATGCCGGACAGCGTCCGCTGCACTCGTAGGTGGCCGCAGGGGCCGCGGGGGCCGCAGGGGCCGCTGGCGGGACGCGTCCGGTTTTCCCGGCACGCGGAGGAGGCCTCCGAGGCGCCTGCAGGTAGGCAGCCCGGGCGCTGTGCCATACACGCGTGTCGTGCGGGCTGGCCTACCCTGGCGGTGGCAGGCGGTGTGGGCCGGCAGCGGTGTGGGTCCCGCGCCCCGCCGAGGAGCGGCGCCCTCCGAGAGCGCGGCGGCGCGGGCCGCGAGGGTTGCGGGACGGGGCGGCTGTATCACGATGATCGGCAGGCTAGCAGCATCGGGTGCGCCGCGCCGCGCTGCGCCGTGCCGCGCGCGGGGCCGGCCGGGGGGCGGCCGGAGGCAGCCGGGGGGCGGCCGGAGCCGGGAGCGGCCGGAGGCGGCCTCGGAACGTAATGACTTCGTGACCGGTCCACGCGATCGCGGAGCTCCGCGGCGGCGGGCGGCGGGCCGGGCGGGAGGGGGAAGTGCCCGCCCCCCTCCCCGCGCCGTCGGCTTGCGCGGGGCGCGCGCATCGCACGCGCGCCCGCCGCGGGCAACGACGGCCAGCCGAGGCGCGCCGCGCGTTTCTTGCCGCCGCCGCTGCTGCGGCAGCGTCCGACGTCAGTCAGCCAAAATCGCGCCCAGTTGTCCGGAGCGGTTTTCCGGTGATTTGTACAACGGCATGCGCCCGCCGCCCGAGGCGTGTCCGTGCCGAGCCTCGTGATGTTCGCTCCGGCCGGCCGCCCCCAAAGTAGAGGCCGCCGCCGAAACGGGGACGCGCGCCGCGCGCGTGTCTCCGCGGACGTGGGCTCGGCGGCGGAGGCCTGGCCGCGCTCAAGACCCTCGGCATAACGCGCACTGAGGACGGCGGCGAGATCTCCCGAGGCGTCGTCGCCGAGGTACGCCGGGTGGCGTCGCGCTCTGTGCTCGGCTAGCCGCTGCCGGCCGCTGCCCTTGGTCCAGAATGTGGCCGCGCCGCACCACGCCCCGCCACGCCCCGGCTGCCGCTGCCGCGGCTCCCGACATCCTCCCGGACGACGGGGCAGAATGACTATCGAGATGGCGTAAATCATACGGCGGGGGCTCCGGCCGCCGCGCACTCCGACGGGGGCGGCGGTCCCCGTGCGAGCGCCGCACGGCGGCAGGGTGTCGCGGCCGTGGACGTCCCCTCCGAAGTCACGCGCCCCCGCGGCCACGCGCTGACGCACTCCCTGACGGGGCGTGGCGGCCGTACAGCCGCACAGCCGCCGGGGTGGGAGGTCTGAGCGACATCTCGGAGTGGAATCCCGCGGCTACGCGGCGGGATATGCCGGGTCAGGGACGCCTGCTGCCGTGCCGCCACCGCCGACCCGACCCGCGCGGCCTCGCCAGGCATCGCCAGCCATCGCCTAGCACCCCGCCGACGGCGGCCGGCGGCGGCTCACGTCCGATGACGCCGGCGACGCCCCGCGCGCCCTTTGGCGCACGGCGGCACCCTCGCCTGACCTTGGCGTCGACAGTGGCCGGCAGCGAAGCATTAGTGTGAGTCCGCGCGGCGGGGGGCGAAGGGAGGCCCGCGCCGCGCGCCGCCCACCGCCCCCCGCGGCCGCTCCCAGTCCCAGTGGCCGACAAGTTGTGCGCTGCGAAAATCCGTCCGGGGAGGCTTTCGCAAGCTGACGGCCATGTCCAGGCCAGGCGGGCCGGCGGGCCGCGCTTCGCGTGGGCGGACGGCGGAGAACGCGGCCCCTCACAAATTACTCGGTGGATTCGCGTGATTGAACCACATATGACACTGGCCCGGGCCGCCGGGCGGTCCCGGAGGCCGTCCGCTGTCGTCCACCCTGCCGCCCGGACGGCGCGGCGCCGTGGTCCCGGTGCGCGGCCCTCGGCCCGCCCCGCGCGATCGAGATGTGAAGTCCTGCAGTCCGTAGTCCTGCTGCCGATCGGCCCTACCCGAGTGGCCGAGCCAGCCGAGCGCTGGAAGCGGGTCAGTCGCTCGCTTCGCTTGCCCCTCCATGAGCGCCATATATCCTCCCCAAAGAATAATGGACCACCCAGGTTTGGAGCGACGCGGTCGGCGCGGCGGCGGCGGCGGCCCGGGCCTCCGTTCGGACCCGGCACCGCCGAGCCGATACCGATCTGTTCTTTTACGCGCGCGGCCGCCCGGGTGCAGCGCTGCACGACCGTCACACGTCGGCGCCGAGGCTGCCGCCCCCGGCACGAGGCCCGGGGCCCCGCCGGGGCCCCGCCGGGGGGCGCTAGCCGCAGGTCGTGAGGACGACGAAGGACGCGCTTACCGCGTTGTCCTTCTCGCGGACCCCGGCGGCCATCAGCCGTGCGTGTTCGCCGGCAGTGAGCCGCGCCCGGCCCGGCCCGGCTCGGCGGCGGCGGTGGGTGGACGCGGCGGACGGACACGGACGGCGGACGCGCCGCGCGCCTCGGGCCGAGCTCAGTAGCCGGCCCCGCCGGAAAGCCGAGAGCGACATCTCTGAATCCAGTGTGCAGCAGCAGCAGCACAGAAGGAAAAGAGACAAATTAAAAAAAAAAAACGAAAATTAAAACACAAAGCACAATTTTCATTATTTGCTTCCCTACAGCTCTCAACGACCCCGGGGCGGATCTGGGCCAATAGAGGGAGAAAGCGTGCGGTGTGTGCGCACTTGTGTGTGTGTGTGCGTGTGTGTGTCGGCAGTAGCGGGCGGCGGGGAGGTGGCGATTAAAATATGGTGCGCGGACCATTGAGACTCCATCACCCGATCCAACAACAGTCGCACCCATTGATCAATCCATCGCGGCGCAAGCCTTCAATCCATCCGTCTGTCCTTCCATTCATCTATCCTCCCCCACCGTGCAGGCGGCGGCGGCGGCGGCGCACAGGTTATTGTTTTCCCCGGCAGGGTTCGTTCCCCGGCAAGGACGCGCGCGCTGCAAAAGTGCATCATGAGTGGAGCACGCGGCATGCCGCCGCCGCGCCGCCGCCGCGCCGCCGCTAAATCAGCCCGCCGACTTGGCTCGGTGCGCTGGGCGCCATTATTGACTCGCCAGTGCCTTCGCCGTTGCGTCAACAATAATAATTCGGTCACGGGATGAGAAAATTGTGGTCATGCATAGCAAAATGTTCGCTGGACACGCTCTGATTTTACTCCAAGAAAACTAAACGCCTTCCGTAATTTTACAAGGGATACATAGAAAGTAAACTGCCCAACATTCGTTGTGTCCGAGTCCCCGCATCAAGTTAGGCAGGGGAGGGCTGGTCGGTGCGATGCGTCTGTCACAAACCACACTCTCCTGTAAGTATCAATACTACCGCCCACCATCGCGGGTGGGTCAGAGGTCACGCGCCCGGAGAGTGGCGGCGGTGGACGGAGAGCGAAACCGCAGGGAGGTCGTGCTGGCGCCGGACGGAGCACCCCGCGCGCGCTAACGTCCCGCCGCTGACCCGTGGCGCCATCTCCCGGCGCTCTCCCGCACTACACCCCCACTCCTCCCCACCACCACCCCTCAGCCCCTGGGAGGTAGGCGCGGACAGCCCGCCACACAGCTGCGTGTTTAGGGTTGCCTGCCTGCCGGGCGGCGTGGCGTTTGCCGCAGGCTCTCGGGCAGTCGCCGCTCGCTCGCGCCGCGCGTTTCCGACGCGCTCTGGCCTAGGCTGAGGGTCCCCGGCTCTCTTTGCGCTGCGCTCTCTTTGAACGGGTTGCCGCTGAATGATTAGCGAGCACGGCCGGGGCCCAGAGGCTATCTGGGATCTGTCACCGTGCTTCCGGGCGGTGACCCGTGTGCAGGCCGTGCCCCGCTGATCACCACTGGGCGGGGCCCGGCGGGGCCGCGGACGATGTTCAAGTAATTGGCTGATGAGCCGGGCACTCGGCCGGGTTATCGCGAGGATGTGCTGCGCTGGCAGGGTAGTTAGGCGGGCAGCGGTGCAGCGCGGGCCGGCGCCGCAACACTGCGCGTAAAAGGGCACTACGTTATTCCCACGCCGGCTGTGTATGCATAGTATTCGCGCCAACCACGACAACTCGCCGCTGAAAATTCGTTGCGTTCAGATTGTGTCGCGTACCAATTTTTTATCACAAAAAAAAATCTCCCGTAAGAGTGTTGAGTATTATTTATTCTCCGCGTTCACCTCTGTGACCGGCCTCGGGGAGGCCACGACTATGTTTCCATCACGGACTCGTCGTCGGGTGCAGCGGGTCGCCCTGCTGGCTCTGCCTGCTCCGCCCTGGCTGTGGCGGGGGCTGCGTCCGCGTGTCCCACCGGCTTCGGACGCGGCCGCTCCGCCGGCAGCTCTTCGTAAGGCCCCGCAGCAGTGTGGATGCACGCGTGATAGTTTGCAACGCAACGCGTTGTTTATGGAGATTGAAAACGCGCCGCTGAAAGTGAAGTGACGCCCATAGATTTCACGAGGCGCGCAAAGCGAGCCCTGCGAGATCGATGTCCCGGCATAGCAGAGCCCGGCGGGGGCTCGGGGGCCCCAGGGCTCCGGTGGCTTGTGTGTCGTGCTTCTGTCAAAATTCCGCGAAATATCGACAGTTTTCGAATGAAAAATGCCGACCAAAAAAAAATGTTGGTTGTATCCAGAAATGCTGAAATTTCCTTGGGTACTGTAAGGACGGCCAGCGGAAACGCCCACAATTATCGCTGGCGTTGCGGATTCCTCTCTTCGGCACCCTTTCCCCCCTCGCGTTGCGACGCGATACCGAATAGAAAAGCTCGCGGTATTTCGTCAGCCCGCTTCGCGACTGCTCTTGACGAGATACGATCGAGGCGTAATTTCCGGTCCGGCATCCCTGGGTCCAGCGGCGGCAGCGACGGCGGCGGCCACCTGCCTTAAGTCCCTTCACACGATCCCCGGGCAGGGCAGGGCTGGGCAGGCCGGACGGGTCCGCTGCCCGGCTTCCGCCTGGACGCCGTGCTTGCGTTAGGGCCCGGCCGTAACTTTGTGGGATGGTGCGCGCGCGCAATGCAACACGGCGGACTCTCTCACAGGGCGTGGCGCGGCGCGGCGGCGTTGGCGAGCCGCGCGGCCGGAGCGGGCGCAGCCCCGGAGGAGGAAGCCGTCCTGATCTCTTCTGGTAGTTTTGAATAATCATCATCCCGCAGACCCACGGCTGGCGGCCGACTCCGCGCAGCAGCAGCGGCCGCGCGGGGCTCCGCGGGAAATTATTTTTATTTTTCTCAGCGCAGATCCCAAGCTCCGGATGCGGGGGTCGTCGAAGGAAAGTGATTTCCCCGGCGTTGCGGAGCGCGGCGCGGCGCGGCGCGGCGCCGCAGTCCAGCGTCACACACGGCAGCGGCGCGGGTGGGAAGTGGGGCCAATGCCGTGCGAGTGCCTGGCGGGCGTGTGAGGTCCGCGGCGGCCGTCCGCACCCCCTGTGGCCGCGGCGGCGGGGCGCGGCGGGGCGCGGGCCGCGCGTGTCCGCCGCCACCGGCCGCCACCCAAGCGCCTAGCCACCGGTCACGACTGGCCGCTCGGCCCGCCTCCCGCCTCCAGTCCGCCGCGCCCCGCCGCCGGGCCGCCGGGCCACGTCAGGCCCCCTACACCGACCTAAGACTGGTCACTTCATAAGCCACGACTGTTCTTATTAAATCAAAACTAGATGGCCGGTCGGCCGGCGGCAGTGGCGGCTAGCGGTGGCTAGCGGCGCGAGGGTCTCCGCCGGGCCCCGCCAGGCCCCGCCCTGCGCGCGCCCCGTGCGTGAGTGTGTGGTGTCCCGGCGCTGCTGCTGGTAAATGCGAGCGGTACGGCATTGCTTCATCGATAAAATGCATCCGCTGAGGCCACTCTACGCTTGGCGGCCGGGCGTGCCGATATTGTGCGATGCCCGCACGGCGGCGGCAGAACCAGCGTCATCGGTCCAGGGTCTCTACTCCCGAAATGTGCAAGGAAATTTTCGAAAAAAAAATCAGAAAATTTCGGATTTTTTAAAAATATGAACTAGGTAAACCAACGTGCGCTTCATAAAAATAGATATTGAGAGCAAATGATATTGTTTGCAGAACAAAAGTTCTCCCCCCAGCCGCGAAAAAGTATAGTCGCACGGCGGTGGACTCGTGGGTCACACACTCGACGACGACGGCGACGTCGCTGCCGCTGGCTGCGCGATCTCGGGCCGCCCACGCCCGCCGACAGCCACCGCGCCCATGTGCATACAGCGAAGCGAGAAAATTCTCGTTGCCGCAAAGCCCCGCCCCGGAGCCCCGCAGCCCCGGAGCCCCGCGCTCCGCGCCGCACACCGTGGGGCACTAAACCTATCAGCTACTGTTGAGGCGTACGGAGCTGCACGTCGGCGATGACCCGCGCTGACCCCCGGGGGGCTGGGCCGTGCCGGGCAGCGCGGCCGGCATGCACCGTGTGTGGCATGACGCACCGCCGCCGCCGCCGCCGCCGCCGCCTCTCCGCGACGGCTCGCGTCACGATTCGCTACCGATCGCAGCAGCCGCTTGCGCCCCCGGGTTCAAATACCGGGCGCACTTCGCCACTTTTCGTTCTTTCTCTTTTTTTAAAAAAAAATTTCTAGAAAAAAGGAAGAGCTCTAACCGCGCACGAGCCGCTTGCTCTGTCCCGACTCCGGCGCGGCCCGCCGGCTGCTCCTAGGTAGTAAGTCGTAGCGCTATAGAAGTACGGGGACGCGTTACGCTCGAGGTGATCTTTAAATCTTTGAACGACACGCGGACAGGCCGTAAAGGCGTAGGCAGGCAGTGCGCGCGCGGGGAGGAGATAGAGTGGAGGGGGGGATTTTTATTGCCCCCGCAGTATCACTCATCCGCTATGTATATTATCGAGGGCACCCGTCGCCGTCCCCGCGTGCCGCTCGTGTGTGTGTGTGTGTGTGTGTGTGTGTGTTGTGCGGGGTACATTCACGTCCGAAACGAATGGTGCGGGGCGTCGTGTGTGTTTGCTACACGGTTAGGCATATCCGAAGTCCGGTCTAATGGTATTTGAGAGGGTAGTAGCTCCGCGGATGCGACAACGACGTTCCTCCCGGATCAGATCCGGCGCGGCGGCGTTACCTCAGGTCCAGGCCGGGAGTGCGAAGTGCGGTTTGAAGTACGTTCTTTTTCCGGAAATTCCGGGAGCAGGAAGCCTGCAGTCTTTAGCGGTGCACCCCCCCGGCGACGCCTCCCCGCCGCGGCCTCCCTCCCTCGCCGCCGCCGCCGCCGCCGCCGCCGCCGCCGCCGCCGCCGCCGCCGCCCCCGCCGCCGCCACGCCTCTCTCCCCACCCGCCGCCGCCGCCGCGCCTCCCGTTAAGGTCTCCGCGGGTCCCGGGCGCCCGGACGATGCCGTGCCGCCGGGCGGCCGCGTGTTGCGGGCCGGCCTACCCGGCCCGGCGCCCTCCTCCCGCGCCTCTCCGCAGAGGCGCCGCGGCGGGGTGGGGGGGCGCCCCCGGAGTGCTCCTCGGGGGACGTCTCGCGTGACGTCCGCGACGAGCCGCAGCGCGGCGCCGTGTGTGCAGCGGGGCTCACCGGCGGTGGGGGGTCCTCATTGTCGGCCAGAGTTCCGCAAACGTTGGCAAGTCATGGCAGAGGCGGCGGCAGCGGCGGCGGCGGCGGCGCGGGGATGCCGTCGGGGTATACGGTGTCGCCGGCGAGGCGCCGACGGGCAAGGCCACCGACACGCGCACCACAATCGGCAGCTGATTAAACGGCTGCGAGGGCGGCGGCGGCGAGCGGCTGGCGGCGGCGGCAGCGCGCCGCGGAGGCCGCGGCAGGCCAGGGGTGGGACACTACCACAAGGAGGGTGCGAGACATAAATGCCGCCGACCTCTTCGGCATGGTGCCCGGGCAGCCCCTGCCCGAGTGAAAACACTGGCCCGGACCAAGAAATGTGTTTATAAAATAAAATTGAAATGAAAGGTGTTTGACAGAAGAAAAGACAGCTGAGCTGATTCATCCAGGTCCGGGAGGCCCGCGACACAGGAGCGGATTCTGCTGATTGATCGCGATTACGTCAGCCGCGTAATGTGACCACTTTGAGCTCATTACTCGGCAGGTGTCGTGTGGCATCACCGCGGCACTCCTCCCCCTGCTCCTTCAGCCCGGCGCGGCCCGATCCGGGTCGACACACAACGGGAAGGGGGCCTTCTTTTTTTTTTCGGTCCCGCTCCGGACGAGACGTCGACGTCCTCACTCGCACACCTTTGCCCCCTTACGGGGCGAACAAAAGTGAAATGCGCGCATGTTGTGCGGGGAGGGGGGGGGGGGGCTCTTGCGGGGGTCGGAGGGGAGGGGGGAGTTATGGTGAATTAATGGTCAGTCGAGTATCCCCCCGCCGCACAGGCAGCGAGCTCTCCGGGGCAGACGCGGGCGGATGCGTGCGCGCGTCGCCGCACACACACACACACACACACGACCCCGCCGCCGTCTCTGTCGCACCCACAGCCCACGGCCCCCTCGAGCGACGAGAGTGAGCGAGAAGGCGCACTCGGCGGAGCGCTGCTTGTGCGCCGGGCGCGCCCAGGTGATGATGAGGCATGATCGGGGCGGTCCTGACACGACACGGCGGCCAGCGCGGCCAGCCGATGACGAGCCGGATAACGCGCCGGAGGTCCGGAGGCCCGGTCCAGCAGCCGCCCCCCCGCCAGCCGTCTGACCAGCGCGAGCCACTCTCGATTTTAGCGAACACAGAGCACATGAGTATTGAGTATATTCGTGGATTTAAAAAAATGAAATTAATTCGGCAAATTAAAAAAAATACACTCTGGAGAAGCGGGGGCGCGGGCGAGAAGGCGCCGCCGTTGGACGCGCCCCGCACCCGCGTCCGTCGGTGTGCGCTCCTTTAGAGGCAGGCCCCCGGCCTTGGACTCCAGCTGGCGGAGCTAATAACAACAACGGCGCCGCGGCCTTCCGCGCCGCTCTTCTTTTCCTCCTTTATTTCCACCCGGCCGCCGCGACCAGGATTTCGCGGCCGCGCTTCCTCCTCGTCGTCGACGATGTCCTCGCCCTTGTGTGTGGCTCTGCCGCGCACCTGCCGGACCGAGTAATGACCGCGACACAAAAGGCAGGCGGTCCGAAACACACACAATGCGGCCGCGGCGCAGAGGCCGCAGGGGCCGCAGAGGCCATGCCGTAGGTGCCGCAGAGCCGCCGGCCGGCCGCCAAGGCTGCCCGTCCCGTCCCGCCCGCCGGCCGGCCGGCACACCGCCCGCCTGTCCGCGTGTGCATACGTGCGTGATAAGCTGGTCATAACGTACGGCTCGTGGGCGGAGGCGGCGGAGGACCAGTCGCCGCCGCCGAGTCCTTGATGCGGCGCGCCGGCGGCGGCGGCGGCGGCGTGCGCTCGCTTGTCGTTGACGGCGACGTGCGGCCCGCGGCGTCCACCACCAGCGTCCAGGACGGGGTCGTGTGCCACGCGACCTGGTTTCGCGGGGATCGCTGCTCTCCCCCGCTCCCCGTACAGCAACACAGTCTCCTCCCCTTCGGACACCGTCGTCGCCGCCGCCCCCCGCCCCTCGGGCACGCTGCCATCCACGCGACCGATCACACACCAAAACGCTCGCGTGGCGCGGGGCCCCGTCGTCTGATTACGGCCGTCTTATCCTACCGCAGGCGTCCTTGGGGGTCCTGTCCGCGCGGGGGAGAGATATCCGTTTCAGCTGCCTGGCAGAGTGTTGCGATATGCCACACTACTACTCCGCAACATCTTGGCCTCTCTTTCTCTCCCCCACTATCTCCCCCGCCCCCTGTCTCTCTCTCTCTCTCTGTCTGTCTGGCGCGTGCCCAATGAGGTGAGAGGTTACAGGCCGCCCGGCCCGGGCGACGCGCTGTCGATGTGTCGATAGCGATCGACGCTCCGCCCGGCGCCGCCGCCGCCGAAAAGGGACGAGCGGTGCACTATAAATGCTATCAGATCCGGGACGGGCCCGCGTTCGCATGCATAACCGGCCCGAAATAATTACCATTATCGATCACGCACGCGTTGTCGGCGGCTGGTCATCGGGGGGTCGGCGGCGCCGCGGAGTGGTGACTCATCGTCGCCGTCCTGGAGCCCGCCGCCATTGTCCTGGCCGCCCCGGAATAGTAGCGCGGGCAATAGGGACGCGAGTCTCTGCACGACGCCTGCCGGGTAGGCAGCCGGGGGTGCCCGCCGGGCTGCCTAACCCAGCGTCCGCGGGCGTTTTCTGCCGCGCGCAGCGTTGGGCGGGGAGCTCGCGGGTTTTGACTTTAGCGTTATTTCGCGCTGCGCCGCGGCCGGCGCGGCCGGTTGTCACGAGTCTGTTGTCGCCTCTGCCCCGGGTCCAACACGGGTCGGGGCCGGCGGGGCCCGTCGGGGTCGGGCGGGAGGCGGCGGGGGCGGGCGGGGGGCGGCGGGGGAACAGTGTTATGTCGTGCGCGGAAGGGGGTGTCATGCTGCTGACCCGAGCGAACAAGAGACCTCGCGCGCTGGCCGGGCCGGCCGGAGCAGCGGGGCCAGAGCAGCCGGAGCAGTCCCCCCGACAGAACACGATAGTCCGACGACGGCGTGGCTGCGGCGGCTCGGCGGCGGCGGCGGCGGCAGCGAGGCGATTCGTGAGCGATGTCTTAGCGGCGGATTAGATTACTCAACACGGCTTTAAATGGCCGGGGTCCGGGAGGAGTGTGGTGCGCGGTCCGAGGCCACGCCGCCGCGCCGCGCGGACCGGACCCATCACGATGACGGGGTCCTCCGGGGTCCTCCGGGGTCCTCCGGGTCCCGACATGACAGGCGCCGTGTGACGCCTTGTCAGGCCGACTCTCTCGCCATGACTCTGTGTCCCGATGCCGATTCCGGACCGAAGGGGTTATTCCGGGCGCGTTGACGCCCGTCAGCGAGAACACGTTAGAAAAAAAAACTCTCTGCCGAGGACTTAGAAAGACGACACGGCACTTTTAGTTTCTCCTAGTGGACCGCGGCCGCGGATCCCCAACTGCAGTACACTGTGCATTTTGAAAGTAAGGTCTCTCTCTCCCTCTGTCTGTCTCCCTCTCTCTCCCTCTCTCTCTCTCTACCCTCACCCTCTCTCGATGAGTGAGTTATTACGAAAACGATCGTGCGAATCGTCGCGCGCGGCGGCAGGGGAAAATTCCGCATGACGTGGCGTGCTGCTGCTGCTGCTGCGCGCGCGGCCTCCGCATGGTCTTGCAGGGCGTCCGTCTGGACGGGCTGCGCCGGCGGCCGTCTGTCGATGACGGCGTGTGTCGCAAGGACGGTCCCGGTCCGTGCGGCCAGCCCGTCATGACTCGGCACCGCCCTGCCGGTCCTCAGGTTTCCGCGCAGCAGCTCGTCTCGGGGCCCGCTGAGGCCCCCGATGATCCGACCTCAGAGACATGAGGGCGACGGCGAGGTCCCCGCCGGCCCCGGGGAGGGACGACCCGACCACCCCGACAAGCCTCGCCGCGCGGAAAGTTCCCCGACAGCAGCGCACGGCCGGGACGACGGGTACGGGACGTCTGACCTGCCTGACGCGGTCCTTCTTCGGGGTGAGCAGGGCGGCGGCGGCGGCGGCGGCGGCGGCGTGCGTTCCGAAATCTGACTCGGCGGCCGAGTCCAGCGGCGCGCCGAGGCGAAAAACAATTGGGCACGTCGGGGAGCTGTCGGTGCGGTGATGTCCGTGGTGATGAATGGCGCCCTGCCACGATGCCGAGCCGATGCAGGGCCGCGCTTATTCCAATCGTTTAGCGGGCAGCGATGGGAAGAAGAGTCCGTGCGAAACGCGCAAGAGCAAGGTATAAGCTTTCATAAGAGGTAATGTCAAAAAAAATCAATTTAAATAAATACAAAAAAAAGAAAAAATATAGCAAAAGGTAATAAGCCGATAGCACAGTCAAGTGGCTTAGGAGCTGATGGTGTCCTTGGTATCCCTTGGCGGCCCCGAATGAGGCTAGGTACTGCAGGCCGCTGGGAAGCCGTGGCTCCGCTCTGCTCCGCTCACAGCCCGCGCCGCGCCGCGCGCCGCGCCCCGCCCAGCCGCTGCAAACGCTATCACGGCCGGCTATCCTTTGCACCTCGTGACCGTTGTGGAATCGTATTTCTTAACAGCTATGAATGTCTCCCGCCGGGCCCGGCCCGGCCCCGCTGCATGCCAGCGCGCGGCCGAACGGAAATCAGGAAGCGGCGGCTGCACCGAACACCGAGCGCCACAGAACACGGGCGCGAGCCCCACCACCTCCCCTGGGCTGCGTCTAAACACGAGAATTGTTTCTGGTGCGGGATCGCGCGGGGCGGGAGTCAGCCGCTCTCAGCGACACGGTTTCTCACGCACAATGAGGGGCACGGGTTGGCACCTTGGGGTCCCCGGGTCCCCGGGTCCCCGTCGGCCGCCGCGGGCCGCCCTGGGTCCCCCGGCCCGGGAGAGTAATGTACCCGTCGCCGGGACATGCCCATGGGGCGCGCATGTATTTATAACCCATTGACCGACTGCCGCGCGAGCGCCGCCGCCGGTCCCTCTCTCGTTTGTACGGAAACCTGTATGAGTGTGCGTGTGTGTGCGCGCGCGCGAACGTACGCAAAGCGAGGTGAGAGACAATAAATTTTTGCACGCGCTTGCCGGTGCGGTGTAGGTATGTGTATAACTTGATTTGGCACTGCTACTGCGGCCGCGGCGTGGATCCCGCAGCGGCCTGTGGTGTGCCGGGGGTTGGGCTGGGCCGGGTACCCGCCGCTGCTGCCGCCGCTGCCGGTGCTGCCGGGCCGCCGCCGGGCCGCCGCGCGCCCGCTTAGTCGTAATGGCCGCCTCAACAACGTGCTCAGCACACTGCATGCAGCCGTCATGTGTGCGAGTGTGTTATCTGGTGCACATCGCGATAGGAATGCAGGAACAGCCCGCACCACGCCCCCCCGGCCCTGCAGGCCCTGCAGGCCGGTCGCGGAGGCCTCTCCCACCCTACGGGCCGTAATGTTCCCTTTAGAGGCTGCGTGTATGTGTGTGTGTGTGTGCCTCTACATTATTAACATTTCTTTTTTTTTGTCTCTCGCCTTTCTGTTCTGATGTTGGCAGAGCAGTGCAGTAGCTTGATTTTGGTATGCTCTGGTTCACTACGCATTTTCGTTTTTTCCTGTTTAAAAAAAATCATACACACAAAATGGGACTAAGAATGAAAAATTATATTTGCAGGGCCCGCGCACGGTGTCCGAATTCAAGGTGGCGGTGCCGGCGCGCTCTACATTCTGCGGGGCTGCGCGGACGGCGCCGCCGACACCGTCGCCGCCAACACACTACACCGAGAGCTCGGGGAACTGCTTCTTTTGGCTCCGCGCTCCGCCGCGCCGCACTGCGCCGCACGGCTTGGCAGCGAACACCCATTTGTTGTTGTGCCCTCCGAACATCCACACGATGGCTGCTCGCGGCACCCACAGCCTCCCAGCCTACGTGTGCGTGCGTGTGTGTGCGTGCGTGCGTGCGTGTGTGTGTGTTCATTACCCGTGTGTGATAAATCAGAGAGCAGAGAGCCGCCGCGGGTGCCGCCGCCGCCGCGGCCGCGCTCTGAGGGCGCGCGCTGCCCGATCCCACCGCCCCGTCTCCGTCGCTCTCATTGACCGCCGCGCGGGTTTTGCGGAGTGAGTGAGAGGGGAAGCCGCCACGGACGCGGCCCGCGGAATGCGCAGGTCATGCGTGCTACTGACTCGACCTGGCCGCCGCCGCCGCCGCCGCCGCGCGCCCGCTCGAGGTATATATTATTCAACAAAACTTACGTCGGGTCGGGTTTTAGCGACCCGTCGTCCTGGGAGTTACGGGGCCGCCTCTCCGAGACAATGCGACCTTACAGCAGCGCGCGGCGCTGGGGTTTACAGCTCAAGCAGCGGCGGCGGCGGCGCGGGCGGCGGCCGTGAGAAGACGGGCCAGAGGTTTCCTCGTCTCTGTCTCTCATCGGCTGCCCCGCGCGCCGCCACCGCCGCCGCCGCCGCCGTCCTGAGAGGGGGCTGACGGCGGCCGCCGCGCGACGCCCGGGGGGACCGAATGTAAATGCAAGAGCCCTGCCGCGGGCGGCACGCACTCGCAAATAACCCGGGGACAATCGGCCCGGACCGCGGCCTAAAGGTCAGGCGGCGGGCGGCGTGCGTGCGTCCGGCAGCAACCACTTTATACACCGCCGACCGGCCACCGACTCCTCTCCACGGTGCTCGGCCGCGGGCGCCGCGGAACGGAAAACGGTTTGAGCCCCGTATGAGCGGGCCGCCCTGGCTGTGCCGGCTCACGAGCTGCCGGATCGGCTCCTCCGGGAGGGCGCCGCTGGAGAACCGCGGGCGTCACGCCGCGCGCGGGCCGTTGTTGTTGCTGGAGAACAAATCTCCAAGACGCGGACGCGGGGGCGTCAGTGATGCCCGCTGCACGCGCCTAGTTAGCCAGGGACCCCCACAGGACCGGGGCGCTCCTCTCGGCCCACAAAGGCGTCCCCGCGGGGACCGGGACCCCCGCCGGGAGACACGACAGCAGGGTCCCGCGGGGTCCCCGATCAAGACATCCGGAGTCTGGCCGCCGCCGCCGCCGCCGCCGCCGCCGCCGCCGCCGCCGCCGCCGCCGCCGCCGCCGCCGCCGCCGCCGCCGCCGCCGCCGCCGCCGCCGCCGCCGCCGCCGCCGCCGCCGCCGCCGCCGCCGCCGCCGCCGCTGCCTCCTACGAAGGGGCCGACAGACAGCCGGGCCGGGCCGGCCGTGTGTGTCGCTAGATGACGGACGGCACGATGACGCTCCCGGGGCGAACCGGTTCCTCCGCAGAGCGGCCAGCGCCGTGCCGCGTCGTGCCGCTCCCGGGAGAGAAACGCGGGCAATTTTCGGAACAGACGAGGAGGAAGCCGCGCGAGTCGCGCGCGCGCGCATGGGCGATTCGGATTTGGGTTATTGGACTGCGTGGGCTTTAATTTAACTGGGCGAAAACGTCCTCCTCGCCGTGCCTCTCTCTCACTGTCTCTCTCTCTGCCTCTCTGTCTCTCCCATAGTAGGACTGAGAGAAAGGAGTGAAGGCGCCTCAGCAGCTTTATGCTTTCTCGCGGCATCCGTGGATGGAAATAATAGGGAATGCGTCGTTCACCTGTTTCCGTCTCTTGATTGCGGACGAGGCAAGCACGCACAAACACACAAACGCACAAACACACAAACACACAAACACACAAACACACAAACGCACAAACACACAAACACTAAACCACACACACGCTCTGCTCGTGGGCGCCACCGAACGACATGGAAAGCCCTGCCGTCCTCATAGTAAAAAAAATAGTAGCTCTTTGTAAAATTTTTTCTGAAACGAGGCAAAGCTGCCGGAGCGTTGGCGGAGTGCGGTGCTGACGGCCAGGACTCGAGAGGGCCGCGGGGTCGTCCTTGCCCTCCCCCGGCACCGCGCTGTTTTCTCCGTCCTCTGTGTTATTGCATTATCGGTTCGCCCTGGGCGTGCGCTAGCCTTTGCCTGACCAAACGCAATATATGCCAGCAGCAGCGGCGGCGGCGAATGCTGTGTGTGCGATTCCGACAAGATGCTGGTCGGCCGGGGGCAGTGAAGTGCGCAGCGCACGC
>CM049603.1:336079-352565 GCA_026979955.1 Megalurothrips usitatus
TTACTGGCTTCATAGTTAGGCAGTGTTTTGTTACATGGTAATTGCTGATTCGCGTTTATTTGTTTGATGCAATATTAGGGACCTTCATTTCAATTATATCTCTCATGTATTTATTTTTCATATTCTATGTATCTTATGTGACACAACACATGCAACTGTACTGTCTGAATTGGCAGAGGCAACCAGTCTTCCAGAGTGTCTACTTTGTGTTGCAGTGTTTTCAAAGCATTGAATTCGATGAGCATGTTCATGCCTTTGAAATTGAACTTACAAGACCAATGGATGTTCACTGTCCCAAAAGAGTCACAGACTTAGGTTGCCACTGATCTGTTAATTGTAAAAGTATGCCGCATGAAAAGTGCCCTAGTATGTTATTAATATTAGTCGGTGACTTTTGTGTATTGTTTTTACTTCCATTTCGAATAAATACTGCGTACTGTTCCCAGTATCAGAATATTGAAATAGAATATGTTGTAATCAAAATGTATCTTCCTTTTTGATTTAGACTGGCCACCTTATGATCCTTGTTACATTCCTGATTGTCTTAAAGAGAATCCTGCACTTGCTCCAAGAAAGTAGCGAGTTTAAACAAGACAACATAAAGTTTAATTGTATTGGTCAATGAGACACACATTTAAATACATAAAAAGTTTAGCAGCAACAACTTCTTGTGTCCTTCCACTGGTTAACAGTATTCTGAAAGTCAGAACATGATGAGAGTAATCCACAGGAACTTCATCTAACAGCACACTTATTTCAAGAAAACAAAGATGCCCTGGAGGCAGGACTGGAACTCAGATAAGATACGGCATTGGGACACTGCAACACACACATAATACTTGATGTCTGTAAAATTAGCGCAATTGGTGATACCGACTTCACACACAGAATGCTCAAAGAAGGTAGTTTATCGCCCCGCCCTATGTTTTCAATTAGAAACCAGGTGGTTTCTGATCCACCTTTTAGACTCTGCAATCATCCTCTTTATTCTCGCTTTGGGTTCAGCCCTGTATGATTTGAGCAGTCACAGTGCAAGTGTCACAGTGCTGCATCTGCAGATTTTGATGTCCACCGCATGTGTGCACCTTGGAACTGTTAGTGAAATTATTTCTGGAATACCTAACTGTAGAGGTTCATTGGATATTCCTGTAGGGCAGAGTACATCTCTGCTGCCCAATTTCTTCCACCTTTCCTTCATTATGTCATCAGACTGTATTTTGAGTTGCTAAGAGGACTCATCCAGGATGGTTGTTTTCATAACAGTTTAAATGGAGCTGAAGTATCTGATCACTCTAAATGTGTCTGCAAGCGAGACAATGGTATACATGGATTACCCCAAAGTGCTCATGGTTCGAATGAGGAACTGAGTTCTAAGCTGCACAAACTATATCAATTCCAATGCGATGAGTGTGTGTACAATTGTGACAATCTTGAAAAAAGATCTTATGCACACAGTTTGTGGTGGGTGAAGTTCAGCGCAGAAGACTGAAATTGGGGTATGTACCTTCAGCTGACAACTTAGCAGACATTTTCACCAAGCTGCAAAGTGCAGGGAAGACTAAAGATTTTTTCAGCAAGGTGTATTTATTCTATCAATCTATCATTTCTAAAACTAAACAATGCATCATAACATCCTGCTCAAAAACTTCTCAAGCTCAGTAATACTATAACTGCATAGTTGATTAATTTCTTTTCATCAAAGCATTTGTGTATCCTGTTCGAAACAGAAGATAACGGATGGGGGCAAGAGTTCTGGTGGAACTACCCACTCCAAAATGTATAACTCAACAGCACAATCAACAGTTGTCCTGAGAAATTCACACATCACACTCAATTGCACACGCATGCATAAAAATACAATACTTCATCTAATTATGCTTTAGCCTACACAGCAACAACAACAAAAATATGCTCTTATTCATGAATAAGCAATATCATCTGAAGAGAACATTTTTCTTTTAAACCGTACTTTTCTATGTTCACGTCCCGTTTTCAAATATACAAGAGACTTCCGCAGGCGACAGGACAACTCGTTTTGCTTGATGACTGATAGACATAGATAATATAACATACAAACACAGCTCGGTTCTGCTAATAGCTCAAACATATAATAAATAACTACTTCAACAGCTGCTCAGCCTAAAAGTTCAAGCTTCACACTCACTAAGCAGGAGTGGCGCCTAGTAAATTAACAGATAAAAAAAATGAGAAAGATAAGCAAAAAGAGCAGCGGCATAAAGGCAGTGTGGTACATTGGCAGTGACATGCTGTCATGATTCATTGACCAAAATTGATAAGTTCATCACACACTTAACTACCCTCCCTAAACCTGATTAATTAGACAGTGTCAGTTGACAGCTTGATCACAAATTTAAACCAACAGCATCCTGTCATTATCATTAGCCCGTGTACATCTATTCAATCCAAAATTACTTTTAGAGCCACCGAAAGATAGCCTTCATGAAACAATCCTGAGTGACCAGACAGTGTCAGTAGACAGCTTCATCACAAATTTAAACCAACAGCATCCCTTCTACAAAGTCATAATTTACACAAGCACAAACCACATATGAAAAAAGGGACTCACAGAAACCAATGCCCAAAAATATACCATGAGGTAGACTCTGGCATGGCAAAAAATACAATTAAGATGAGAGAGACTGATGTAACATGAAACGGAACATATTCATCCTGTCATTATTTCAGGCCTATCATTAGCCCGTGTACATCTATTCAATCCAAAATTACTTTTAGAGCCACCGAAAGATAGCCTTCATGAAACAATCCTGAGTGACCAGACAGTGTCAGTAGACAGCTTCATCACAAATTTAAACCAACAGCATCCCTTCTACAAAGTCATAATTTACACAAGCACAAACCACATATGAAAAAAAAGGGACTCGCAGAAACCAATGCCCTAAAACAACTTTTGAACAATCCCAGACACTCCACCTCCGTAGAATCATGGCAGAGGGTTTCCTGACACAAAACCAATCAGGGTTTTTTTTTTTTTTTTTTTTTTTTAAAGTTGGGTGTTAATAGTAATCTACATTCTCACATTAAACTTTCGAGTGTTCTGCTAGTGGATTAACTGATGTCTGATCACCTCTACCAAGTTCTATAAAATGGATAGGGTCAAATTTCAGTTTACAAGTGTCCTAAAACTCACTGCAAGTTTATCAGAATCACCATTGTGGACAGAACTATCCTCTACTGCTTTGGACTACAAAATCATTAGACTTATTACCACACTCAAATGGCACAGGGCCAAACCCAAAGAGTAAATACCAAAGTCACATCAGCACATAGAGCGATTGTAGAGTCTAAAAAATGGATCAGAAACTACCTAGTATCTGATTCAAAACATCGGGCAGGGCAATCACACACCTTCTTCACATACAAATATGTAAATCTTTGTGAATGTTGAACTGATGGAAGAACCACATAAGAAAACACATGTGTTTCATAATTTTCACTGAAGTGCACCAAAAGGCCTTTTAACTGTTCCATTTAGTCTGAATGATGGATGAAACTGTCAAGAGCATTTGTGCAGAGGTAACTCCTGAAGAAATGACAATACATTCTAAGAATCTAGAACTTAAACAGTCTACTGGTTTAGAGCAAATCTTAAACTTCTTGCTGAAGACACTTCTAAATAGCCCTGTTTTGCGAATGACAAATTATCATTTCAATGCCAAATAAAAAAAAAAAAAGTATTGCTCTCGGACCAGGACCAAATAGATAATTTCAATGGAAATTCAAAATGAGCCTATTATCTTGCAACTGTCTCAAACGCAGAAGAGACAATGGCATCCCAGGCGGTCTTCGGGGCTGGACAGGCTGGATTAGCTCTGTAGGCTGATAAGTAACACCAAAAGCATTCAATTGTAAATTCCACATGATGTCTGTCCAAGTGCCCTTGTACATAATTTGGAAATATCAGCATCCATAATGTCTCTTCATTCATCAGCAGCACCAGGACAATGGAGAGCTTCCTGTACTGATGCAGGACCTACTGCTGGGAACAAATCATCTGATGTTTATTCATTGGTCCATCCACAACTTCCAAGAGACTGGCAGCAATACTGGGTTGTTGCACACCTGCATAAAATGAAGACACACTTCAACAATTAAAAAAAATGAAATAGAAAGTCAAACATTTCTAAAAGTTTCATTAAAGAGTTTGCTTACTTAAAAAAATGCATCACGCTCGTAGGTACTTAGGTACTTATTGGTACTTTCCAATTGTAGTGTTAGTTAAACTTTTTTTTTTCCCTCTTCACTATCATGCAGAACAGCATCCTGGTGTGTTGTTCTCACCACTTTGACCACTCTCTGCAAGAAATTAATGGCTGTGATGAAGAAACAGGTCAACAGTCTGAATATCACAGACATGCAATCTACCTGTACTGCTGGCGGTGTGCGTAGTGCGCCTCCATTGTCTGACCCGCCACCAGATGCTGTTGTGTCAGATTAATGGCCAGCTTGTACTTGAACAGCTTCCACCTGTGCAGCAAGACCAGCCCGCAGCAAACCTTGGGCAAGAGCCTAGAGCCAAAATTCAATAAAATTGTAACATCACAAGTGTCCAATTCGCCATTTCACAAGCACAAAGAAAGCAATGTAAAATGAGCAGAACATACCTCCAAGTTGCCACCCAGATTGGCAGGTCTTCGCTGAAGATTTTGAAAATCTGCACGACCCAGAGCCCCACAAAGGTCTTCTCCGAGTGCTCCAACTAAAAGGCAGTCCGTTTAGTCCACAATCACATCTGAGGCAGGAGCAGCAGGTACCAGTACAGCACCCTCAGGCCGAGGTGCACCTAAAAGGTGAGTAACAAATGAGCACCAAAAAAAAAAAAAAAAGGGACAACACACAATGAAGTACTCTAGAATCATAAACGGTTCAAACATATAAGCTTCCTAACCAGCTGTTATGGTAGGGGGTTTGCAAGCTCATGGGTTAAAAGCAATCATCTCATGTTGTATTGATGGAAACCAGCATCATTAGATGAAACTGAAACACACACACATACTACATGCATTGAAAGTAAGAACAGGACCATGCAAAAAAATTGCAATGGACATGGTATGATGTTAAAAATGTGAGAAAATTACGGTGACAAAATAGAAATAGCATAAGAGAATGCATTCACAAAACTGCCACAAGTTTCTCAGTTCCCTCGAAATGGAAGCACTAAGCTAAATCCACATAGATTATTAATCGCCTTCAAAATTTTCTCACTAGAGGAACACTCCTTGGAAGGTGAGTGAAAAGTCAAGTTTTTCCACTTTGAAAACAAGCCTTATAAAATAGCTAGTGAAATAATGTGCGGAGGTTCAGCATCATAGTCGACACCCCAGTCCCATCTCAGTTGCGCCCCGTTCTGATTACAGATACAGACAGTCAAGGCACTGCCACAGGCACAAAATTATAGCAAGAGATAAAACCTGGCATGGAATGTTACAGTACAGGTATAAAAAGCAGTCTGAATTACCACTGTTCATAAATTAACTGTGATGAAACAACACTCTGTCTTGATAAACCATGACCCTCCACAAAAAAACGTCCAACAGCAACAACACTTTCAACCAAGCTCACTAGCTACTGTTATTACAACGCAGAAGTTCTTTCACGGCAACTATTCATGTGATAAAGTTTAAAAGACGGGTGCTTCAATGTCTGTTGCCATGTGCAGGGCATCTGTATTCATAGTAATAAAGCACAATACCTAAATAATTCACTACCAAATTGTCTGAAGCAAAACGCTTCTAAAAAAGATTCATTTTAGGCAGCATATCCTGCTATGGCTGCTGAATTGACTGAAGTAACAAACAGCATTGGTTTGGTCTGGCCTAAAGCAAACATAATTCAGTAGCAGGAACAACCAAGGAAAAGACAACGAGAATTTCTTACGTTGGGCCAATAGGTCTCAACATAGCCAATTCCCTCTCTTTGACCAAAAAGATGGAGAATGCATTGTGATAGGATTCAAACAAAGAGTTTGATTAATGATTTAAGCCTAAGTTCCAAATCACAAGCAGGCCGGACACTGCTTTAACAAATAGAAGTGTTTCTTGAGAGTTGCTTTGGCAGTTTCAGATGTGGATTATTGTGACCAACACGGAAGATACATTCTTCCAACCCTCCGGATTTGAAGTCAAAGGTCAAATACACGGCGCGTGTTTTCCTTGAGTAAAGAACCATAAAGAACCATAACCCCACTAGCCGCGACACAGCCGTTTCTGAACCATTTTTGACGGGCACCTGTTTGAGTCGAAAGATTTCATACGAGACTAACCAAGATGAAAACAGCCGTTAGATATAGGAATTTCCGAAACTCCCCTGTCGACATAACCCAATCCCTCGAAAGTGAGGGTCGAAACCGAGGCCGAGGACATGGTGGGACATGGAAACGTGAAGACGGTGGGGAGGAAAGGGGTGGGGAGGAAAGGGGTGGGGAGGAAAGGGGTGGGGGGAAGGTGGCTTCCTAAGCCCAGACGAGCACAGCAGCACAGTAATCCCCAGCAAACGAATGCCACAAATAATACAATGCATAAATAAATAAATGAATAATAAACTAAGCGCCACATAGGTTTCGTTTTCTCTCCTGCCACCACTGCTCTGATGCCTAGATCGTCAACGACCAGCAAGAGCAGCTCATTGGTTGGTAAGGCTATTCCGGTTCCGGACGAACCAAGCCCGCCCACGCGCGCCCATTCCGCCACCCCTATCCCATTTAATCAACCCCTGTAAATACAAAAAGGCGTCAGATAATACTGGGCTGGATCAAAGCGAAACAAAAGGAAAATTCTCGATAAAATTCGAATTTTTAAAACAAATTAATGCCGCCTTTGACTGCATTTTGTGAGTAATGACGCACCCTCTCTCCTACAAAGGGGTGTTTCTGTCAGCATCCGGTGACCGGCCGTTCGACAGGTGAAGATCAAAGCGGATAATCCACCCTGGTGAAGATCATCGCACGCGACACGCGGCACTGCGCCACCATGGACCGCCTGGTGAAGTTCGCGTTCTTCGACGGGGCCACGGAGAAGAATGTGTACTGGGACCGGGCCGGGAAAGGGTACAACCTCCGCCACCGGTATGCCGGCAACCGGGCGGAGTTCCGATGCCGGCTATACAATTCTACTTCCAAGTGCACAGCATCCGTAGTGACTGATGAAGAATTGCGTGTGGAATCGCGCCGCGGGGTTCACTCGTGTCCGTGGGGGCCCGAGGACACGACGGTCTTCCAGACCGTGGAAGGAATAAAGAAGATGTCCGAGGGGCTGCACGGCAACGCCGTGAGGCAAATTTTCCATCGCGAGGCCAACAGGTAAGACCTAAATCTCTGCAAGTCAATGTGCAATGTTAAGTAGAGTGTAAGATGCGAAGCAAACGAAGACGCAGAAAAGAAAATGGCATCCCAGGAGGTCTTTGAGACTGGACAGGCTGGATTCATTCCATAGGCAGATAAGTTAGGCATTGATCACATTGTGATCAACGCATCCTCTAAGCTGGCAGAAATATGTACCAGGTGATTCAGAAACGCCGCATTTTTCTGGGATATGTAACCCGCTACGCACTAGCTCCGTCTCTTTCTGTCTCGCGCGTCCGGCCGAGCCAGTAAGAGACGGAGATAGTGCGCAGCGGGATTGCATATCACAGAAAATATGCGGCGTTTCTGAATCACCTGGTATAAGATTTCGAGGGAGGCGGGAGGAGAAGGCGCGTCGAGCGCCTGGCGGGTAGGCCCTGTCGACTCCCCCCCCCCCCCCCCCCTCCCGAGCCCTCCGATGGCCGCCTGCTTCCGTCCCGCGGTAGGCAGAAAGAGGTAGATCCCCCCCCCCCCCCTTGAGACGCTCCTGGATTCGCTTCTGCACCTGCGCCCAGGCGGATTCCGCCTGATCGCCTTGAACCACCGGCGGATCGAGGCGGTACGTCGGGGCAGAGCCGGGAAACGGGCAGGCAGCGAATACCGGACCAGAGACCGGCAACGAACGGTCTCGCCGATCTGTCGGCAGAGCCCGGCCCTGCCTGACTGTAGACCTAAACCGAGGCTGGTTGTCGGATCGGCTCGGTTTGGATCGAGCTGTTTGGCTCCAGACCGGTCGGTAGTCTGCACGGCCGGGCCTGCCTTCGACTGCCAGTGGTACCCCATTTATATCGCGACTTTTTGCTACTTTTCGACATTGGATGGGGCGAACGAAGCCAGGATGTCACCATTGAGCAAAATCAAGGTGCTTGGTGTGGTAAAAACGCAGGGCGGCGGCGGCGGCGGCGGGACTCGAAGGCAGGTCGGTGCGTCGGTTGCTGACGCCACTACCCCAAGTGTACAAGAGAGGCCGCCAGTTTCAGAGTTGCCTCCGTTGCACATGTCGGGTGTCGGGGGCTCTTTAGCCGCAGCGGCTTGCCGTAGACGAGACGAGCTCCGCGGCGGAGCAGACGATGTCCTCCTTAACGGTGGGCAGGGCCTCAGTCCACTGCTCGTCGGCGTGCCATATGAGAACGGCCTTCAGGTGGCGGTCCGTGCGCTCTAGGCGGGGCGAAGGCGCCTAGGGGCGCGGTGACCTTGGCGCGCTGGCAGGGCACGCACGCTAGGGTGGTTAAAAAAATTAAATATTTGAGAGTACAAGATATTTAGGTGCGCCTAGGTGCATTTGGACTGCGATAACCCACTGCGCAGGGGCAAAAAAAGATAACGGCGCTCGGTGGGCTGCCTACCCCCGCCCGGCATGTTTGCCGCCCCCGTGCCGTCGGCAGTGATCGCAGCGCGTCGGCAGTTGGCGGGTGTGTTCCCCCGGGGTCCAGACCACCGCCCTTCGGTGCCCCGACGGTCGTCGGTACCGGGTAAGATACTGAAAATATGAAAAATCTGATTTAGAAGGGGGAGGAGGAAAGCGGGGGTAGGGGGGTGCAGCCGGACAAATTTTTTTCTTCACCTACATAGTTTGACCCATGGGCCAGCACGCTAGACGGTCAAAACACTAAGCGGCCCCGCACCCTCGCAGCCAGGGCCAGAACAAGGGCGGCGGCGTCGGCGCTCGACTCATGCTCTCTACCCTACCGTCCGGTAATCACCGCCGCGCGCGCGTTTCACGTCAGGCGGTCGGCAGCGAGTCGCGCTGGATGCTGAGCCACACGAAGCGGGAGGACACGAGGCGGGCGCGGGCGCGCGCGCACCGGGGTGGCCGAGGCCGTGTAGGGGTGTAGGGCGTCGAACACGGGGCGGCGCCGGAACGAAGGGGCGAGAGCGCGCGCCGGGGGACACGCCGCAGATTAACGTGGTGACGGCCCCGGGCACGGCTAACGGGTGCAAGGCGGGAGACGCGGGATCCGCGAGCAGGGCCTGGAGCTCGCCGTCGTCGACCTAGGCAGCGGCCTCCGCGGCCGTGGGCAGGGTCGGGACGGCGGCACCCGCGACGGCGTCGACGCGGCTTAGGCAGTCTGTTACCACGTTGTCAGCGCCACTGATGGCCACACTGTCAGTGGCGAACCGCGAGACGAAGGACAGCTGGGCTGGAGCTGGAGCTGGTAGCTTCTCGCGGCGCTACTGGAAGGCATGGACGAGCGGTTTGTGGGCCGTGATGCAGAACACTAGTTGACCATGCCAACGAAACGACGCATATCCCTCGCGGTGGGGGGCGGCGGGATGGCCTGCTGCTCCGCGACGCGTGCGGGAGGAGGCCGCGTGCCCGTGGCGGTGACCAGGTGACCGCTGAAGTTAATATCAACCTAAAAATATTATAAAGTATGGTCGTATTTTCAGGTTGCCCGCAGGAGTGCGCTGCAAGTTGAGCGCCGAGGTCATCGTCGAGGCCCTCATTAAAAGGGCTCAAAGAGCAAACCCGCCGGAACCAACTAGTATGGCGCACCTCTGCGAGACCCTGCTCGATCCAAGGTGGCGCAATGTAGGACACACTATCGACCTGGAGGACGGCTTCTTCCAGGGTGTCGTTGGCCCCCCCGGCCACCAGTCGGCGGTTTTCGCCTCGCCGCGGCTGGTGGCCTGGCACCGCCAGCGGCAGGATGAGGACCGCGAGAGCCGGGTCCTAATGGACACGACCTACTACACGGCGCCGTGCACCCCGCCCGGCATCGCCGGGGTGCACCGGCTGCTCACAGTAGATCTGGGCCGAGTAAGAGCTATTTGATCTCTTGAGAATGGACGAGAGAGAGAGAGAGAGAGAGAGTAGTTACATAACACTAACAACGCGGGTTTGTTTCCAGGTCATCGTGCTGGCGACCGCCATACTCCAAAGAGAAACTGAGGTGGCGTACTGCCACCTCTTTTCCAAATACAAAGATATTGGCATAGTAATCAGGCGAGCAGCGTTCGACATGAACGCGGCTCAAATGGCGGCCGTCCAGAGGGTTTATGACCAGGAGTTAGAGGAAGTTAACGTATGTTACTTCCATGTGTGTAACGTGAGTACAACAATCTGAGGGGGGGAAATGGAAACTAACAAAGCGGAGTAACCCTTTTTGTTGTTTGGTGGCAGGCACTTATGCGATACGCAGAGTCGAAGTGTGGTCTGAGGCAAGAAATCAGCAACAACCCCGAAATGAGGCTGGGGATGACGATGATACTGGCACTGCCACGCTTCCCGGCAGAGCAGATTGAATCTGCTCTCCGGGACGTGGTAGTGCCCTATTTCGTACGCATAGGTTCCTACAACGAACCAGTACGGAAGGTCCTGGAACACTTCAGGACTCACTACATGGAGCGGCTGGGGCCGGCCCTGAGCACGCACGAACGTCTCTGGACAGTAACAAGTCCACTGGAGTCCCATCACAAAGTGCATCGGGCAGACGTTGGCATAAAGCATCCCCGCCTGCTCGGGCGTGCCTTACGTGAGTACAGTCTCCTCTTATTAATTTGTAACCACTGCCGATAATTTCGAAAACCTAACCGATGTGAACTATTGATCTCCTGCAGCCGTCATGAAAAACAAGGAAATGGCGGACTATACAAAAACACAGAAGGGGCTCACGGCAAACGAACGCCGCCGGTTCGATGCCATGCTAAGGAGGCAGCAAGATCAGATCAGCTGGGAGAGGGCCCAGTGGGTTACCGGCGTCATGGACGTACAAACGTTCATGACGATTCTGACGACCGGTAACCCACTGGCCGCCCAGATGCGTGCATTTTTTCAGTAGGTGGCATGAATGAGATAATTGAGGACGAAAAATGCATAACAAAATGTTACAACAAACATTGAAAGCCATTTCTCTTTTCCGTATTCAGATTGCACCCAGATTATTTAGAGCAGCGAGGCCAGCCGGTCGGCTTGCCGCAGCCGCAGCGGCTAGCTCCGCTACCACCGCCAGGAGCCTTCATGGCTGAACCAGTAAGTGTACTATTATCGCGTCGATTGATGCGTTACTCCACACCGGATCTCCCAATACATTTGTTTGCAGCGTGGGCAAGGCTCGCCCAACGCCAATCCAATCAGAGCCGGGAGGCAGGCGGCAAGGGTTCCAACAGCACCGCTGCCACCACCCGTCAGCCCCCCCGCTCCACCTCTAGAGGCCGCCCCCCAGGGCCATGGCAACCGCGGTCGCGGTGGTCGCGGTGGTCGCGGTGGCCGGCGTGGCCGTCGACGCGGTGGCCGTGACGCAGGGCAGTGCCACGTGCCGGCAGTGGGGCTGCCGGTGCCGACCGAGGTGCAGGCACTGCCACAAGTCCAGGTCCTGGACCTTCCGGAGACATCGGACAGGCCCCAAATCACGATGCCCGACTCGCTGGACTTGCCAGAACTGCCAAACATGACGGCTGATTTGAGCGCGAGGCAAGGCCCGGCCTGGACGACCGACCAGACCAGCTCCTGTTCAGATGTTGTAAGCGAACAACCACAAACTAATTTCAGTACACAAATAATAGTGCTCGGTTTGCTAATAATTGTTCCCATCTCTTTCAGAGCACATGCTCATCGCTCGGCAACTTGATTCGAGCTAGAGAGCGGGAACTATTTGGAGAGGACGTCCATGTAAGTAAATTACCCGCTCCCCCTCTCAAAAAAAAAAAAAAAATTTCAGGGCGCATTTGATACTAAAACATGCTCCATATCTTTCAGACCAACCGGCCAATTTACTCATGGGAGGAGAACAACCATGAAGCTGAGTACACTCTGCCGGACAGGCAGGCTGACTTGAGTGCGAGGCAAGGCCCGGCCTGGGAGACAAATCAGACCAGCTTCAGTTCATACGTTGTAAGCAAACAACCACAAACTAATTTCAGCACATAAATAATAGTGCTCTGTTTGCTAATAATTGTTCCCATCTCTTTCAGAGCACATGCTCATCGCTCGGCAACTTGATTCAAGCTAGAGAGCGGGAAATATTTGGAGAGGACGTCCATGTAAGTAAATTACCCGCTCCCCCTTTCAAAAAAAAAAAAGGAAATCAATTTTAGGGTGCATTTGATACTAAAACATGCTCCATATCTTACACACCAACCGCCCAATATTCTCATGGCAGGAGAATGACAATGAAGGCGGTAGCCAGCAAGAGGATGAAGACATCTTTGGGCAGGAGGAGGACAGCGAAGATCGTCACGTTTTGGCAGCCCTAATGGCCAGGGCTGACAACTTCAGCCAGAAAGAGGACGATGATCTCTTTGCAGATGTGGATTGGTGTGTAAGTAGCTCAACACTCCTTAGACATAGCACCCTGCCCCCTCCCCAGCAATGAAGCTTTCATAAAAATATAGCATCTAATCTACTTCAGGAATTATTTGATTTGCTCAAAAATTCATTTTAAATGTCCAATCCTGCTGGCAATTAAAATTATATTATTTTCATTTCAGGAGGTTCAATCATCCAATGTGGCAAGGGCCATTTCTGAAGTTTCTGTACTGCCAACCAGGGATGACAGTTCCTCAAATCTGGGGATGCAGTTGTGTGTAAGTAGCTCCAGCTAAAGTCCTGACAAATTTGGCACCGCTATTGTAAGAGCGCCACACAAATTTTTGCAAAAGTCTCTTTGCAAGCAACTCACCAATGCCAGTCCCCGGGCGGTGCATCCTAGATCAGATATGACCTACTCCACACAGTCCATGTGTCTGCATTCCTGAGCAATACGTTGTGTTTGTCTGTTGGGACAGAGAAAAATCAATCATTTCATAGGGGAAAGTTTTTTCTACAGCCGGCTATACACAAATGTAGCATCTAATTTACTTAAGGAATTATTTGATTTCCTCAAAAATTCATTTTAAATGTCCAATCCTGCTGGCAATTAAAATTATATTATTTTCATTTCAGGAGGTTCAATCATCCAATGTGGCAAGGGCCATTTCTGAAGTTTCTGTACTGCCAACCAGGGATGACAGTTCCTCAAATCTGGGGATGCAGTTGTGTGTAAGTAGCTCCAGCTAAAGTCCTGACAAATTTGGCACCGCTATTGTAAGAGCGCCACACAAATTTTTGCAAAAGTCTCTTTGCAAGCAACTCACCAATGCCAGTCCCCGGGCGGTGCATCCTAGATCAGATATGACCTACTCCACGCAGTACATCTGTCTGCATTCCTGAGCAATATGTTGTGTTAGTCTGTTGGGACAGAGAAAAATCACTCATTTCATAGGGGAAAATTTTTTCTACAACCGGCTACACACTTCACACAGCGCTCATAAAAACATAGCCTTTGATCTACTTAAGGAACTTTTTGACTTGCTCAACAATTTACTTCAAACATCCTACTCTACTGATAGTGAATATTATTTAATATTTATTTCAGGTGGCTTTATTACGCAGTTCGTCATTGGAGGATTCATCATCTTCCAATGAGATAATTGGGCCTTCACAGCCCACAGTTATTGTAAGTAATATTCAATTATTAGAGCTCATGAACATATTGTATTAAATCCGCTAATTAAATTTTCACTTGGGTGATGGTAGGGTATTACCGAATCCACAGTTCATGTCCGAAGTAGCTCAAATTCAGGTTTTCGCACTTATTTCACACGCCGAACAATCCTAAGGGTGGAAAACGGCGATCCGACAACTTTTAAAGATTACTATATACGGGCAGTTGGTAGGTTGGAAACGGTGCTTTCAGACGCATTCAGACGACAATTGACGACCGGAACAACCCTGTTTTGGCAGTTCTAAGGGAAGATCATTTCTCTATTTATTTAGTGGGAGGTAAATGAATCAGTACGGCCCAATTAGGTTAGGTTAGTCAGGTTTTTTTATAGTTTTAATGGATTGAAACCTTAAGGAAGCTAACCACACTAACCTAACCTAATTGGGTTGATCGTCATTTGTCGTCTGCTGCAGAATGCTTCTAACCTAGCTAACTCTCGTATTTGAAGGAATATTACTAGATTTTAAAAGTTGTCGGATCGCCGTTTTCCACCCTTAGGATTGTTCGGCGTGCGAAATAAGTGCGAAAACCTGAATTCGAGCTACTTCGGACATGAACTGTGGATTCGGTAATACCCTACCATCACCTTGACGGGTTCAAGATTTCACTTTCACTGCCTAACCCCGCTGGTAAAAAATTTCTTCGATATTTATTTCAGGCGGCTTCACCAAGGCTACGCGGTAGCAGTACGTCATCCGAAGACATGATTATGTCTTCGCAGCCACCCACACTGCCCAGAGTAAGTAAAATCCAATTATTGAAGTTCATGAACATATTGCACTGAATCCACTTGGTGAAGTTTCACTTGTCGTTTCAGGACTTATCATCTCTTCGACGGCAGACGTACGAGCCGCTGATGTTCGTCCGGGAAGGGACTCCGAGTGCCGCAGCCGCAGCCTCTAAGCCTGTGAGTGCTTTTTTTTTCTTCTTATATTTGGCCCAGACTTACGTCCGTGCTGGCCAGGGTTCTAGCCCCGGCTAGGCCCCGGGCCCCCGGCCGGGCACGGCTAGAAGGCTAGAGTCCTGTAGTGGTCCCACTGCAAGGCGGAGGACGCGGGATCCGCAGGGCCTGGAGTTGGCAATAACTTGTACGGATGATGGAAGGAGCTTTAGTCTAAAATGAACATCGTTGAAGTCAACTTCATCTCTCTGAACCGTCTCGCCAAGTCTCCGAACACACATTAGCTATGAAACCTCTTTATATCTTTTCAGAAAAAAAAGAAGCTCAACAAGGCGCAAAGGATGCGGAAGAGAAGGGGGAGGGAGTCCGCGGAGCAGGTACTGCCACCGCAGCCGCCGCAGCCGGCGTCCGCGGAGCCAGTACAGCCACCGCAGCCGCCGCAGCCGGCGTCTGCGGAGCCAGTACAGCCACCGCAGCCGGCGTCCGCGGAAGCTCCCGCAGGGCGTAAACGCCGACGAGGCCGACGTAGTCGACGTCGTGATGCCGACACCGGGGACCTAGGCCTGGGGTCTGCGGTGGCACCGGCGAACTTCAACCCGGTGGTAGAATTCCCTAATCCCCTTCTTTGCCCATTGCAGTCGCGGCGAAAACTGGTGGAGTACAGCTCCTCGAGCTCCAGCTCTAAGGTACTTTGCAACAAACTCTAGGCTGCTTAACCACTCATATCTAACGTAAACGGGTTGGGAGGGGGTTTAACTCACCCAAGGTGACCAAAAACCTTTTCAAACCAAAGGAAGTCTAAAAAATTATTGGTTTACAATTGTGGTTTCAAAATGTTTCGAAGGATTTGAATAACATCTCAAAATGAGGTTGACATTGACATATTTCCATTTAAAATTTTCATCTGTCTCCACTTTTCTAAAAATATCATTCATGAAAAATAATCCTAAATAGTGTCCGTAGCAACGGACAGAATAAGGACGTTCATTTTGGCTACTTTTGTGCTACATACAAGTTATTAATGATTTTGTCGTCCAATGCAGTAGAGAACAGTTTTGTCCACAATATAAATTTCCACTGAGTTTAGGGACACTTAAATTTGACTCTACCCATAGTTAGAGGGCCAGGCATCTTATGAAACTTGGTGGAGGTGATCAGACATCATTTACATCCAGTGCCCAGACCCATTCTACTTTAGAATTGTATATCTTCCTTACCTGAACAATGACTCAATAGACCATTTACCCAGTAGCCCTCTCGAACCTTGTCTTTGCTACATTTCAGAATCCGCAACGATGGAGAACTTCATATTGATCCAAAAAAAAAAAAATGGTCCAAGCCTAGTTCTTTGGCTTAAGTCATTATTATCTCCAATCACTCTCGTTTAAAAGAATTCGCATGTCAGAGGATCTCGTACACTTCGCTTGGATAAATGGTCTTTGGCTCACTTCCAGGTCGCAAAGTGATTAATTTTGTTCATTACCTGTTTCCAGTAACCGACCAAACCAACTGCAACCTAGCATCATGACTTATTCCATGTGATGTCTCCCTCATTGCTCCTCTAAACGGATGTGGCGTTTCCTGGATCAGATGCCTGTTTTACTCTTCTTCTGATGTTTATGCATATGGGCCTGTATCAAGACACCTGATGAAATTAAGAAATGAAATTAAGAGTGAAGTGGACTTAATGATGCTCCTGAAAAATTTAAGGATCCACTAATA